>JASKON010000006.1:0-425000 GCA_036010255.1 Myotis pilosus
ACAACACACAACACAACACAGCACAGCACAGCACAGCACAGCACAGCACAGCACAGCACAGCACCAGCACAGCACAGCACAGCACAGCACAGCACAGCACAACACTTTAACACAACTGGCACAGCACAGCACAGCACAGCACAGCACAGCACAGCACCAGCACAGCACAGCACAGCACAGCACAGTGACACCAGCACAGCACAGCACAGCACAGCACAGCTTTCAGCACAGACACAACTGGCACAACTGTACAGCACAGCACAGCACAGCACTGGCACAGCACCAGCACAGCACAGCACAGCACAGCACAACCCTGGCACAGCACAGCACAGCACAGCACAGCACAGCACAGCACAGCACAACGCACAGCACTGGCACAGCACAGCACAGCACAGCACAGCACAGCACAGCACAGCACAGCACCAGCACAGCACAGCACAGCACAGCACCAGCACTGAGCACAGCACCAGCTGGCACAGCACAGCACAGCACAGCACAGCACAGCACAGCACTGTGCACAGCTGCACTGCTTTGCTGGCACAGCACAGCACAGCACCAACGCACAGCACAGCACACAGCACAGCACAGCACAGCACAGCACAGCACAGCACAGCACAGCACAGCACAGCACGGCACAGCCTGGCCTGGCCTGGCCTGGCACAGCACTGGCACAGCACAGCTGGCCGCTGACACAGCACAGCACAGCACAGCACCAGCACCAGCACTGTAGCACAGCACAGCTGGCCTGGCACAGCACAGCACAGCACAGCACAGCACAGCACAGCACAGCACAGCACAGCACAGCACAGCACAGCACCAGCACAGCACAGCTGGCACAACTGGCACAGCACAGCACAGCACAGCACAGCACAGCCTGGCACAGCACAGCACAGCACAGCACAGCACAGCACAGCACAGCACAGCACAGCACAGCACCGGCACAGCACAGCACAGCACAGCACAGCACAGCACAGCACAGCACAGCACAGCACAGCACAACTGTACAGCACAGCACAGCACAGCACAAGCACAACACAGCACGGCCTGGCACCAGCACAGCCTGACACACAGCACAGCACAACACAGCACAGCACCAGCACAGCACAGCACAGCACAGCACAGCAACAGCACCAGCACAGCACTGGCCTGGCACAGCACAGCACAGCACAGCACAGCACAGCACAGCACAGCACAGCACAGCACAGCACAGCACAGCACAGCACAGCACAGCACAGCACAGCACAGCACAGCACAGCACAGCACAGCACAGCACAGCACAGCACAGCTTCAGCACAGCTTGCAGCACAGCACAGCACAGCACAGCACAGCACTGGCACAGCACAGCACAGCACAGCACAGCACAGCACAGCACAGCACAGCTTTCTTCAGCACAGCACAGCACAGCACAGCACAGCACAGCACAGCACAGCACAGCACAGCACCAGCACAGCACAGCACAGCACAGCACAGCACAGCACAGCAGCACAGCACAACACAGCACAGCACAGCACAGCACAGCACAGCACAGCACAGCACAGCACAGCACAGCACAGCACAGCACAACACAAGCACAGCACAGCACAGCACAGCACAGCACAGCACAGCACAGCACAGCACAGCACAGCACAGCACCAGCACAGCACAACACAGCACAGCACAGCACAGCACAGCACAGCACAGCACAGCACAGCACACAGCACAGCACAGCACAACACCAACAGCACAGCACAGCACAGCACAGCACAGCACAGCACAGCACAGCACAGCACAACGCACAGCACAGCACAGCACAGCACTGCTTTGCTAGCACAACTGCTTTGCTAACACAACCTTCACAGCACAGCACAGCACAGCACAGCACAGCACAACACAGCACAGCACAGCACAGCACAGCACACAGCACAGCACAGCACAGCACAGCACAGCCTGGCCTGACACAGCACAGCACAACCAGCACAACTAGCAGCACAGCACAGCACAGCACAGCACTGCCTTCTTCACAGCACAGCACAACCTAGCTTCTTCTGGCACAGCACAGCACAGCACAGCACAGCACCAGCACAGCACAGCACAGCACAGCACAGCACTGGCCTGGCACAGCACAGCCTGACACAGCCTGGCACAACCTGGCCTGGCCTGACACAGCACAGCACAGCACAGCACAGCACCAGCACAGCACAGCACCAGCACAGCACAGCACAGCACAGCACAGCACCAGCACAGCACAGCACAGCACCAGCACAGCACAGCACAGCACAGCACAGCACAGCACAGCACAGCACAGCACCAGCACAGCACACAGCACACAAGCACAGCACAGCACAGCACAGCACAGCACCAGCACAGCACAGCACAGCACAGCTGCTTTAGCACAGCACAGCACAGCACAGCACAGCACAGCACAGCACAGCACAGCACAGCACCTTTGCTGGCACAGCACTGGCACAGCACAGCACAGCACAGCACAGCACAGCACAGCACAGCACAGCACAGCACAGCACAGCACAGCACAGCACAGCACAGCACAGCACAGCACCTTTTGCACAGCACAACGCACAGCACAGCTTTAAACAGCACAGCACAGCACAGCACAGCACAGCACAGCACAGCACAGCACAACAGCTAGCACAACACAGCACAGCACAGCACAGCACAGCACAGCACAGCACTGCACAGCACAGCACAGCACAGCACAGCCTGGCCAGCACGCACAGCACCAGCACAGCACAGCACGCACAGCACAGCACAGCACAACACAGCACAGCACAGCACAGCACAGCACAGCACACAACACAGCACACAGCACAGCACAGCACACAGCACAGCACAGCACAGCACAGCTTTACCAGCACAGCACAGCACAGCACACCACAGCACAGCACAGCACAGCACAGCACAGCACAGCACAGCACAGCACAGCACAACTGGCTTTCTTTCTTTCTTTAGCACAGCACAGCACAGCACAGCACCAGCACAGCACAGCACAGCACAGCACAAGCACAGCACTGGCCTGGCCTGGCCTGGCACAGCACAGCACGGACAGCCTGGCCTGGCCTGGCCTGGCTGGCTGGCTGCTGGCACAGCACAGCACAGCACAGCACAGCACAGCACAGCACAGCACAGCACAGCACAGCACAGCACAGCACAGCACAGCACTTTAACACAGCACAGCACAGCACAGCACAGCACAGCTACAGCACAGCACCTGGCACAGCACAGCACAGCACAGCACAGCACAGCACAGCACAGCACCAGCACAGCACTGGCAGCACAGCACAGCACAGCACAGCACAGCACAGCACAGCACAGCACAGCACAGCACAGCACAGCACAGCACAGCACAGCACAGCACAGCACAGCACAGCACAGCACAGCACAGCACAGCACAGCACAGCACAGCACAGCACAGCACAGCACAGCACAGCACAGCACAGCACAGCACAGCACAGCACCGGCACAGCACAGCACAGCACAGCACAGCACAGCACCAGCACAGCACGCACAGCACCTTTGCTTTGGCACAGCACAGCACAGCACAGCACAGCACAGCACAGCACAGCACACAGCACAGCACAGCACAGCACAGCACAGCACAACTGGCACAGCACAGCACAGCACAGCACAGCACAGCACAGCACAGCACAGCACAGCACAGCACAGCACAGCACAGCACAGCACAGCACAGCACAGCACAGCACAGCACAGCACAGCACAGCACAGCACAGCACAGCACAGCACAGCACAGCACAGCACAGCACCAGCACAGCACAGCACAGCACAGCACAGCACAGCACAGCACAGCACAGCACAGCACAGCACAGCACAGCACAGCACAGCACAGCACAGCACAGCACAGCACAGCACAGCACAGCACAGCACAGCACAGCACAGCACAGCACAGCACAGCACAGCACAGCACAGCACAGCACAGCACAGCACAGCACAGCACAGCACAGCACAGCACCAGCACAGCACAGCACAGCACCAGCACAGCACAGCACAGCACAGCACCAGCACAGCACAGCACAGCACAGCACAGCACAGCACAGCACAGCACAGCACAGCACAGCACAGCACAGCACAGCACAGCACAGCACAGCACAGCACAGCACAGCACAGCACAGCACAGCACAGCACAGCACAGCACAGCACAGCACAGCACAGCACAGCACAGCACAGCACAGCACAGCACAGCACAGCACAGCACAGCACAGCACAACTGGCACAGCACAGCACAGCACAGCACAGCACAGCACAGCACAGCACAGCACAGCACAGCACAGCACAGCACTGGCACAGCACAGCACAGCACAGCACAGCACAGCACAGCACAGCACAGCACAGCACAGCACAGCACAGCACAGCACAGCACAGCACAGCACAGCACAGCACAGCACAGCACAGCCTGGCACAGCTGGCACAGCACAGCACAGCACAGCACAGCACAACTGGCACAGCACAGCACAGCCTGGCCTGACAGCACAGCACAGCACAGCACAGCCTGGCCTGGCCTGGCACAGCACAGCACACTGGCCTGGCACAGCACAGCACAGCACAGCACAGCACAGCACAGCACAGCACAGCACAGCACAGCACAGCACAAGCACTGGCACAGCACAGCACAGCACAGCACAGCACAGCACAGCACTGGCACAGCACAGCACAGCACAGCACAGCACAGCACAGCACAGCACAGCACAGCACAGCACAGCACAGCCTGGCACAGCACAGCACAGCACAGCACAGCACAGCACAGCACAGCACAGCACAGCACAGCTGGCACAGCACAGCACAGCACAGCACAGCACAGCACAGCACAGCACAGCACAGCACAGCACAGCACAGCACAGCACAGCACAGCACAGCACAGCACAGCACAGCACAGCACAGCACAGCACAGCACAGCACAGCACAGCACAGCACAGCACAGCACAGCACAGCACAGCACAGCACAGCACAGCACAGCACAGCACAGCACAGCACAGCACAGCACAGCACAGCACAGCACAGCACAGCACAGCACAGCACAGCACAGCACAGCACAGCACAGCACAGCACAGCACAGCACAGCACAGCACAGCACAGCACAGCACAGCACAGCACAGCACAGCACAGCACAGCCTGGCACAGCCTGGCACAGCACAGCACAGCACAGCACAGCACAGCACAACACAACCCTGGCTGGCACAGCACAGCACAGCACAGCACAGCACAGCACAGCACAGCACAGCCTGGCACGCTGGCAGCACAGCCTGGCCTGGCACGGCACAAGCCTGGCCTGGCACAGCACAGCACAGCACAGCACAGCACAGCACAGCACAGCCTGGCCTGTACTGGCCTGGCCTGGCCTGGCACTGGCACAGCACAGCACAGCACAGCACAGCACAGCACAGCACAGCACAGCACAGCCTGGCACAGCACAGCACAGCACAGCACTGGCACAGCACAGCGCACAGCACAGCACAGCACAGCACAGCACAGCACAGCACAGCACAGCACAGCACAGCACAGCACAGCACAGCACAGCACAGCACAGCACAGCACAGCACAGCACAGCACAGCACAGCACAGCACAGCACCAGCACAGCACAGCACAGCACAGCACAGCACAGCACAGCACAGCACAGCACAGCACAGCACAGCACAGCACAGCACAGCACAGCACAGCACCAGCACAGCACAGCACAGCACAGCACAGCACAGCACAGCACAGCACAGCACAGCACAGCACAGCACAGCACCTGGCCTGGCACAGCACAGCACAGCACAGCACAGCACAGCACAGCACAGCACAGCACAGCACAGCACAGCACAGCACAGCACAGCACAGCACAGCACAGCACAGCACAGCACAGCACAGCACAGCACAGCACAGCACAGCACAGCACAGCACAAGCACAGCACAGCACAGCACAGCACAGCACAGCACAGCACAGCACAGCACAGCACAGCACAGCACAGCACAGCACAGCACAGCACAGCACAACTGGCACAGCACAGCACAGCACAGCACAGCACAGCACAGCACAGCACAGCACAGCACAGCACAGCACAGCACAGCACAGCACAGCACAGCACAGCACAGCACAGCACAGCACAGCACAGCACAGCACAGCACAGCACAGCACAGCACAGCACAGCACAGCACAGCACAGCACAGCACAGCACAGCACAGCACAGCACAGCACAGCACAGCACAGCACAGCACAGCACAGCACAGCACAGCACAGCACAGCACAGCACAGCACAGCACAGCACAGCACAGCACAGCAGCACGCACAGCACAGCACAGCACAGCACAGCACAGCACAGCACAGCACAGCACAGCACAGCACAGCACAGCACAGCACAGCACAGCACAGCACAGCACAGCACAGCACAGCACAGCACAGCACAGCACAGCACAGCACAGCACAGCACAGCACAGCACAGCACAGCACAGCACAGCACAGCACCAGCACAGCACAGCACAGCACAGCACAGCACAGCACAGCACAGCACAGCACAGCACAGCACAGCACAGCACAGCACAGCACAGCACAGCACAGCACAGCACAGCACAGCACAGCACAGCACAGCACAGCACAGCACAGCACAGCACAGCACAGCACAGCACAGCACAGCACAGCACAGCACAGCACAGCACAGCACAGCACAGCACAGCACAACTGGCACAGCACAGCACAGCACAGCACAGCACAGCACAGCACAGCACAGCACAGCACAGCACAGCACAGCACAGCACAGCACAGCACAGCACAACGCACAGCACAGCACAGCACAGCACAGCACAGCACAGCACAGCACAGCACAGCACAGCACAGCACAGCACAGCACAGCACAGCACAGCACAGCACAGCACAGCACAGCACAGCACAGCACAGCACAGCACAGCACAGCACACAGCACCTGGCCTGGCACAGCACAGCACAGCACTGCACAGCACAGCACAGCACAGCACAGCACAGCACAGCACAGCACAGCACAGCACAGCACAGCACAGCACAGCACAGCACAGCACAGCACAGCACAGCACAGCACAGCACAGCACAGCACAGCACAGCCTGGCCTGGCACAGCACAGCACAGCACAGCACAGCACAGCACAGCACAGCACAGCACAGCACTGGCACAGCACAGCACAGCACAGCACAGCACAGCACAGCACAGCACAGCACAGCACAGCACAGCACAGCACAGCACAGCACAGCACAGCACAGCACAGCACCAGCACAGCACAGCACAGCACAGCACAGCACAGCACAGCACAGCCAGCACAGCACTGACACAACCCTCCTGGCACAGCACAGCACAGCACAGCACAGCACAGCACAGCACAGCACAGCACAGCACAGCACAGCACAGCACAGCACAGCACAGCACAGCACAGCACAGCACAGCACAGCACAGCACAGCACAGCACAGCACAGCACAGCACAGCACCAGCACAGCACAGCACAGCACAGCACAGCACAGCACAGCACAGCACAGCACAGCACAGCACAGCACAGCACAGCACAGCACAGCACAGCACAGCACAGCACAGCACAGCACAGCACAGCACAGCACAGCACAGCACAGCACCAGCACAGCACAGCACAGCACAGCACAGCACAGCACAGCACAGCACAGCACAGCACAGCACAGCACAGCACAGCACAGCACAGCACAGCTGGCACAGCACAGCACAGCACAGCACAGCACAGCACAGCACAGCACAGCACAGCACAGCACAGCACAGCACAGCACAGCACAGCACAGCACAGCACAGCACAGCACAGCACAGCACAGCACAGCACAGCACAGCACAGCACAGCACAGCACAGCACAGCACAGCACAGCACAGCACAGCACAGCACAGCACAGCACAGCACAGCACAGCACAGCACAGCACAGCACAGCACAGCACAGCACAGCACAGCACAGCACAGCACTGGCACAGCACTGGCACAGCCTGGCCTGGCACAGCACAGCACAGCACAGCACAGCACAGCACAGCACAGCACAGCACAGCCTGGCACAGCACAGCACAGCACAGCACCAGCACAGCACAGCACAGCACAGCACAGCACAGCACAGCACAGCACAGCACAGCACAGCACAGCACAGCACAGCACAGCACAGCACAGCACAGCACAGCACAGCACAGCACAGCACAACACAGCACAGCACAGCACAGCACAACACAGCACAGCACAGCACAACACAGCACAGCACAACACAGCACAGCACAGCACAGCACAGCACAGCACAACAGCACAGCACAGCACAGCACAGCACAGCACAGCACAGCACAGCACAGCACAGCACTGCACAGCACAGCACAGCACAGCACAGCACAGCACAGCACAGCACAGCACAGCACAGCACAGCACAGCACAGCACAGCACAGCACAGCACAGCACAGCACAGCACAGCACAGCACAGCACAGCACAGCACAGCACAGCACAGCACAGCACAGCACAGCACAGCACAGCACAGCACAGCACAGCACAGCACAGCACAGCACAGCACAGCACCAGCACAGCACAGCACAGCACAGCACAGCACAGCACAGCACAGCACAGCACAGCACAGCACAGCACAGCACAGCACAGCACAGCACAGCACAGCACAGCACAGCACAGCACAGCACAGCACAGCACAGCACAGCACTGCACAGCACAGCACAGCACAGCACAGCACAGCACTGGCACAGCACAGCACAGCACAGCACAGCACAGCACAGCACAGCACAGCACAGCACAGCACAGCACAGCACAGCACAGCACAGCACAGCACAGCACAGCACAGCACAACTGGCCTGGCACAGCACAGCACAGCACAGCACAGCACAGCACAGCACAGCACAGCACAGCACAGCACAGCACAGCACAGCACAGCACAGCACAGCACAGCACAGCACAGCACAGCACAGCACAGCACAGCACAGCACAGCACAGCACAGCACAGCACAGCACAGCACAACACAGCACAGCACAGCACAGCACAGCACAGCACAGCACAGCACAGCACAGCACAGCACAGCACAGCACAGCACAGCACAGCACAGCACAGCTGGCACAGCACAGCACAGCACAGCACAGCACAGCACAGCACAGCACAGCACAGCACAGCACAGCACAGCACAGCACAGCACAGCACAGCACAGCACAGCACAGCACAGCACAGCACAGCACAGCACAGCACAGCACAGCACAGCACAGCACAGCACAGCACAGCACAGCACAGCACAGCACAGCACAGCACAGCACAGCACAGCACAGCACAGCACAGCACAGCACAGCACAGCACAGCACAGCACAGCACAGCACAGCACAGCACAGCACAGCACAGCACAGCACAGCACAGCACAGCACAGCACAGCACAGCACAGCACAGCACAGCACAGCACAGCACAGCACAGCACAGCACAGCACAGCACAGCACAGCACAGCACAGCACAGCACAGCACTGGCACAGCACAGCACAGCACAGCACAGCACAGCACAGCACAGCACAGCACAGCACAGCACAGCACAGCACAGCCTGGCACAGCCTGGCACAGCACAGCACAGCA
This sequence comes from Myotis pilosus, assembly GCA_036010255.1. Lineage (NCBI taxonomy): Eukaryota > Metazoa > Chordata > Mammalia > Chiroptera > Vespertilionidae > Myotis > Myotis pilosus. Next base: position 9,560 of record JASKON010000006.1, read on the forward strand.
CAGCACAGCACAGCACAGCACAGCACAGCACAGCACAGCACAGCACAGCCTGGCACAGCACAGCACAGCACAGCACAGCACAGCACAGCACAGCACAGCACAGCACAGCACAACAGCACAGCACAGCACAGCACAGCACAGCACAGCACAGCACAGCACAGCACAGCACAGCACAGCACAGCACAGCACAGCACAGCACAGCACAGCACAGCACAGCACAGCACAGCACAGCACAGCACAGCACAGCACAGCACAGCACAGCACAGCACAGCACAGCACAGCACAGCACAGCACAGCACAGCACAGCACAGCAGCACAGCCTGGCACAGCACAGCACAGCACAGCACAGCACAGCACAGCACAGCACAGCACAGCACAGCACAGCACAGCACAGCACAGCACAGCACAGCACAGCACAGCACAGCACAGCACAGCACAGCACAGCACAGCACAGCACAGCACAGCACAGCACAGCACAGCACAGCACAGCACAGCACAGCACAGCACAGCACAGCACAGCACAGCACAGCACAGCACAGCACAGCACAGCACAGCACAGCACAGCACAGCACAGCACAGCACAGCACAGCACAGCACAGCACAGCACAGCACAACCTGGCACAGCACAGCACAGCACAGCACAGCACAGCACAGCACAGCACAGCACAGCACAGCACAGCACAGCACAGCACAGCACAGCACAGCACAGCACAGCACAGCACAGCACAGCACAGCACAGCACAGCACAGCACAGCACAGCACAGCACAGCACAGCTGGCACAGCACAGCACAGCCTGGCACAGCACAGCACCAGCACAGCACAGCACAGCACAGCACGCACAGCACAGCACAGCACAGCACAGCTGGCACAGCACAGCACAGCACAGCACAGCACAGCACAGCACAGCACAGCACAGCACAGCACAGCACAGCACAGCACAGCACAGCACAGCACAGCACAGCACAGCACAGCACAGCACAGCACAGCACAGCACAGCACAGCACAGCACAGCACAACTGGCACAGCACAGCACAGCACAGCACAGCACAGCACAGCACAGCACAGCACAGCACAGCACAGCACAGCACAGCACAGCACAGCACAGCACAGCACAGCACAGCACAGCACAGCACAGCACAGCACAGCACAGCACAGCACAGCACAGCACAGCACAGCACAGCACAGCACAGCACAGCACAGCACAGCACAGCACAGCACAGCACAGCACAGCACAGCACAGCACAGCACAGCACAGCACAGCACAACCTGGCACAGCACAGCACAACACAGCACAGCACAGCACAGCACAGCACAGCACAGCACAGCACAGCACAGCACAGCACAGCACAGCACAGCACAGCACAGCACAGCACAGCACAGCACAGCACAGCACAGCACAACTTCACAGCACAGCACAGCACAGCACAGCACAGCACAGCACAGCACAGCACAGCCTGGCACAGCACAGCACAGCACAGCACAGCACAGCACAGCACAGCACAGCACAGCACAGCACAGCACAGCACAGCACAGCACAGCACAGCACAGCACAGCACAGCACAGCACAGCACAGCACAGCACTGCTGGCACAGCACAGCCTGGCACAGCACAGCACAGCACAGCACAGCACAGCACAGCACAGCACTGGCACAGCACAGCACAGCACAGCACAGCACAGCACAGCACAGCACAGCACAGCACAGCACAGCACAGCACAGCACAGCACAGCACAGCACAGCACAGCACAGCACAGCACAGCACAGCACAGCACAGCACAGCACAGCACAGCACAGCACAGCACAGCACAGCACAGCACAGCACAGCACAGCACAGCACAGCACAGCACAGCACAGCACAGCACAGCACAGCACAGCACAGCACAGCACAGCACAGCACAGCACAGCACAGCACAGCACAGCACAGCACAGCACAGCACAGCACAGCACAGCACAGCACAGCACAGCACAGCACAGCACAGCACAGCACAGCACAGCACAGCACAGCACAGCACAGCACAGCACAGCACAGCACAGCACAGCACAGCACAGCACAGCACAGCACAGCACTGGCCTGGCACAGCACAGCACAGCACAGCACAGCACAGCACAGCACAGCACAGCACAGCACAACACAGCACAGCACAGCACAACACAACACAGCACTTTTGCTTTGCCACAACACAGCACAGCACAACACCTTTCTTTTCAACTTTAGCACACAGCACAGCACAACACAGCTTTCTTTAGCACAGCACAACACAAGCACAGCACAGCACAGCACAACACAGCACAGCACAGCACAGCACAGCACAGCACAGCACAGCACAGCACAGCACAGCAGCACAGCACAGCACATGCACAGCACAGCCTGGCCTGGCACAGCACAGCACTGGCACAAGCACAACTGGCCTGGCCTGGGCACAGCACAGCACAGCACAGCACAGCACAGCACAGCACAGCACAGCACAGCACAGCACAGCACAGCACAGCACAGCACAGCACAGCACAGCACAGCACAGCACAGCACAGCACAGCACAGCACAGCACAGCACAGCACAGCACAGCACAGCACAGCACCAGCACAGCACAGCACAGCACAGCACAGCACAGCACAGCACAGCACAGCACAGCACAGCACAGCACAGCACAGCACAGCACAGCACAGCACAGCACAGCACAGCACAGCACAGCACAGCACAGCACAGCACAGCACAGCACAGCACAAGGCACAGCACAACACAGCACAGCACAGCACAGCACAGCACAGCACAGCACAGCACAGCACAGCACAGCACAGCACAGCACAGCACAGCACAGCACAGCACAGCACAGCACAGCCTGGCACAGCACAGCACAGCACAGCACAGCACAGCACAGCACAGCACAGCACAGCACAGCACAGCACAGCACAGCACAGCACAGCACAGCACAGCACAGCACAGCACAGCACAGCACAGCACAGCACAGCACAGCACAGCACAGCACAAGCACAGCACAGCACAGCACAGCACAGCACAGCACAGCACAGCACAGCACAGCACAGCACTGCACAGCACAGCACAGCACAGCACAGCACAGCACAGCACAGCCTGGCACAGCACTGGCACAGCACAGCACAGCACAGCCTGGCCTGGCCTGGCCTGGCCTGGCACAGCACAGCACAGCACAGCCTGGCACAGCACAGCACAGCACAGCACAGCACAGCACAGCACAGCACAGCACAGCACAGCACCTGGCACAGCACAGCACAGCACAGCACAGCACAGCACAGCACAGCACTGGCACAGCACAGCACTGGCCTGGCACAGCACAGCACAGCACAGCACAGCACAGCACAGCACAGCACAGCACAGCACAGCACAGCACAGCACAGCACAGCACAGCACAGCACAGCACAGCACAGCACAGCACAGCACAGCACAGCTGGCCTGACACAGCACAGCACAGCACAGCACAGCACAGCACAGCACAGCACAGCACAGCACAGCACAGCACAGCACAGCACAGCACAGCACAGCACAGCACAGCACAGCACAGCACAGCACAGCACAGCACAGCACAGCACAGCACAGCACAGCACAGCACAGCACAGCACAGCACAGCACAGCACAGCACAGCACAGCACAGCACAGCACAGCACAGCACAGCACAGCACAGCACAGCACAGCACAGCACAGCACAGCACAGCACAGCACAGCACAGCACAGCACAGCACAGCACAGCACAGCACAGCACAGCACAGCACAGCACAGCACCAAGCACAGCACAACACAGCACAGCACAGCACAGCACAGCACAGCACAGCACAGCACAGCACAGCACAGCACAGCACAGCACAGCACAGCACAGCACAGCACAGCACAGCACAGCACAGCACAGCACAGCACAACTGCACAGCACAGCACAGCACAGCACAGCACAGCACACACAGCACAGCACAACTTTGCACAAGCACAGCACAACACAGCACAACCACAACACAACACAGCTTCAGCACAACAGCACAACACAGCACAGCACAGCACAGCACAGCACAACTGGCTTTAACTTTGCTTTGGCACAGCACAACTGGCCTTTCAGCACAGCACAGCACAGCACAGCACAGCACAGCACAGCACAGCACAGCACAGCACAGCACAGCACAGCACAGCACAGCACAGCACAGCACAGCACAGCACAGCACAGCACAGCACAGCACAGCACAGCACAGCACAGCACAGCACAGCACAGCACAGCACAGCACAGCACAGCACAGCACAGCACAGCACAGCACAGCACAGCACAGCACAGCACAGCACAGCACAGCACAGCACAGCACAGCACAGCACAGCACAGCACAGCACAGCACAGCACAGCACAGCACAGCACAGCACAGCACAGCACAGCACAGCACAGCACAGCACAGCACAGCACAGCACAGCACAGCACAGCACAGCACAGCACAGCCTGGCACAGCACAGCACAGCACAGCACAGCACAGCACAGCACAGCACAGCACAGCACAGCACAGCACAGCACAGCACAGCACAGCACAGCACAGCACAGCACAGCACAGCACAGCACAGCACAGCACAGCACAGCACAGCACAGCACAGCACAGCACAGCACAGCACAGCACAGCACAGCACAGCACAGCACAGCACAGCACAGCACAGCACAGCACAGCACTGGCACAGCACAGCACAGCACAGCACAGCACAGCACAGCACAGCACAGCACAGCACAGCACAGCACAGCACAGCACAGCACAGCACAGCACAGCACAGCACAGCACAGCACAGCACAGCACAGCACAGCACAGCACAGCACAGCACAGCACAGCACAGCACAGCACAGCACAGCACAGCACAGCACAGCACAGCACAGCACAGCACAGCACAGCACAGCACAGCACAGCACAGCACAGCACAGCACAGCACAGCACAGCACAGCACAGCACAGCACAGCACAGCACAGCACAGCACAGCACAGCACAGCACAGCACAGCACAGCACAGCACAGCACAGCACAGCACAGCACAGCACAGCACAGCACAGCACAGCACAGCACAGCACAGCACAACTGGCACAGCACAGCACAGCACAGCACAGCACAGCACAGCACAGCACAGCACAGCACAGCACAGCACTGGCACAGCACAGCACAGCACAGCACAGCACAGCACAGCACAGCACAGCACAGCACAGCACAGCACAGCACAGCACAGCACAGCACAGCACAGCACAGCAGCACAGCACAGCACAGCACAGCACAGCACAGCACAGCACAGCACAGCACAGCACAGCACAGCACAGCACAGCACAGCACAGCACAGCACAGCACAGCACAGCACAGCACAGCACAGCACAGCACAGCACAGCACAGCACAGCACAGCACAGCACAGCACAGCACAGCCTGGCACAGCACAGCACAGCACAGCACAGCACAGCACAGCACAGCACAGCACAGCACAGCACAGCACAGCACAGCACAGCACAGCACAGCACAGCACAGCACAGCACAGCACAGCACAGCACAGCACAGCACAGCACAGCACAGCACAGCACAGCACAGCACAGCACAGCACAGCACAGCACAGCACAGCACAGCACAGCACAGCACAGCACAGCACAGCACAGCACAGCACAGCACAGCACAGCACAGCACAGCACAGCACAGCACAACTGGCCTGGCACAGCACAGCACAGCACAGCACAGCACAGCACAGCACAGCACAGCACAGCACAGCACAGCACAGCACAGCACAGCACAGCACAGCACAGCACAGCACAGCACAGCACAGCACAGCACAGCACAGCACAGCACAGCACAGCACAGCACAACACAGCACAGCACAGCACAGCACAGCACAGCACAGCACAGCACAGCACAGCACAGCACAACTGGCACAGCACAGCACAGCACAGCACAAGCACACACTGGCCTGAGCACAGCACAGCACAACCTGACACAAGCCTGGCACAGCACAGCACAGCACAAGCCTGAAGCACAGCACAACCTGGCCTGGCCTGGCCTGGCCTGGCCTGGCACAGCACAGCCTGGCACAAGCCTGGCCTGGCACAACCTGGCCTGGCTGGCCTGGCTGGCCTGGCACTGGCCTGGCCTGGCCCTGACACAACCTGGCACAACCTGGCACAACTGGCCTGGCCTGGCCTGGCTGGCCTGGCCTGGCCTGGCCTGGCCTGGCCTGGCCTGGCCTGGCTGGCCTGACACAACCTGGCCTGGCCTGGCCTGGCCTGGCCTGGCCTGGCCTGGCTGGCCTGGCCTGGCACACAGCACAACCCTGGCACAACACAACCCCTACCCCAGCCCCAGCTTCCCAGCCCCAGCAGCCCCAGCAACACAACCCCAGCACAACCTGGCACAACCTAACCTCACAACCCTGGCCAACACCAACCCCAGCCTTCCCCCTAACCCTAACCCCTAACCCACCCATCAAGCAGGCAGTACTAAGCGGTCACCAGTAACCATGTCAGCGGCAACCTGTTGGAGGTAGCCAGTAACCTTCTAAGGAGTAACCGCTAACTGGCAACCTGGTCAGTATTAACTGGTGACCTGGAAACTGATAACCTGGAAACCAGTAACAGGCAAAGTTGTAACTGGCAACCTGGTATGCAGAAACTGGCAAAGTGGACACTGGTAACCTGCTAACCAGGAACTGGTAAACTGGTAACTGGTAGCCAGTCAACCAGTAACTGGCACACTGGTAACCAATACCCTGGTAACTGGTAACTAGCAACCTGGTAACCAGTGACCTGGTAACCAGTGACCTGGTAACCAGTAACCGGTAATCTGGTAACCGGTACCCTGGTAACCGGTACCCTGGTAACAGATAACCGGTAACCTGCTAACCGGTAACCTGGTAACCGGTAACCGGTACCCTGGTAACCGGTCACCTATTAATAGGTAACCAGCAACCTGTTGACCGGTAACCGGTAACCTGGTTCCCGGTCACTGGTAAACTGGTAATTGCTGGCTGGTAAATGGTAACCTGGTAACCAGCAAGCTGGTAAGTAGTAACCGCTAATCCGGTAATCAGTAACCGGTAAATCGTCACCTGGTAAGTAGTGACCAGAAAGCAATGACCAGGAACAAGTACCTGCCAACTACTACATGGCAATCAGTACCCTGGAGACAGGTAACCCATCAATGGCAATTCTTCATTAGGTGCAGGTGACCAGGTCATAGGTGAACAGGCAACCATCAAGCAGTGCCCAGGACTGAGATACCAAGAGCAGTTGACGTGTAACAGGCCTACGTGCCCTCCCTCCCCCCCCCCCTCCCTCCCTCCCTCCCTCCATCCCTCGCCCCCACACTGACTTCCTCTCTGCCTTCCTCTCTCTACCCTCCCCCTAATGCCTGGCCTCTGCAACAGCCACCTAACCTGGAGAGGGATTCAAAGCATTAGCAGGAAACAGGCAGCAATGCAAAGCAATCCAAAGCAAGCAACAGGAGCACACAGGACCCCTGGGTCGTCAAGAAGAAATTTCTTAGCACACACACACACAAGGAAAGCAAAGCACAGCAAGGCCAAAGCACCGGACAGCACCGACAGCATCCACGTGCCCTTCTGCAAAAACAGCAAGCTGCGAAGGCCTCCCCAACCACAGACAGCAGCACACAGCAAATGCAGCAAGGCCCTGCAAAGATCACAGCAGAAGCACCGGACAGGCACTCCAGGGAAGGCAACACTGCAAACTGAGGAAAGCCCTGAATGGCATGAAACGGGCGACCGAGACCAGTCAACCGATCACTGCCTTGCACGGAATGCAGCAGCACGAAATGAGTGCAATGACAGTACCACAGAAGACGCCGCGCTTGCTCCTGACAGCCACAGCAGGGCAGTCAGCAAAGGTCTCATCGCTCCACACACACAGCATCCCAGTGAGGACACAGGATAGGTCAGCGCAACCCAACAGTTCTGCACAGTGCAATCGGAAGTCACACATGCACACACGCAGTGCACCGTCCGCACACCACCAGCAGTTACAGAGAAGCCCTCTCGCACCCCCAAGGACGCATACAGGGGCGGAAAGACTACACGCACCATTCCAGAGCAACTGACGCCAGTGCAGTCATTTCAAGCACATATAAGGAAGGGGTCTCTCCCCAAACGGAATCATCACCATCAGGGTCGAAATGAGCACGGCAGAAGCACCCCAGCCAACATAGTGAAACCGATGGGGAAACCTTGCCCCGGAAATCGGGGAATGCCTTTAGCAAAGCCTGCCTCCTAGGAAAGGCAGAGGAGACACCCTGCCAACAGCAGTGGTGGGTCGCATCCGCAGCACTTCCATGGGTCCCCAAATGCATGGACGGAGTCAGCAAAGAAGGAATGGCACAGAGACAGCCGTGGTCTGTTGCTCTGCACCCTTACCAGGATCTGTAGGTAGCCACAGTCTGCAGCCAAGTTTTGAGTAGAATCTGCAGCCAGGTTCTGTGTCCATATTGTCTCGCTAGATTCTCCAGCAAGGTTCTCCAAGCAGGCTCTGGCCACGTTCTAGTCAGGATCTCTTGCCCTGTTGGATGTCCGTTCTGCACCCAGGCTCTGTGAGTAAGGTCTGTGCGCAGCCTCTGCATCCTGTCGGCATGTGACAGCCGTATTTATAACAGGTGATTCCAATCCTATCAATGTCTCTTCCAAAGGGTAGGGCGTTTCTTATCTCCATTCCAGGGAGGAAGGATTATGTAGCCTAACCATAATTGTTTGTACTTAAAGTGATTAAGTGCACACCTGGCACTTGGTGAAGGGGCTGTATTCCCTCCCTAACCTCGGGGGAAAATCCCTACTGGGAGAAGCGACGTTTCTCAGACACACAACCTTGGGTAAAACACGTTCCGCTTATGGGAGCAAACATCCTAACAACAGTATGCTATATACGTCAGTCCCCTTGAAACATGTGCTGTGCAGATGCTTCATGTGCGGAGCGACCATGCAAGGCAGCAAGGGTGGACCAACTGCACAGGAACAGAAAACAAGTGGGTGTCAAGTTGACAAACGCACAGACAAATCCAGCATTTGTCAGCAAACGAAGCAAGGCCAAGAGGAAGGCAGGACCAGATCACACTCTCCCAGGTAGCCGGCACAAGCGGAGACAGGAGAATGCCACCCCCACTGCTTCCCGAACACAAGTCGCCCTGGGCTGGGAGCTTTCACAGGAAAGGAAACAGCAAAGTGTGTTCCTCTGTGCCAGACCCAGAAAGTTACCTGCTGGATGGGGCACCCGTCAGCAGTCATTGACATGCCAGAAGCACAACAGGCAAGCAGAGACTCGGCAGTCTCCCGAGAAATGCTCAATGCCGCAGCTCCCTCTCCTGCAGAAAGGGAACACCAACCACATGTTCACTTTCAAACGCCTCAGCACACTGCAAGCTGCTAACAGGGGACTGGGCACAGGGAGTCTCCAACAACACCTGAGGAGTCTTGCACAGAAATTCTCAAGGCTCAGCGAGCAGCAGAAGAAGCGAAGAACGGAGCAAAGGGGGGGGGGGGGTGCTTTGAAGAAATCTTTGGTGAATGACCATCGCTAGGGGAGCCCAACACAGAAAGCACAGAGGCTGAAGGAAACCCTCTGGCACAGCTCAGCCTCAGCCATAACCTGTGCAGGGCAGCGTGGAGGACTGTGGTCGATGGGCAACAAACCCATATCGCAGACACCATCAGCACAAACCATCTTCCACAATGCGCAGTGAACTGTGCAGACATGACCGAAGTGAGAGCACTGCACAGGGCTCCACAGAAAACAATCCTGACATCTGCCTAGGCTTTGCTGGAGCAGCAGTCGTCATGTGCTCACTGCAGGAAAGCAGTCAAACCATCACAGGAAAACAGCACTGACAACTGTGAATGGTGACTCCAAACCCGCTCTGCAGCCCAGAGCGTATGGTCCACGGCAATAACAACAGCACCATGGGGCATGGACCAGCACACGATGGGCAGGAAAGGAGACAAGCCGGAACAGGAACGAGCAGAGGGGAAGCCAACCGAACCCACCGCAGTTGCCAAGGCTGTGGTGTACGGTGATGCTGTGCATCAGCAAAGATACCCGAGCGGAGAGAGAACAGATGCTGACATGAAATCTCAGCCAAAGGGAGAGGCTGAGGCAACGCATTGGAGCTGAAACAGGGACACCTCCCAGGACATGCCAGTATTCACGACATGGCTGCCTGCCCTAGAGAAGGCACGGTGGACACATGCACGTGCGTGGAATTGGTGAGCAAGGCAGCCCACCGCACCCACCAATTCTCAGGAAAGCCGTGGGGGTCACGTGACCCAGAGAAGTGGAGGCACGCGACAGAACGCAGCCGTTCTGGTGGTAGACCTGGGAACAGCTGCGCCATCTCCCAGCTCTGATCAGGAGGCAAGGATCCAAGCAGCAGCAACACACTGTCACGCAGAGAGGACCATTCGTGAGCCAAAATGCCAAGGGCCACACCCTTCCTGAGTTCTTCCTCTGGCCCCACAGCAGGAGGGAAGAACCCACCCTCAGACCAGCGGAAGCACCGAGCCCAAAGTACTCACCTCAGACGCAGAGAAAGTAGCAGAAGCTCTTCTTGAGAATCTGGTCCAGGATCGATGGGGGATATGTGGGCAGCCTTCCAAGCACACAGTCACAAAAGGGAGGAGGGGGAAGGCATGCCCATCCCTCACAGAATGCACAGATGCATATGCGGCTGTCACTTGCCTGCCGACCGGAAATCCCATTGGGCCTCATGCCTGTGAGCACAGAGTTCTGGAAGTGGTGCTGATGAAGCTTGGAGCACTGGCAGGACCAAGCGCTCAACGAGCAGGAACGCAGCATGACATGCAATCATGCCATAAACAGCACGCATGCACGCAGAACAGAAACGATGACAGTACATGTGGAACTCGGAGGGACACTGCCCATACTACGAGGGGTTCCTATGCAATGGGCCAGCACTGTACGTCATGGTAAGGGAACGAGCGTGGCACAGCTGAGCTAAAGCACTGCAATGTCTGGGGACGGAAATGAAAGCTGCATGTGGCAGCCAAGCAGTGGTAAACGGAGCATACTGGCATGGGATAGGCAGCAAGAGTGGGCGGCGACATAGTTCATCATGACAGGCCTCAACAGAGTATTGATGGATGCCATTAAAACACCCTGCAGGAAGCCCTAGAGTGGACCTGGCAGCTACCCGGCCTGTGGAAACACAGCTGTCACAGGCAGCACTTGCAATGCCATGGAAAAGGAAAATCTCCTGTGCGGAGACCGAGCACAGGCAAAAGCACCAATGCATCAAGGCGCTCCAGGGAGAGTTTCACAAAGACTGGAAGGATGGCACGCACACACACAAGCCCACATCTGCACCCATTATGGCCAGCAAACTCAGTATGTACGGAGCAGTCTGCTGCACCCAGTCAAGGAAATCACGGCGAATCAGCAGACAGTATATAAAGGGGACATGTCCCATGGAATGGATCCATGGCACTGCTCTGTCGAGACTGGCACACCACAGAATGACTTGCACAGTGTGCGCCTCCATCATGCACTTGGGAATGATCACTGGCAAGTGACCTGTCTTTGAAGACATGGCATCACTCATCAATGGCATGGGAGGCCCCACAGGCAACCTAGAGGCAGTCGCAGTGCCAGAGGAAGTGAAGGCCGCCATCATTCCAAGACAGGGGCAATCCCCGGGCGATACTAGCCTCCCATTCCAGTGATTACAGGTGCAGGCTGCATCAATACCATGACTTCAGAGGATCATCCAGAAATCACTGCAACCGCACTGCAGACCAGCACGGCTGTTCCTCAGGAAACCCACTGCACTTGCACACGTGGTGAACTGCAAAGCTGCTCACTGTGAGTCAAAACAGCATCTGCCATCCACCTGAAAACAGCAAGCGCTGCAGCACAGGAGAAATGACAGGGACACTCTGAAAGCGTTGCCACTGCTCCTTTGAAGTACGTGGAGACAGCCTCATGAGTGCAAGCAGTGTAGCAGGCATGGACAGCAGCACGGCGACAGAGACGCAGCACCTCCTTTGCAGGGCTTCTGCCCTGTAAACAGAGCTGCCACACCAAATTCTTTGTTTTCCTTCAATGGTTAGGAGGCGGACACAGTCCTTCAAAGCACACGTCAGCAACCACCTTGCAGCCACCATGCTGCTGCCGCCATGGAGAGGGCAAGCAGCAGCGCCTGCACTTCTCAGGGAAGGAATTTTCTGTGAATGTTCACAAATGCCACACACAGGGCCAGCAATCAAACAGACATAGCAGGCAAGAACAGTGGAAAAGGTTGGGGGGGGGGGGGTACCCACACAGAGAAAACAGGAGGGGAAATTGTCGTCTAGTAAACTTGCAGGACAAACAGTTGGGAGGACCTGTCATGGAACTCCAAGCAACGCCATGACATAAGAAGCCTACACCCGGCAAGGAGCAGGAACAAGCAGTCGGGAAAGACCCAATTGTACAATGTGCTGCACACACTGATGGCAACAGGAATGGAACGGTGACCGGCATTCTAGGTCCACAGGGAAGGGCGCACACACACACACTGCCCTCCTAAGCACTGCCATAGCCTGAGAGGAAATTCACCGTAAGTGCCGCATCACAAGTGTGCCAGGACAGAACACGGCCAGAACATGATAGCATGACATCATGGAATGACAGCAGACACACACGCGCCAGACACCACGTAGCCACAGCCACAACGCACAGCACAATGCTGGCAGTCCTGGCAAATACACAGCATGTCTAGAGGGACAGAAGCATGTCCAAGAGCCAGCACCAGATCAACCGGCAAACAGCTGCTGACCACAACAGCAACCAAAGCAGGCAGGAAACCTGCAGAACAACCTGCAAATGGCAAAGCACTGCACAGCACAGGCCGGGACGGAGCAGAAGGACTGCACGGCAGTGCCAGCGCTTACCTTTCCCGGAAGGCAGTCCAAACTCAGTCGCTAAGGTGCAGGGCAGACGTCGGCGCTTCCCCGGGAGCAGTGCCACAGACCAGCCGCCACACAGCCCTGTGGAGAATCGGAAAGTCAGCAAGGGATGGAAGCACACCATGAAGGGATTCCCCACAACACACTTCACAGCCACCATGGAAGAAATCGACAGACAGCAGGGAAGGACGCAGCAGCCTCAGGCAAGAACACATGGGCAGTAAAGAAGTCATGGGAATTGCACGGCAAGGAACACAAGGAAATAGAAAGGAAGGGCCACAGCAACAGGCCACAATCAAGCAGCACAAACACAGGGACAGCAATCCCTACACTCAAACATCACAGCAACCACAGAGAGCCGACAAAAGGACCATATGCCAAAAGCATACTGCAATCCGACAGAACAGAGAGAAGACTGGCAAGGCCTGCAGGCAGCCACAGCACGGCTCAGAAGCAGCAGCAGTCTGCACAGCACATGTCAGTGACTGACACCGAAACTGAGGAGCAGGATCACACTGAGGGACCATGCTTCCATGGGTGGTTGGCACACAGTGGGAGAGACTGAGAAGAGCATGACCATCCATCACACACACTGCATCTGTGCCTGTCTGCATGCCTCCCTGTGTCTCCCTGTGCCTGTCTCTCTCTCTCTCTCTCTCTCTCTCTCTCTCTCTCTCTCTCTCTCTCTCTCCCTCCCTCCCTCCCTCCCTCCCTCCCTCCCTCCCTCCCCCCCCATCCATCACCATTTGTCGGGGAAACACACAGTGAGGAGCAGCACGGAAGCACACATATGTCAAGCAAGAGCGAGCTCTCCAGGGCAGATCTCCACGCCGTAAGACCTTCCCGCAAGGGAAATACACGGGAAGATGGCATCGCAGCCAGAGTAGAAGCTCACAGCAGGAGCAGAAGCCAGGGAACACTTCCGGGAAGGCGAGAAATGAAGCCAGAAACAGCAGTCGCAGAAGCCTTTCCCGAAATGTGCTGCAGTTCCAAACACAGCCACAAGATGGCAGCAAAGGATCACGAATGAAGCGGCGCGCGCTTCCCAGCGCACAGAGAAGGGATTGAGGCTCAATCCTCAGACTTCCAGCAGCAGGCACTGCCGATCCCAAAATACCAGCAACGAAAATAGGAGAACTGGAAACTGCTGCCACACCCGGGCGTGGAAGCACCGGGGAATGCCGCAGGGAGAAGCAGGAAAGGCTAAGTCAACCTGACCTGGGAAGGATTTCCAAGCACAGCATGAAACAGCGCAAGAACACACGCAAACCGCTATCCCTGCAGGCCAGGGGTGACGCGGAAGGCCTCCTTGAGCGCGCAAACACCAACAAGGAGACATCGAAGCAGGCAACCAACCGGACACACCCGACAACAGAAAACGTCTGCGCACACACGAAGGCAACAGAGAATGACCAAAACATCACTGTCGGTAACTGACAGCGCAGAAGGGCACCTGCATGCCACCAAGCAAGCACGTGCAGCAGACACTGCGCAAAGAGAGAGGGCCAGTGGCTCCCTGCATTGGGGAAACCACCTTTCACAAAACACTGGGACAGGGCTATTTTCCCTGCAGCATGCAGAATCCAGGAACGCAGCAAGGGATGCCAGGCAGCACTGCAGATGCCCAGCACTCATTGGCATCCTGTGTTGGAGAGCCATGACCAGGGATGGCAATGAAATCATGACAGGGGAACTGGCTGCAAATGGAAACCTCAAACAAGGTAGGAATCTAGGAAAACGGGAAAATACAGGAAACCAGAGGCAGCACTGGGAAACACTGGCCCGGTGCCAGGACACAGAAACTCACCTGCACATACACAGAACATGGAAAACCTGTACCAGGCTCATGAACACAAGCGGGCCATGAAGCCAAAGCACACACCTCCTGCAACCACAATCCAGGAAAGGCCACCACAGGGCACCCCGGGGAATGCCCCCCCCCTTGCAGTACATGTGCGGCATTTCACGTGCCAAAGCCAATGAAGACAATTGTTAGGTCGCCAGGATTTGACACAAGGAACCTGCAAAAGCTATGGAGACCGACACCAGGCAGAGAAAGACTGCGCTAAACTTTCAAATATCCCAAACACCGCAAAACCCCGACACCCACAGCAAACCCACAGGAACAGAAACCAATGGCAGACCAGACGCACACACCAGCAGACAGGACTACTTGAAGGAAGGAAGGAAGGAAGGAAGGAAGGAAGGAAGGAAGGAAGGGAGGGAGGCAGGGAGGCAGGGACGGAGGCAGGGAGGGAGGACAAATAGAAAAATGGAGAGACACCATGTCATGGGCAGCCTTGAAAATGTCCTGGAAAGAGCAGGACATGAGGAAAGGGTAAGGGAGCAGCAGCAGCTCCCCACCGCTGCGGAAATGCTGCGCCATCCCACTGACAGCCACCAGACGGCAGCAGAGGAGCAGAACCGACACTCGGAAAAGCGCCAGCGCAGCAGAGGCAAGCCCTTCAGGAAAACCCGCACACAGCGCACAGGAGACGCTGTCCGTTTGAGGCTGAAAGCACACTTAGATGGCTAAGCGGAGACAAGTCACAGGCGAACGTCGCGACACAGCATGGAACCCTACCAGGCAAATAATGAAGCAGTAAGGACATCAAGGAACGTAGGGCATCCCCGCCTGCCCAGAACTGCCCTAAAAGGAAAACAGGCAGACCGCTTTTCAGAACCACGACTCAAACCCAAAACCGCGCGCACACAAACACACACACACACACACACACACACACACACACACACACACACAGATAAGGAAGCCACCTCACAAGAGAAAGAGAGTTAAGAATGGACATGCACACAACCATGTGGCCGGAAAAGACATGCAAGCATACCGGCACCAACACAAGACAAGCAGAAAACGCCAGGCCAACAGGGAAGTGGGACAAGGCAAAGGCAGAGCACAGCACCCAGAACACGGCATGGCCCCTGAGGAGAGACAGCCCGAAAACGTGAAGCCAGACCCATGCAGTGAATGCTCCCTATGAAAAAGGGTCGCGGGCAATGTGAGGGACCTGCATGCCCTCACGAGAGACAAGCACTCGACGGAAATTCGTACTGACACAGCAACACCGAGCCGCCCGTCATGAATCCCTGTGGAACACCACATGGAAGCACTCCACCGGCACTCCAGCTGACTGAGCATGGCAAACCACAAGGAAGAAAGAAGCCAACACAGTCTTGTCCACCTTGCATCTGCCAAAATTTCCAGGAAAACAGGGAGCACACAAACCAGCCGACATGGCCCGGAAAGGGAAGCGAAGCAGAGAAAGTGCTGTCCGGCACACCTCGCCCCTCAGCGAACGCACTCCCCGCTCCGCACTCCCTCCCGCGCTCTGCCCCGCTCACCTCCAGCCTCACGTCCGCAGCCTCTCCAGGGACGCCCGCCGCCGCCTCGCGCTTTCCTCAGCGTCCAGCACACGCCCGGGGTGGGGGCCTTTCTCGGAGCGGCTGAGGCCAAGAGTGAAGGAGGCACCAAGCGGCTGCCAGGACAATGGTCGGCCCTGGCCCCGGAGCAAGGCACTGTGCGCTGCAGCGGGAACAGCTCCCTCTCCTCAGGGCGGGGACTGGATCCCCCGCCTCAGACACCAACCTCGTCCCTGACAGGACCCGCTGTCTCTGGGCAGCAGGCACGGCAGAGCCGTAAAGTATCGCTCGGTCGGGGCGTCCCCGCTTCCGGCGCCTCGACAGCCAGAAAAGGCGCGCTGAGGTGCCAGGGCTTTGTCATTGACATGAAGCTCACCCGCGGGCAAGAGCTCGCGCCAGCAGGCAGCCCCCATTCTGGCGGGAAAAGCTGAGTTGCTGCCCACGCCCCTCAGCTAACAGCCAGTCAGTAACAAAGAGAACCAGTGACGCAGCTTCCTTCTGAGGGCACCTCATAAACGCGGGATGCGCCCTCCTCACCCTCTCTCCACACCACGGCCGCATTCCTCTGTGGCCACCGCCCGCTCAGTTGCCCACAGAGCAGACCACACCAAGTCAGGACATACACGCCGGCAACCACCTCAGGAGCACAACGCTTGCCATCGTCGCAGGAAAACTCCAAGGAAGATACAGGAAGCGCCGTGCGCACCAAAGGTCGATGCTGGGACTCACCAAGGGACCCCTGACCCCGCCGACTATGGCCGCATTCTACAAACCTGGGTAAGTCTTTCCTTGCATGCAAGGGGGACCCTCCGCTGCTTCTGGAGAGCATCCCACTAAACTCGACCTGCACTCGTTAAAGGGTCGGGGGGGGGGGGGGGGGCGGGGAGTGCTCTGATAACCTGACGACATAACGGCAGGAGCACCAATGGAGAACTGCAGGGGGAGGACGGGCGGCTTTGGCTACTTCTGGGAACCGACGTCTGGGAGTCTGAGCAGAGACCCTGGGCCACACCAATGAGAGCTGGAGGACCAGGCCCAGGAAGGCAAACGACCCCACCCTCCTGGCTGCAGAGCTCCGCAGTGTTCCTTGGGACACAAGACCCTGTTGGGGGCGGGGGGGGCATAAGTCATGGTTACAGAGAGGAACTCGTCGGGAAATGCCACAGACAGTGCATGTGACGGGACTGGAACCCCGCCAGGCCTCGGAAAGCAGCACCAAAAGCACTCTTCTGAATGGCACCCACAAGGCTGCTGGACAGCCTAACTCCCATCACTTACAACCTGCACCCCGTAAATGGGGAGCCCTTGTGGGTTGGAACTTCAAAGACCCCTTTGGAGGAC
This sequence comes from Myotis pilosus, assembly GCA_036010255.1. Lineage (NCBI taxonomy): Eukaryota > Metazoa > Chordata > Mammalia > Chiroptera > Vespertilionidae > Myotis > Myotis pilosus. The sequence continues at coordinate 27,190 of JASKON010000006.1, forward strand.
CAGACAAACCTTACCTGGAGCCACAAGTGGAGTAGGTAAGCCAGAAAAAAAAGTGAGTAAGAAGCCCCAAGTGCCCCCTGGGCGTGCTGCCTGACAGATGCCTCCTAATGAATTCCACTGCACCCACCCGTTTGTATGCAGGCTGTGCACCTGCTTCCCTAGCACTCACGGAGGATGCAGCAATAAACAGACGTAAAAATCCTAACACATGTTCCTCCAAAATCCCAGCAGCTGCTTTGGGGGAACAGCCACTGTGAGGTGGAGGAACCCAGTAAGGGAACGCGTCCTGGAACCAGCAGCAGAGATCAGCACGACCAATGCACACCTACCTGAGTTCCTGCTGAAGCCTGTTGGGCTTGGAGGAATCTGATGCCACAACACGCAGAAACCATGCACGCCGCATTGGACACATGCAGGAATGGGGACACCAGGTGGCAGATAAAACAAGAAAATGCCTGCACACTACAAAGACCCTGCCGTAATCCAGGATCACAGTGACGGTGACGGAAACTGTAGACAGGCAATCTGCAGAGATAACCTGACCGACTGTGCTTCACAGGTGGGCCAGCTCCCAAGGACGACAGCAGACCGAGCTGAGAGAGAAGTCGCGATGGCTTCTTTGGTAATGGAACGTGGTGACATGGATGGCGTGCAATTGCTGGGCTCACATCCCTGCGCTGCTGGGCAATGAGGTGAGTGCCCGTGCCTGAGCACACAGGGAACCACTGGCTGGCCCTCACAGCTGAGTGGGTGGGGTAGTACTGCAGCAACAGAGCGGGAGCCACCATTCAGGACAGACGAGGGGCAGACAAACATGCTGGGGTATTGGGGGAGGAGAGAGGCTGCAACTTTCCGTGGCAGCATGAGGCAGAAAGGCACAGGGAGGAGGCAGGTAGAAGAAGGTGTCTTCAGGAGGAAGAAGAACCAGCATCCCTGGGGTCACAGTGGAAGGATAACTGCTCCCCGAAAAGCCCGTGGGTTTTACAGGAGCTGACAGAGACACTGACAGGCAGTGGCAGAGCTTCACACAGGATTGTGGAGAAGGGCGAAAAATGAACAGCAGCTCCTGGAAGGACGGGCAGATCAGGAAGGAGGACAGACAAAGAGGTGAGTGGTGGGAGTTGGCTCCAGAGAGATGGAGAGCTGACCTGCACAGCTCCAGGGAGATAGGAGGCCTAATAGGTGGCTTTTGGGCAGACACTACCTGAGGCTAGAAAAGGAAACATGGAGAGGCTTGTCACAGACTACTGTGGGGAGGCCAGGACTGGCCGCCTATCAGAAAGGTGCAGGACACAAAGATTGCATCGGACTCCTGAGTGAAGAGCTGCTGACCAAGGCCCAACCCTTTCCACCACACAGGGAACAAGACTCAACACTCATCATGCACAAGGGAGCATGATGATGCAGCTTAAGCCATGCAAATGGACAACACGGTGGTGAGAGGCACCTTCCTGGCATAGGCCACCCTGAAGCACAATTGGCTACCATCACCCACAGCCACGGTCATCAAGAGGCACAGGGACAGCTCACCCTCCACGAGCCAACCCAGGAAGCACTTGCCTGAGCTGCAGCCTCCATTCCCAAGAACCTCCACTGGACACGCTGAACTCCAAGCACCCCAAGACTGTGCCGTGCCACCCACGGCCTGCCCTCGCAGCAAGCCCTTGCCCTCCATGCTCCTCCCATGAACCCCTCACCCCAGCTGACACCACACTCACTTGCTTGCCGGTCTCTGTCCCTGCCCTTATCCCTATGCCCACAACCCTTTTGACTGTGGCTCAGTGACTCCAACAAACATTGGGGACGAGATGCTGTGTGGGGGTGGGCACAGGGGACAAGGTGGACTAGCAACACATGCAGCACACCAGCAGACACAGTACATGTGGAGGAGATGCAGGCAGGGTGATGGGGAGAGACCTCCAGGGGACATCAACGCAGGCTCCGGGGTGAGGCATACACCAGCACATTCCTCCCTCCCTCAAAGTGCGATGGGGACGTGGCAATCATGGAGGTGGAGACCACAGAGCAGCACTGGGCTGGGGTAAAACCTTGCAGAAACACCCTTGGGGGACAAGGACACCAACACATCAGCTCTATCATTGGGCACAGCACACTGCAGTGGTGGAATGAACCACGCGATGGGCAGTGGGGAGGGCATGCTTGTCCACACAGGCGGTGACACAGGAAGGCCCACCAACATACAGGGAATAATGAGACACCCACGAGGGGGCAGTGGGGACGGTGAGAAAAGGCACTCGTGCATTGAGGTCAGAAGTCTTCATGCTTTTTGCAGACGCTGCTCTCCCACATGGGGCACACTCACTCTGCAGCCAGTAGACATTGGGCTCAACCTCACAGGTTGAGATCACATGACAGGAAGAAGAGGGGTGGGAGCACAAAGAACTAAACTCGTGGTCAGGGTGAACACAATCACTCCATTTGTTTAGGAAGTGTGCCAGGCTCCAAGCAAACCCATGGGAGTACACAGGGGAAACTGGCATCCGTAATAAGGGAGGCAATGCGTGGGAAAAGTGGACGGGAAGCCGCAGATGAGGGCACATTCTCAGGGGGACATTACTCTGGTGGGCAGAAAACCATGGGAACACTTGGGGGGGCTGCAGTCAGGGCGCTGGAAAATGACTCCCGGAGAGAATCCCAGGCCCTTTGGTGACACATGCACCTGCATCATGGAAAACCGCTGCGGGGGGGGGGGGGGGGGGGTGTTGGGGAGTAGCACACTCCTGTACACAGGGCAGCACTGGGATCATGAAAAGCTGCCATGCCGTTAGGAGTGGGCGGCAGCGGGGGGGCGCACAGGCTGCACACGAGGGGGGACTTCATGGCTGCCTACGCACGGGCTGACAGGTGAGGGCCCTCCAACCCACAGGAATGATTCACACGCGCACACAGGTGACAACAGGGGGCGGAAACTGGCTCTTCCACTGCAGGACCGCCATGCCATAACCCTCTGCTGTGCCAGGAAAGGGCACTCTCCCCTTCCCACATCAAGGCCACATCCTGGGAAGAACTTCCTACGAGCACAGACAACAAACGCAGTCCGGTCTGCAAAAACTGAGTTTACTTCAGATCAAAGGAAGCCCGGACAGGCACCGTGTGGGTCCAGCACCTCAGAATGGGGGGGCGGTCACGATTAACCAGCATTGGGCCAGAACAGAGGCTGCACGGGTGGGAGCCATCGGACCTAATTTTCGGGGGTGAAGTGCATTGAGCCCCATCGGCAGCACTACGGCCGGCCATGACCATTACAGACCAGAGCCGCACAATCTTCATGTGTTTTTTTTTTTCCCCTTCACTGAAGCAGAGCGGAGTCGCGACTCTTTGGCCCCATGTGGTGGACACACCGGGAGGGGGGTGGTGGGGGGTGAGTCTCAGCGAACAATCGCTCCGGCGGCGGGGCCTTGGAAAACCAGACTCTGATGGACCCGGGAGCGCCAAAACCCAATCTCGTGATGGGGGGAGTGGGGACCCCAGGTTGGGGGGGGATCACTGCCAAATCCCAGAAACTTCCATGCCCCGTCTGCGACACAGGGGCGGGAGTCAGGGGGGGCGCTGCTCTGTTTGTGTCCCCAGAAGACCTACTGGCTAGGGAAGCACAGAGCTGCTGGCCAGTCGGTGCCGAACTTTTTGGGGGGCCGGTGGCGAGGAGCGGGGAGGAGGGGTGTGTTACGAAGGCTGCCACCAAGCCGGCGGTCGGCATTACGCAGAACCACAGGCTGACTCGCTACCCGGCCCTACCCATACTACCCACTCTGCTTCACACGCCCACCAACAGGGAGACCCGGAGGGGGTCGGGCACAGCGCGGTGCAAACGGGGCTGGGAGCAGTGAAACAGCCGAAAGGATTCCAGCGCTCACAGGACTATAGCATCAGACACCCCCCAGCTGTGATGGACACAACGGGTCTTTTCTTTAAAAGGTGGGGGGGGATGAAATGGGGTGTCCAGGGACGCCTGACTCAAAGAACATGATCCTGCACACTCCAGCAACCTTTCCGTGCAGCTGACTGGGTGGAGCATCCCCTAGACCTGCGTGCCCAGCCAGACACCCACTTAAATCGCAGCAGCGACAAAGCGTGTAGGGGTAACGGGGGCTGAGCTGGGACACGCGGGTACAAATTCACTCAGGAAACACTTTCTAAACATACACGGTGACAGTGGGGCCACAGCAGCGAGGGGAGGAAGCTGTTGGACTGGTTGCAGAACAAAACCAAGGAATCCACAGAAAGCAACCAGGAGACAAATTAACCCTTCGGTGGCAGTAGGTCAGGTCAGACTGCATACGGACAACGGGTGTTGCCAGCTATTCAAAAGCTCTCACATACATGAAAGCTACATATTCTTAAATGGACTCATCAAACCATAAAAAGCATGGTGCCCAGGAGCATACCCCACCACGTATGTTAACATGGATGGCAGCTACGGTGAACCACGGGGTACAGTGACTGGGCAGTCATTGAATTCTCAGGCGTTCAGCAACTGCTGACCACAAGTGGACGTTCTGCTGGCCCACCCTTAAAAGTGAAAGCGGGGAGAATGGATAATTGCTTTTTCAAAACCACACACAGTGGAGTGGACGCTACACATGGACAGAAGTCAGTGAGATGACACTGGGGCACCTAGGGGAATACTAAACACACACCTTCATTGGGGGGCTTCCCAGAGTTTTCTGGAATTGGAAACACAGCAGGGGGTTGCAACACAACAGAGCAACATCTGAAACGATAATGCCCACCTTTACACAGTGGTCACCCCTGTCAGCTTCACAACTCAAACACACAACCAACTTCATGCCACTGAGGCACAAGATAAAATGAGGTGCATAAAGTACTGACTGATAGAATGATGATGGGGACAGGAGATGGACTCACTCAGGGCACACAGGCTATAGAAGAAACTGTGCTGTTTCCTAACTTCAACAAAGAATAAGAACCAGCCAGCCCCTACATTAGGAATCAGGGACCACACTTACCATACTCAGTACACATCAGATGTCTCCACTGTCCCCCATCCACTCAGACCAAATATCCCTGTTCCATGGATTCGTGAACACACAATAGCCCCAAAGCAACATAGCTGCTCCCCTACAAAGGTAACTAAAAGTTGCCTTCAAGGTAGGAAGGGGAAATGGGCAGTAGGCGACCACAGCAAATACACAGAAAATAACTTCACAGTTGACACATGTACGGTAAAGGGGAGGTGAACAGTGACCCTGGCCAGGTTGAGGACTTTGCTAAATCAAACCAGTTCTGCTGTGAACAACCACGAAGATAAAAAGACCCCACATGAAACCATGTCTATGAAAACCACACCCAACAGGACCCTACTGCCATGCCAGCCCCCTAAGTGTCAGCTCATTCTCTGTAAACCATGGCTGGAAATGGCCACGTAAGGGGCTGACTGTGCACTCTGCTAAACATGGCAAATGCATCATGCAACATGGCCACACCCCACAGTCAATAAATACATGCCAAGTATCCACACAACAGGGAACGACAGTGCGGCGTCCATAGCATGAGGACAGCCACATAGTCTGTGGCTGTGGAGACAAACCACCCTGTGTTATGCAAGGAGACCACACAAGACATGCTGTCAGCAGACAACTCCATGGATGCATCCCACACAACGCTCTCCAGGTATGTCTTCGGGATCTCTGTCTTCTGTCCTTCCAACAAGGCAGCCATCCTGTGGAGGGCCCACCCAACCCGTACAGCATATTGGAAGTCACAGAGACACAAATGACAAAACAAAGGAAACGATTCACACACAGCAAACAAGGCTGTGCTCACAGTCACAGCTTCCCATGAGGTGCCCCTGGGCATCTCAAACTTCATTCAATGCTGCCGAGGTGAGTGCTTGGGGAAAACAACACACAGATCCCTCAGACCAACAGCAACCTCCATGGGGAGAACATGGCCACCAGGAAGGGCACAAAGACCTACAAAAGAGAAATCTCTGTTAGCAAAATCCATAAATAGCAAGTGAGCAGGACTTCAACCACAAGAAACCCATTCATTGACCCAAACCAACCAAACAAGCAACCCACCCACCCACCCACCCACCCACCCACCCACCACATGCAGTCCAGGATGCTCAAAAGAAAAACGGACCTACAGGATACCCCAAACTCTCCAGCCTACTCTACAAACCTACACATGATCAAACATCAATGCTGTGACCTTGAAAAGAGACCTGAACACATCAAATTACTTTTGGCTCCTTGGGGATGGGATCATCTCTTCAACACTAAGGTGATGCCTTCCAACTGCCTTCACAGACTAGGGGGACGTGGCACACTTCAGCACGACCTAGGCTGGGCTGCTTGCAATACAGGTGGCTTCCCAGAGCTGCACAAGATTTGGGAAAACACTCAGCAACAGACACAGATGTCACTCTCTGCACCATGACCAAAAAAATGGCACCTGCCACCCTCCACACCATCCACCTCTTCCTGCCGGATTCACTCTATGGTGCTATGTCCTTCACGCTCCACAAGGCCCCTTCTACATCCATCTTTTCTACAACATAACAGCACACCGCAACACTCTAACCTTCCCCGACAAGCCTGCCTGACATCACTAGGACCACACACAAATGCTCTGACGGACCCTCTGGGCACGGCAAAGACTGGCTCAAACAACGCCCTTTCCACACGTGACATTCTCACCCACCGAACAGAAACAACAGACTCAACTCCTCTACAGTGCCAGGTAACTGACAATCACCACACACTGTGGCACAAAAAGGAAATACCTCCCACAGGGACCCCTGGAAAAAATGGATGCACGATACTGAAAAGGACAGGGAGCGGACAAAAGTAGGTGGGAGACACTGCTTCAGAGAAGACCTACACAAAGCACCTCCTCAGACTTCACAACCAAAATACAGCAGATTCACCTACTAAACACTCCTCTCCTCCCCCTCCCCCTCCTCCTCCTCCTCCCCCCCCCCGCCCCCACTAAAATCTGTGCATTTGGGCCACATTTCAAACAAAAAATTTTAGAAAATCAAAACACACAGGTCATACACACCTATATCTTTTCGTTCAAAAAAATTAACATGGCTTCCCATAGACCTTAACATACAGTCAAACAGGAGGACAACGGAAAAACAAAAGCACATGCATGCAAGAAAACCACATCTAGACATGGTCTTGCCTCCTCTCCTACAGGGGACAGACGACACTGCAACTCCTAGGAAACCTACACCATGGAAACATACAATACACCACATGGACACACAAGACACTTCGGTCCACAGGCAACAAGCTGCTCACGCTCTCTCAAGGACATCCAACAAGGGCACGTACCTTCTTCCTTTTCGCCTAAGAAAGGAAAGGCCAAGCTTCAATGGGTCGACATTGGACACGTGCAAATAAAGAAGCACATGCATGGAATGGAACTCACTCAGGAACAACACTGCAGGGCACAGCCTTTCTCAGAAAAACAGAAAACACATCCTCACGGGCTCAGTTTTCACTTTCTACTCCTCACTTGGTACTGTCCTATCGCACTTATCCTCACACTCAACTCCACTACAACAGCACACTGCCATCTAAGCAAACACGCCTGCTCTCTTCACCTGAGGTCACTTCAACAAACTCTCATCATTCATAACCGTGCCACCTTCTTACTTCTTGATGGCATGAACACAGCCACCCAGAGACACTCTGCTTCACCTCACAGGGAAGCTCCAAGGAACAACGGCCTCCCACAGATGGCCAAACAGGGACTTCCACATTCGATACATGGCCTAACCTGAAAAAAAAAGCAAAACACAGTTAGACAGCAGCCTTCACCACACACAATCAGAAGGAACCCAAAGCACACAACACACACTGTTCGGAGGCAAGGGGAAAAAGAGCCTCACATGCCTGCACAGGGCTATCATACTCACAACCGTCTCCAGAGTCCACGGCGAGTCACTCAAACAACTGGCCACAAGACTCCTGTGCAAAGAGTGGGGCCGGGGGGAAGACCCTGAAAATGGCACAGGACCGATCATCACACGAGCCACTTACCAACACATCCCCTCCATGGCTGCTCAGCTTCACCACGCCCACCATTTTCAGGAGGACCGCAGACATACTCACACAAACACATCAGCCTTGCAGCTCCTCCAACCTACAACCGTGACAAACACACACATACAAGACTTGAAACAAATCTATGCAACTACCAATGTCAATTCAACTACCTTTCACACCCATCTTTCTTTCTCTGCTCCCCTCCCTCCCTCCCTCCCTCCCTCCCTCCCTCCCCACCCACCTCCCTCCTACAATCTCTACGAATCACTAGAACAACTATCCGCAGTGCATCCATAACTGTTTAAAAAAATAATGGTGAGGGAGGACAATCCATACAATTCTGGGACACACAGACAAGCACACCCCAACCCTCAAAAGCACTGGGGGAAATCACTCCCAAGGGGGACCCCCAAGGGCTCAAATCCTCAGGCTGACATAGATGCTTACAATGGACACACATCCTGCATCCATGCTCCTCACCTAGGAACACATCATGGGACTAGGTGCCTACTGAAAACACAACACGCATCAACTCCACACAGCTGAAACGATGACCAACCTCACCTGGCACAGGCACAAACACCACAAAACTAAAAAACATGCCAACCTCAAAACCCATCCCCTCGACCACTCTCCTCTCCACGGGATCTTCCTGTCTCTCCCATGCTCTCCCTCACTTCAACACCATGGAAGTGGTCACAGACCTTTCCGACAATCCTGTCCAACTTCCAAAACTTATGTGGACACTCCTTGCTCTGGTCCATCACCACAGAAAACCTTCTGCAAACTCCTACACCAGGGGGTCCTCAACCTCTTTAAACCCGGGCCAGCTCACTGTCCCTCAGACCGTTGGAGGGCCAGACTATAGTTTAAAAAAAAAACTATAAACAAATTCGTAAGCACAGTGCACAGATCTAACTTTGAAGTAAAACATCAAAACGGGAACAAATACAATATTTGTATTGGCATGTGGCCCACGGGCCATAGTTGGAGGACCCCTGCTCCAGACAATGCCCTCCCATGCACCTTCACGGCACACCACAAGGGCAACGGGAAAACAAAAACAGGTCCATGGAAGAAAACCACATCTAAAGAGGATCTTGCCTCATCTCATGCAAGGGACAGAAATAAGCAAACAGATCACACGTACAGCATGGGGACGTGCACAGCACCCGTTTTAAACTCTTCACTCTACAGGCCTCCACGGTCCACAAGGAGGAAAACTGAACAGGGAAAAAACATCTTCATGCCATGGCCCATGAAGACTCCCTCAGCTGGGCACTCAGTCATGCCTCTATTCTTTCTCTGACTTTCTCTCAGCCACACAATTGTAGGACTGCAACGCTGATCCATCCTTTAAAACTCGACACGCATCCTTGGCTAACTTAGAATCCCCCAAACCAACAAACACGGACCTCATCGCCAAACCGCTCCACAGGTTCAAAAACGTTCCCGTGACGCTTCAAACGCTGCCGTGAGCACACACCGCTTTGGATCGCTGCACAGAACATCAGCCTCCACCATCAAATATCCCAGATGCCATGACAGCCAAAAGTGGGTACCTTGGAGATAAACACATCCGTCCCATGTTCAAGCTGTGAAGGAAGCAGCTGATCCATGTCTCAACCTCTGCATCCTACACCTCTCCCTCTCCATTCCTCTGTAACACAATCCAGAAAATAGGCTTTCATTGAAAAACCTACAACGATGCCTATCTCCAAAATTGTACAATTCCATTCAGCATCTCACACTCCCTGCTTGGCAATGCACAGGGCCCTCTTTCAAAGTCATTCCGCACAAGATACAGGAGAGGACCCATAGATGACACTAACTTAGAAAAGACAATGCGCATTTTCAAAAATGATGTGCACGGAGGAGTGGCAGAAAAAACAAGGCAAAAGGAAGCGATCAGAACAATGACATCAGCACCGTTCCACGTTCTTTCATTCGGGGACATCCATTCAACACGCATCCCCGGACACTTAAAAGGGGCTGTCATCACTGCACATCAGACTCCCCCAGAAAGGTGGGAGCCCAACAACTGCTGCGGCTTTCACGAGGGAACGGCCATGCACACACCACAGAAGGAATGTCGAGTAAAACTCCCTCCACGTTCTGCATGGAGTAGGGTTCAGTATCTGAAAGAGGAGCCACACAACAAATGAGAGAAAAAGACACGAGATAACTTTGCAATATTGGGGGGACCAGACGGGCAAGTCCCGAAGGACTTCCACCACTGCTCAGGCTGCTCCAATCTTTTATTGATCTGGAGTAGCCTTTAGGGTAAGGAGGTTTCAATGACACACAGATCAGCAGACAATTTCCAGGAATAGACAAAGTATCTGATTAGCTCATCAATAGACTTCCAGGACTAGGCAGAGTATCTGATTAACAATAATCAACAAGGATCTACATAAGCATCTAAGGAATTAAGTGAACTAAGGTGGGGATGCTTCAACTATTATTACCTAAATTAACTGGGTGGCTCCTAGATTAACTGGGTGGTGCAGAGCCCTGACCTTTCCTAGGACTTCAAAGGTTACTAGCTTTTGGGGGGGGTCTCTGTCTAAACTCAGCTAGTGAAGACAATGAATGGACTCCGGCAAAGGACAACAGACGTGCACTGCTCAAGAGAAACAGCACAAAAACTGCATGCTCTGCAATAAACATACATGGACGGTTCTCAGGACACTCAAAAAGGCACTTTCTCTTCTTAAATACAAAACACGGATGCTAAAGAAAACGAAACACACAAGAAACCCATGTGGATAGCCCACGCCACCAGAAAACTTGAAAAATACATTCCATCGCTAGGACGAGAAAATGCGCATTTCTGATACAAGCAACAAACACTCCCTGAGGGAGCTCCCCTAGCTCCAGGCACAAAAAAACTCCCGACATGGCCTGACCCTCCCTTACTCACAAACACACTTGCTCTCACTCAAACACTGCATTGGACTCCTTCACTCAAACACCGCCCAGCACTCAACAATAAACAAGGATACTGCAGGGTAGGGGGGCCCAAACCTGCTGGGAGCCAGTCTATCCTTGCTGTTTCAAGGGACCGGCTCCCAGCACAAATCCTTCCTTGCAAGGGCCCTACCCGAACCTGCTTCCCCCAAAGGCCTTTCGCATTCTGCACTGTCCTTCCTACTTCACTGCCCATCACAAACTCCCTGACCCTCTCAAGCTCCCTTGCCCTCCTGCCCCACGTGACTGCAACCCCTGCATAAGACCACAGCCTTTCACAACCCCTAGTCCAACAGCAAATTCACAACTTGCATACTTGTCCTTTGGAAACTACCTACGTCAAAGACTCGCTTGGGATGACCCACATAGACACCACATTTCAGACACTAGCCTGTACTTCCAAAATACTGCCAAACGGAACAGGACGAATGCTCCTGTTCCGTGCCACCCTGCATCTGCGGCAGTGGACCAACAACTCACAGGCAACACTGAAAATACAACACATCCAGGCACTGCTTTCTGGCACATGGGCATGCCACACAACATTGATTTCTCCTTTCACTTGCAAACACCATCCACTGACAACACCTGTCATGACTCAGGGAGCAAAGCACAGACAACACCGCCTACGCCTAACACACATGAACGTAGGACCTTCCAGTGGTCAAGGAACCCACTGTCACCCAGGAGGTGGACGACACACTCTTTGGCTGGACCACACTCATCAAAACACACACCATCTTCCTCATAAACCACCTCAACAGAGGAACCGAAGGGATCCAAGCACAACATTTCAATCTTCTTGACAAATACTAAATTACTTCACCATTTCACACAACATCACTGCCAACACATGAAACATCACTCAGAGAGAGAGAGAGAGAGAGAGAGAGAGAGAGAGAAACACAAAACACATCCTCATGGGCTCACCGGTCACTCTTGTGCCTCGTTCCATGAAATCCTTCCACACATAGCATGACAATCAACTCTTCGACAACAGTCCATAGCCAGCTAAGCAAACGCTCCTGCTCTCAGCACATCATGTCCCTTGCACCGACTCTCACCCTTCTGAACCAGAACACCTTCTTACCTACTCACGGCACAAACACATCCACCCGAGGACATGTTGGGTCACCGCACAGGGAAGCTCCAAAGGACAAGGACCTCGCATGGATGGCCAAACGGGAACGTCCACCTTCAATACACGACTTGGCCTGAAAAAAAGCAACAAGCATTTCCACCTCAGCCTTCGCCACACATGGTGGGAAGGAACACAAACTGCACAACACACACTGTTGGGGCAGAGCCTCACGCACCTCCATGGCACCCGACACGGGGCCCTCACAACTCACCACCACCTCCACCGGTCCGCCACGGCTCCCTCCAACAGCTGCCCGCACGACTCCTGTGCAAACAATAGGCCCAGAGGACGAGCATCAAAATACCACATGACCAAGGATCACAGCACACAGGGAACAACACCAATTTTCCCCACACCAACCATTCCAGGAAGATCCCACACACACTCACACAAACACACACAACCTGCATCGGCCTAAGGGCTCCCACCTACAACCATTAAAGACAAACACATACAACACTCAACACAAGTCAATAAAATTAACAATGACAATTCAACAATCTCTCACATCCATCTTTCTTTCTCTGCACCGCTCCCTCCCTCCCTCCCTCCCTCCCTCCCTCCCTCCAAACCTCCAAATCTCCAACCTCCTTCCCTCCCTCCCTCCAAACCTCCCTCCAAACCTCCCTCCCACATCAAAACCTACTGCACCAGGGACACTGCACGGCACCCACCTGGCCTCTTCCATCACAGCCAACAGCCACTGGGGACATCGACCTTCCCTCAACTTTCTCACACAGAAGATGTAGGAAGCACAGGCAAGGATGGAGGGACAGACAGGCTGAAAACTGGAAAAAAACTCCAAAGTCTGAAAGACCTGTTAGAAAATGATTATCACACGCTCTTACAATTCTACTACATTAAGGACACTTGCACACACACAAGGGAGGACCCATGGCCACAATAGAACAGACCGGACAACTTCCGGGGAGGCTCAGAAACACGCTTCTACACCAACACGGCACGCACCGCTCACCTACATGCTCCACCACACACCCACAACACACACAGATCCAAAAACACCTCTCCCTCACCACCCACTCAGACCACATTCAAAAAACAACACCGCCTGCACAACAAACACCCAAAAACAAGACATGCACCCACTCCCACACCAACCGGGCAACAAAATCACAACATAACTCAACCACTTACCTCAGCGGACAACGGGTGGGTAGCTTGCCCCAGGAAGAATACACGACGACACACTGCTGAGGCATTAAAAATGGAGTCCACCAGCCTCACAGCGCGTGGCTCAGCCGCAATGGCGACAGAAACCAGTCAGGGGAGCCTCCGGCTTTTAAAGGACTTTGGGTGGGAGTTTCAAGGGCGGGACCTGTTTGGGGCGGAGACTCCTTCGCGCATTCCCGCAGGACAGGCAATGCAACCTGCTCACCGAAACTCAGAAGGGGCCTTCAGAAAACACAATGGCCACACTGAAATCAACTCAAAACCCACTCACGGGGACAAGGGGACCAACTCCAGGGCTCCATCTAACCCAACCACAGCTATCGCTCCAACTTGGGCACAATCGGACTCTCCCTGGCCTCATCTCTGCACTTAGCCACTGGAATAATATCCAAAAAAACAACCTGCACTCTCAGCACACACGGCCTCTCAACCTCACAACCAACACAACGCATCAAACACCTTAACACGCTCCGACACGCACCTCCCCACTCCTACACAATCTCAAACCACAGAACACTTTCAGCTCAGTGGGTCCACGACACTTACCCTTCTTCACCTCTGCACACACGAAAATGGACACAGCTGAACACACCCTAGTCCAGACTGGACCGCAGCCTACCCTTCAGAAGCCCTGGGACACACACACTGCCTGTCCTTGGGACACACAAAAACAACCTTCGCCTTCCTCACATCACTCAACAACCAACCATCTGACCTGGCTTGGCTCCCCACAAACGTCCCTGCCATCAGGCTTCACAGGCACGCACCACACTCAGCCGGCCCACATGCACCTCAGACCAGCAGACAGGCTCCGTCCGACACAAAAAACGACTCCACCGCTGGACCTTCTGCACACACACCTCCACGGAAACGGGCCGAAACAACAGCCGGCTCCCTCAACAAACACAAAACCTCACCCTTCCTCCCATTGCAAACCTAATAGCATCCAAACAGACACAACTTCCAGCAACACAGCACCATCGCCTGCCCTTTCAACAGCCACACACACATGGCCATGCCTGCAGGGAGCCACAAACCTCAACAATGGCCCATCAACACCATCAAGCTTTTGCCCGAGGGAACCCCAGCGCTTGCAAACAACAATACCTTGCAAACACATTTCTGGGCAAAATCTCCAATGGCCTCTTCTGTTTGCCTTGGCAAAGGGATACCTTCTGCTCAACTCCACACCACAGTGGCTGCCCAACAAAATCACATGCCACACACGGATGCGACTGTTAACGTAAAAAACCATTGAAACCTGTAAAGAATTTTTGTGAGTTTATTGGAGCCAAACTGGCGACATATGCCGGGAAGCAGAACCTCAACGAATTGAGATAGTGCTCCAGAGAATGGCAAGATTACATGCGTATTTATACATGACGTGGACGAAAGGGGCCACATGCTGACCTGACAAGCTCAGGGAAGGCCTGCGTGGCAGCCTAGCAGACTCAGAGACCTAAAATAACCACAAAGGATGGTCTGAAATTAAACTTTAACTAAAGCAGTGATGGTGGGCAGTTACGTCCTAGGCCAGTATCTTCACTGACAAGATCAACTTTGATCCTTACTGAGCCCATTTGCCTTTTTGCCTCTAAGATAACACACCCTTGAAATGTCTGGGTAACTTGTAACTTCCCTTTTTCTGGAGCCCCCGGGGCACAACCAAATGTGCTGGGTGCCAGGACAGATACTACAAATTCCTTCATTATCATGTTCATTGATCCTGCACCCACCTAAGTATATGTGTCCATCATTTTACTTTTTATCCTATCACAGGAATTCCCCCGCTTCGCTTCATCCCACCTCCTTAAATCTGTCACCAATGAATTTCATGTATAAATACGGACGGACGTAACCCTGCCATTCTCCAGAGCACTATCTCAGTTCGTTGAGGTTCTGCTTCCCAGCATATATCGCCAGATTGGCTAAAATAAACTCACAAAGATTCTTTACAGGTTTCAATGCTTTTTTTACGTTAACAACATGAAATTCATGGGTGACAGATTTAAGGAGGTGGGATTACGCGAAGTGGGGAAACCTCTGTGATTGGATAAAAAGTAAAATGATGGACACATACCTAGGGGGGTGCAGGAACAATTAACATAATGATGAAGGAATTTGTGGCCTCTGTCCTGGGACCCAGCACACCTGGTTGTGCCCCTGGGACTCCAGAAAAAGGGAAGTCACAAGTTACCCAGACATCCCAAGGACATGTTATCATAGATGCAAAAAGACAGATAGGCTCAATTACAGTAAAGGTGGACCTTGTCAGTGAAAATATCGGCTTAGGACTTAACTGCGCACCATAACTGCTTTAGTTAAGGTTTAATTTCAGACCATCCTTTGTGGTGACTTTAGGTCTCCGAGTCTGCAAAACTGCCATGCAGGCCTCTCCTGAGCTTGTCAGGTCGGCATGTGGCCCCTTTCGGCCAAAAAAAGAACCCTCCACAAAACCGGCTCGTCACAACACTGGGGACTGCTGGCCTTGGTTCCAACACACTTGCCCGGGGGGAGCAAAAAAATACACAACACAATGGACAGGGGGACCGTGGGCCTCAGGGAACATGACAAATGGAAAGACACCTTTTTCCTTAGCACCGCCTGACCTGGCACGCGCTCAGTCAAGCAGCAATTTCAGGGGGGAGACAGAGCCAGCCTTAGGCATTTGGGAGAATTGGGGTCCATGGAAAAAAGGCAGGGGTACACACTGGGAGAAGGGCCATGGCCACAACACAACCAAGCCGGGGGCACTAAATCTCCATAACACAAGGGAGCACCAACACTTGCATTTGCCTAACACAAACGAAATGCAAATAGCCCACAAAGGTCAACATTTAAAAAATAAAGACAAGGAAGCCCTTGATTCAAGTGCAAAAGAAGAAAGCCCAGAGAGAAGAAGGGTGGGGGTGGGGGGGACAACCTCACAAGGCCCATGGGAGGGTCAGGACTTACTGGATGAACCAACTCCAAGGGGAATATGGACCCAGCACAGGGACTAGCAGGCACCACGATCTGCACCCTTGACAGGACATACGGAAAGGAACCCACTGGGACCCTTTTCACCCTCCCTACCTGGAAATCTGCACTTCGTCTTCAACACATCTCCACACTCACTACAACACTTTCTGTCCGGGAATTCATTCTGCCGTTCCGGCGGGAAGAAATATACGGGTACCAGTACGAAAACGACGTAGCCACGGGATACCCGCCCCCCCCCCCGCTTTCATACACCCGCTACCAAGGGGCACCTCTGCCCTCAGAGCCCACTCAGGACCCTCACATCATGCATGGACGACAAGCACATCTCCATCACAAAGACACACACACATTCCTCCTCAGCGAGGTCTGGGCTCCCCCTGCTGGCCAAGCTGCGCTCCCCATGCTGCTCTTCACCTGCATCACACGCTCCTGAAAGGTGGACCCACGGCAAAGGCTCACGGACGCCCGCCCGCCTCTGCAATTGGGAAAAATCCAGACTGGTTCCCATAGATCTGTCACCTAC
This sequence comes from Myotis pilosus, assembly GCA_036010255.1. Classification (NCBI taxonomy): domain Eukaryota; kingdom Metazoa; phylum Chordata; class Mammalia; order Chiroptera; family Vespertilionidae; genus Myotis; species Myotis pilosus. Next base: position 44,039 of record JASKON010000006.1, read on the forward strand.
TGTGTGTCCGGGTCCGAAAACAACTTCTTTTACGAGGCACGTGGACGCAAATGATCTAAGGAGACATCTTCCTCAGCAGACACAGTCCAGGCATGCTTTGGGATCATTGGCTACAACGTCTATGCTGTTCCACCCTTTACATGAAATTCAGGCAAAAAGCACTTGGGGATTTTTAATAGAAACGTTTTAGGAAACGGGAAAGCGGGAAAATCTTCACGAAAACTGCAGCACACTTGGCAGGTTAGACAGTTTTTAAAAAGAGCAAAAACCAATAGCACATGGACAGCTGGGAGTGCTCCAGAGGCTCCTGTTGCCAGCCTTAAGATCACATTCCCCTCCTAAGAACAGGTATCGACATGGACATATCTTAGGAACAAATGGGGGACACCTACAGGGTCATTCTTCACTTAAACAACAGTTTCACAGCAACACGCAAAGTGCAAAACCTGTGGTCCTCTTTCTTTGGAACAGTCAAGAAAACTTTGACACCCAGAGGCTCAGTCTGTAGTCTTTGCAAACTGCCAAGCTTAAAATAGCAACAAATCCCCCCCCCCCCCATCTTCACTAATTTCACAGACCATGGGGGAAGACACAGCAAAACCCCACAAACACCCGGACCTGGGATCACGGCCACAATACCAGTCACTGGGCCATGTGCTTACAGCTAACACACATCATTTTTAAGAGAACATCCACTTCACCTGGGGAATGGGACACACAAAAGGGCTCAGCACACAAGACACAGGACAGATGGAGGGGTGGATGGCTGTGGCTCCTGCCTGAGAAATAACAGTCGCAGCAACAAAGGGGAGCCAAGCCTGAGCAGCCTCACCTGGGCCCCGCCACTCCTCCAAGACACTGTGGCACCTCCCGAATCACACCTGGGGTGGGGGGGCTTTCCTCACATCCTGCACGCATGCTACTCACCTCACTATGAGCCTCACACCCAGCCGGCGCTCTAACCGCTGAGCCGTCAGGGGCAGGTACCTTGGTTGCAGGCACATCCCCATTAGGGGGTGTGCACAAGGCAGCTGATGGATGTTTCTCTCTCATCCATGTTTCTGACTCTCTAGCCCTCTCCCTTCCTCTAAGTCAGCGGTTCTCAACCTGTGGTTCACAACCCCTTTGACGCTCAAATGAGCCTTTCACAGGGGTCGCCTAACACCATCCTGCATATCAGATAGTTACATGATGATTCATAACAGTATCAACATTACAGTAATGAAGCACCAACAAAAATGTTTTGATGGTTGGGTCACAACATGAGGAACTGTATTGAAAGGGCCACAAGGTTGACAACCACTGCTCTAAGTAAAAAATCAATCGCATGTATATTTTTTAAAAAAATTCTGGAACTTGCAAGCTCTCTCCACCATCTTCTTCAAAGGCTGCAACAGGAAAAAGGAGAAAGATACATACGTACATCAATATATACATAAGATCCCAGTGTTTTCTAGACTTCCACGGCAAACAATTCACAAAATGAAAAAGACAACATCTAAACAGCACCCAAAAAGCACACTCTGACGACCACAAGGGAAGCGTGGGGGCCCAACAGGAGGACAAGGGCATGAGTGCGGGTCCCATGAGGCTCCATATTAACATCCGAGAACATGGAAGAGGGGGAAATGCAGACTTGGTATTTTTTTTTCAAATATATTTCATTGATTTTTCACAGAGAGGAAGGGAGAGGGACAGAGAGTTAGAAACATCGATGAGAGAGAAACATCGATCAGCCGCCTCCTGCACACCCCCCACTGGGGATGTGCCCGCAACCAAGGTACATGCCCTTGACTGGAATCGAACCCGGGACCCTTGAGTCCGCAGGCCGACGCTCCATCCACCGGGCCAAACCGGTCACAGCCAGACTTGGTATTTTAAATGGCAGACGGCTTCACTCACCATTTCATGATCATTCCTTCCTTTGGGAATCAAAGGAAAGCTTCGCTGGGCCATTCAAGGAACAACACCTTGTGCCTCTGGGCCTGGTGCTGACCTTCCAGCTAAAGCCACGTGACTGTGACCAAAAACTAGACCCACCATTTCAGCGATGCTGCCAGGGCAGCCATCATGACATCCCATCAGAGAATGAACTCAAGGCTCTGGTTCAGCACCACGTCCCTCCCAGCACTGACAAGGGATTCACCGCACACTGCTGCACTGAGGTGGCCTTGAAAGTGAGTGAGCACCCTCCCTGACTAGTATGTTCCTTGGGGTCTGCTTTCCCTACAGAGTGCTGAGGAGTTCTTCTGGCAACCTCATGCTCTATCATTGACAAACACCGGCTATTGCTTCCATTCACTTTTTCAAGTGGGCATTTCAAACCGTTCCCAGACACCTGGACCACAAATACACATGTTCTCCTGTGCCTCTTGGCAGCACTTGCTACAGGCCTTTGCTTGTCCTACAGGGAACTTTTAGAAGCAGGAACCAGTGCTTGTTCATTGATGAACTTTCTGACTACAGCACAGTTCCATCCAGAACAAAGTCACTAACTGTGTGTGAAATGAACTGAGGAAACACAACACATCTTTCACAATCAGAACACGGGGCACCCTAGCTCTTCTTTTCACTCCGTTTTGCAAATAGATGATAGAAGAATGGGCGCAAGAACAACATTGGGTCTTTCCGTCTCTAACACAGTCATTCAGAATCGGCACATGCCCCTTGGAATTGACATACTGACAAGACCATTAGACGATTAGGGAACTTCCTCATCAGGAACCTCGACGAGAGCCCTTGTGTCTCTGTCTGTCTGTCTGTCTGTCTGTCTTTCTGTCTGTGGTGCTGACATAAATCCAGGTGCAAAGACCTGGGCCTGCTTCCAAACCAGGGGCAGCCAAGTCCAAATGGAGGACCAAGGTTTGTGGACACTTCCCTCTCACCCAGGATCTCATGGCACTCACTGGGCACTGAGACAAGAGCACCACCTTTGGAGGGTGTGGAAGAAACGGGAAATCCACTCACCGCCTCCCAGCTCACCTGCTCTTAAAGAGAAACATCTTTTTACAACCTCCCCTGAGCCACGTGGTCACCCTCTCTACTCTGTTGGGTGCTTCAGCATTCCCCACAGCTGTCTTAGAACTGATCCCAGCATCACAATTCTTCAAACCAGCTGTTTCTGTAGAAGGTTTCTTTTTAGATGGGAAAGGAAATTGCATCAATTATGACGTGGAACACTCATACAAACGGAGTCATTTACAAAATGATGGCATTTCCATGTGAAGAATGGAAACCTCTTTCCCTACAATGATTGAGGGCTTCGGTGGGTGACCTCAAACTCTCAGAAGCAACCATTGAGCCACACCTTCACACTCGCCTTTTCCCACATCAACCCAATCCTGACACAACACCTCGGGACCAGGGGAAATCTGCCAGTTGGGATATTGTTTTCTGTGGGTCTCAGCGGACTCGGGAGGAGCCAGCCCGGACTCACGGACCTGATGACGCCCAAGCAGGGGCCCTGTGCATGGTGGGAGGTGGGCTCTCTTGCCCAGGTCACGAGGGGCAACCCCCCACCCCAGCCTCTCATTGAAACACCACACATTTCCAAGTGGCTCAGCACCTCTGCTGAGTATCTCTCAGGGGGTGAAGGAAAGCTTTGCACAATCCAGTCCTGATTCACATTAAAAATGTTGGTGTCCTCGTGCCCAAACCTCCACAAACAGGAAGGATCTGGTTTGAATAGTCACGCCTTGATTTCTTGAATACATCTTGTCCAGGTTGCAATGATTAGCCTTTCTCTTCATGCCCAGCTTTCTCTACCATTTGTTTCCGTTTCCAGTGTGAGACATCTCACTTCCTTTGGAAGGAAATGGAAAATTCTCCAGGATGGGATGCTCTGCTGTTTGGGTGTAGATGTGCACACAGGTTTTAAACGGAGATACTGTGAACATTCATGAACTGGAATTCTCACGATGACTAAGGAAGACAAGTGGTGGGTGTTCTCAGTAAAATCTGATACCTTTTGAGGGGAGAATAGGAGGAGATTTCACAGTTTCCAGTTTTATTTTAAATCTGTTGTTCTTGATCTGAGACACAGAGGGACAGGGAGACAGAGAAACAATCAGGTGATGGGGGTGCCCTTAACAGGAATCAAGGGGACTTCTTGGTTCACAGGTCAACACTCAGTCATTGAGCCTGGCTTGCTGGGCTGTGTGTTGCTGTTTGGATGACCCGTTTCTACGAAGACAATGCGGCCCTGGCTGGGTAGATTACATGCCGGGGGATGGGAGCCTTTACTTTGCTGGTGCTCTCATGCTGCTTGGAGCATCAGGCCTGCTTCCATCACCACAGCCGGTGGGAGCTGTGGCATCAGTACAAGCCTACTTCTATCTTCTGCCTATAGGTTCATAACAGAATGAAGGGAAAACCATGCAGGCTGTCTCAACAAGGGGAGCAGTCATTGAGCAAACATTCTGCTTTGGTGACAACACATGACCCCCAACAGTTCCTTGGGCAGCGATACACACTCATACTTACCAAGTTGCTAAACATTTGCCAAGTAAAACATTCACTCATACAAAGTTTTAAACATGCTCATTTAATTACACTTTGGAAGGCAACTTTGTACGAGAAATGTCATTTTCTAAAATACAATGTATGCATAATACAAATGTATAATACATCAAACAGATGACTGCTGGCTCGGATTTATTTTTCATGCACATAATGACCACATAAAATAAGTCTGAGGTCACTTTCCAAACCACTGCTGTGTGAGTGGATGTATAAAGGGCTCTTGGGTCTTGGACAGAGTCACCATGAAGTAGGTGCTGTGTGTGGAAATGAAATATCGGGTTCTGGAGTCAAAAATCACTAACAAGGTACCTCCGGGAGGATACCAGGAACCAGCACCCTGGCCACAGGTTCCAGGAAGTCACCTCTCCAGGCCACTGCGGCATCAATGGAGTGTCTAGCCCTCACTCTGTGTGTCCTTCGGTCTGTGTGTCCCTCGGTCACCGACACCAGCTGAGTCTGCTCGCATCTTCGGGGGGGGGGGGGTGACTCTGGGAGCAGCAAAGCAAGGCAGTAGAGGGAAGCACATGCAGGAACCTCCTCTGTCCATTTCCCGCCTCCTTCAAATCTCGCTTTCCCCTGCTCCTCCCAGCCTCACCCCGAGAGCCTCGTCCCTGACCTGGTGGCTTGGGAGACCCTGCAAGGAACCTGCTAGAGTGGCCTCGTCCTGTTGTGTCATGACCTTGGCAGCTGAGGGACACTCGAACATTTTATTTTTATCTTGTAGACACATCACAAGGAAAAACAGCATAGCTAAATGCTCTGCTCATCATGGTGCCTTTCTTTAGGGGTATGCTGCTTTCTCATACCCTCCAAATCTGTGTATGTTTTCATTAATTCTTTACACAGGATATCTTTTCCCCATTCGTTTTTTTAGAGAGCGTGGAAGGGAGAGAGGGGGAGGAGAGAGAGAAAACAAGCAAACATGAGTATGCAAGAGACACATGGATCTTTGGCTCCCACAGGAGCCCAGACCAGGGCAGGCAATGAAACATGCATCCCAGGTATGTGCTCTGGACCAGGAATACCATCGGAGACCTACCCTGGGCATCTGAACTTCTAACCAGCGAGCAACACTGGCCAGGGCCTATTCCTTCCGCTTAGCAGATGAGAACACATGTCACTCTTTCTTCTGGCAGAAGGAAGGCAGTCAATCTACGATGATCACTAGTCATTCATGTTTCTCTCTTCCTTTCTGAAATAGAACAAAAATATATTTCTAAAAAACACCGTAGTCCTGACAGCTGTGGCTCAGTGGATAGAGCGACGGCCTAAGAAATGAAATGTCCCTGGTTCGATTCCCAATCAGGACACATGCCCTGCTTGTGGGCTTGATCCCCAGTTGGGGGGGCGGGGCGGGGAGACAGGAGGCAGCTGATCCATGATTCTCACCCATAATTGATGTTTCCATCTCCCTCCCTCCTTCCCTCCCTCCTTCCCTCTCCCTTCGTCTCTAAAATCAATTAAAAAAATAGTTTTAAAAAACTCACTGTGCTTCAACAAAAAACTTTACATTGAATTTTTTTCCTCATGGTGCTAACACCTTCCGATGAAAACCCTGCGTCTGGAGGTGCCATCAACAATGACAGCCTCCCTGGTACTGATGGCATCAATACGAGCAGCCTGCAGGGGAGGGACTGCCTCAGGAATGCCCACCTCTAGGCTACTCGTTGCATTGATCATTGCAGCCTCCAGGGGACTGGCTGCCTCATTAAAGGAGGCCACTCAAGGGGCCGCTGAGTCTATTGGGAATAACACCTTCTCCCGATACCCCTGCACCTCGCTGGGTATTTATTTTTTTTACTTTTGAAGTTTTTAATCCATGAAAAGAACATCCCAGAAACAGAACAGGTATTGACTTATTAATGATGAAGCACTATACAAGAGCCCCTCCCAGTCGGAGCACATGCCTGGGTTGTGGGCTTGATCCCCAGTAGGGGTATGCAGGAGGCAGCCAATCAATGAGTCTCTCTCCTCATTGCCCTTTCTATCTCTCTCCCTCTCCCTTCCTCTCTGAAATCATATATATATATATATATATATATATATATATATATATATATATATATATATATGGCTATCATCCGGCTCATCAGAAAGCTAAAGCCTTGGTAATAGCTTGAGATTCAGGTCAGTGTTTCACTCATCTCTATCTCCCCTCCCTCTTCTCCATGGCTTCCTCCCTCTGACCCCCCTTCACCCTCCCCCTTCCCTTCTCCATGGCACCCTCCCCCTTCTCTGTGTTCCAGAGTCGAGACCAGCAGTAAGGACACAGCCTGTCCATGCTCAGGCCAATTCCCCTGCGAGTTTCTTTTGTATTATTATTTTAATACTTGTATTGATTTCAGAGAGAGGCAGGAGAGAGAAAGAGATGGAAACATCCATGATGAGAGAGAATCACAGATCGGCTGCCTCCTGCAGGCCCCACACTAGGGCATGTGCCCTGACCGGGAATCGAACTGCGACCTCCTGGTTCATAGGTCGACGCTCAGCCACTGGGCCCCGCCGGCCAGGCTGTTTTGTATCCTTGTTCGACGTGCTGAGAATGCGGGCCTGGGAGGCATGGTCACAGGACTGATGACAGCAGGGCGGGCACTGGAAGTGCTAAACATCGCGGGGGCCACGTGGTGCCTTCGGGTTCGTGGAGACGCTGACTCTGTGCCTCGACGAACTCTGCTGCCCGTGGAGGCGGCTCCTCTGCTGTGGGAGGAAGGGAGGCTCTGGACCAGGCCCCTGGACTGGACTCCTGACTCAACGCAGACTTGGGCGGGCGGGCTGCCTTGTCTGGTGTTGGACTGCGAATCTGTAACTGGAAAGTCCTGCCATCGCTGGGGACAGGGGTCCCGGGGGCCTCCTGCTTCCCGTATGCTCTCGGGCAGCAGAGGCATGACAGCTTTCCTCATGGCTCTTTCCCGGATGGCAAGGACACCCCCAGGCAGAGAGAGCGTCTCCTCTATGTCATCCCGAAGGGTTTGTCCGCCGTCCCCAGCAACTACGGCAGGGCTTCCCTGGGGCAGGGCGGCGGGCGGTGCGTGCAGCCCACGACACAGACTGGGGTCCTAGGCGTGGAGTCGGCCAGCTGTGACCCAGAGGGACAGTCCACATCGGCGTGGAACCTGGAGAGCAGGCCATGGAGGCAGGGCCGGGAGCAGAGAGCTCCTGCCCCTGACCCAGCGCCCACGAGGCTGTGCCGGCTGACCCAGCTGACCTGCTGACCAGCTGACAGGTGAGTATGCGGGGGAGGGAGGGAGGCCGAGTGTGCCTCCAAGGCTCCCGAATCAGCTGAATGCCGGTCCCTTGCACACGCGCGTCCTTCCTTTCTGACACCAAGAATTTTTTCAAAGTGCAAATACCTGTCAGCCAGCCCTGCTTTTTCCCGGGTGTCAGTCGGTGCTGTCGTTACAGTCAAAGCCGACTTCTGATGCTCCCTGCGGGGCAGTCACCCACCGACAAAAAGTGAATGCGTTTCCTTGTCTGTTTGTCTCAGCCACGCCCGGACAGACGGACACGTTCCCTCCCGGCAGGCAGCCAAGTGGGGCGCAGGAAAGCGTTCCTCATGACAAGCACGTTGTCCAGCACCGCCCTGCTCGTCAAGAGAAGGGGACCGCCAGGAATGGCCGGCGCTCCTCGAGTCTGCCTCATTGTTCTCCGATTGTAGGCGACAGGAAACCAGAGAGATAACAGAAGGAAAATGGAAACCCCGGCTTCTCAGGGAGAGATGGCTTCTCAGGGCCGCCCACCCTGCACGAAGCTCGGCTACTGCGCTCGCGCTCTGCAGCCACGGCCGCCCGTGGGCTCTGCTCGGTGGCATTTATGCTCCTGTGGCTGGTCCCTGTCTAACGAGAAGGCGGGGCCTCCCACCTTCATGCTCTCTCTGGGCCTGCACACCTCAGCCCGATCGGATATTGATTTTTCACGGTAACATCGTTACCCTGCAGTGACTCCGAGCTTCTTGTGAAAATCACGGGGAACCAAGAAATGTTAAACCACACGAAACAGCACTTCCTGGCCCTAACGTTGTATTGTTACCTCTGGTTAACGAAAGCACCCAAACCACCCCCTCTCCTTGATGCTGTTTCACTGGAAAACGTCTTTAGGAAGGTGCTTCTGGAGGGTTCCCTCCCCGCCCGCTCCCCGAAGAGAGGCCCTGGGTGTCTCCTCAGTCGGCTGGAGGGGACTGGAGTTCCCCAACCCGGGCAAGTGCCCTGACCAGGACTCAAACCCCGACCTCCTGGTTCACAGGTCGATGCTCAGCCACTGAGCCACGCCTGCCCGTGAGGCTGAAGACTTTTTTTTTTAATATATTTTATTGATTTTTTACAGAGAGGAAGGGAGAGAGATAGAGAGTTAGAAACATCGATGAGAGAGAAACATCGATCAGCTTACTCCTGCACATCTCCCACTGGGAATGTGCCCGCAACCCAGGTACATGCCCTTGACCGGAATCGAACCTGGGACCTTTCAGTCCGCAGGCCGACACTCTATCCACTGAGCCAAACCGGTTTCGGCTGAAGACTTTTTAGTCCGTGACAAACGTCCCCTCCAAACGGTCGCCCTCCACCTGTTTAGACGTGTGATGTTGTGGTTTATTGTTGAGAAGCAGGTGGAGAGAGGCATCGCTGGGCACCGGCTGGGCCACCTGCGTGCTAGCAGCTCTGTCTGCGGAGCGAGGAGGGGAAGGAAGGCCACAGAGGGACCCCGAGGACCCCCACCTAAGGCACAGGTGGGGGTGAGACGTCCACACAGGAGGGTGACTGAGAGAAATGAGAGGTGTCGAGGTGGAGGCAGGCTGGTAGGAGCCTTTTCCTGGCAGCGGGGAAGGGCCTGCAGGGTGGGCGCCGTTACTTGTCTGTGTGGAGGGAAGAGATAGGGATTCGCTGGAATGACTGACTAGGGAGTCAGGGGTGACTGTGGGGAGGTTTCCCTACTGAGAGGAGTCAGGGTTGATAGATTCTGCTTCTCTGCTGGGAGAGGGGAGGGGAGGGGGGGAGAGAGGAAGAGGGAGGGAGAGGGGACAGGGGGATCAGTCCAGGGTTATTAAAATGTGAATGGAAAGTGAGGGAGTAGGAGCAGGAAGTGACTCTTCCAGACGTTTGGTGTAAAGTGGAGGCTGACGATTTTTTAAAAAATATTTTTTTTATTGATTTCAGAGAGGGAGGGAGAGGGAGAGAGAGGTAGAAACATTAATGATGAGAGAGAATCATGGATCAGCTGCCTCCGGCACACCCCACACTGGGGATCAAACACGCAACCTGGGCATGTGCCCTGACCGGGAATCAAACTGTGACCTCCTGGTTCATAGGTCAACGCTCAACCACTGAGCCACACTGGCTGGGCAAAATTTTCTTCTTTTTCTTTTCTTAACAAGGCACTGAATCCCACACGTGCACATGAAGGATAAATGATCTGTTTAAGAATGCAAACAAAAAATGTGTCACGTACTACACATCCAAAATGGGTTTTAAAAGTTTTCACCTTCAAGGGAATAAATTCCCATTATTTAAAAAAATAAACTGTATGGTCACTTTGCCTCCAGTAATGCAGACAAAGCCAGAGTGGACACTAGGAGAGTGACCCAGTGTGGAGAGCAGGCTCATGACGGCCCCGGGAGGAGCCAGGGGTGCGGGTGCGGGTGTGGGTGCGGGCGAAGGTGCTGGGCTGCAGCTCAGGACGCGGGAAGCCCAGCGGGCGTCCGTGAGGGGAAGCCGTGCAGGTGCGGGAACAGAGCACTCACAGCCCGGCTGCCCCGGGTTCAGGCACCCACGGGGGCTCAGAGCGTGTCCAGAGGACAAGGGGCTGCAGGATGTGGGAGGGATGGCGGCGGAGCCCTGCCCACACCCAGGCGGGCTCTCTGGGGGAGGACCTGGGCTGCCCCTCAGCAGCCTTCTCCCCTCCCTGCCCCAGCGGCATCCTTCACCCCGACTTCCCTGGGGAGCCAACGGGGCGGCTCCTTCCTGCTCCAGACTAGACCTGGTCCGAGGCCCGTGCCTACCACCCTCTCCTCAGCGTCACTGGGCACGCTGGGTGCTGTCGGTGCTCGGAGGCCGAGCTGAGAACAGGACGCCATCATGTCAGCTACTCACACGCATGTCTGTGACGGTCAGCGCGTGCGGCCTGTTTTTCCATCTCGCTCGGAACTGGGTGGGTAAGAGTTCTGACCTGATGCAGAGGGAGGCTCCCCGTGGGGCTAAGAAGGAGATGAGGTGGGGGCGGCCGTGTGGCCAGTCATCCTGAGAGCGAGTGCCAGCCACCCCTGCCCCCGCCCTCAGCCCCTGGAGGAGTGACTCTCCTAAGACCCGCCTGTCCAGCTCACTGGGCTGCCGATGGGTCAAAAGGGCCGGCCCAGGCCCCAAGGGGGGAGATGCAGGAAACGGTGGGCAGTGTCCATTTTCACAGGGCCTGACACAGCCCTTCCTGTCCCTGCCGTGTGGCCAGGACACCCCCACACCCGCCTCAAAGTTGCTTCGGAAGAGGGGAGACCCGTCGAGTGTGAATCACCAGGAAGTGGACACGATGGATCGTGCAGCACATTCCAGAGAGGAAATAAACCACCATTCACTGGAGTTATCCCCTCAGCGCCCATGCGGCCGTGGACACGGGGCAGGGAGGATGAAGGGGCAAAGAATGACCCCCATGGGGCAGGGGAGGTGAAGGGGCAACGACTGACCCCGCGGCAGCGCACTCAGTCCCCGACTCACATTCACGTTCCACGGCCCAGGGGTGCCCGCGGGACCCACAGATACTGGTTTGCGCCTGTTTCGCTCAGATGTTAAAGCTCACATCGCCCGGGGCGATGCCATTTCAGCTCAGTCTTCCCTCTTTCCTGGTACAGGGCGTTTCATTTCGGGTCCATCACACTTTCCAGGGAAAGGGCAAGGCCTGGCGTCGGCACCTGGGGCTTCCCGGGCACCTTACGTCTCCCCGTGGGCACAGGACCCCTGGGTGCAGTCGGTGCCACGCTAGGAAGGGGACTTGGGTCCGGCCGGCTGGCTCAGTGGGTGAGCGTCGATCTATGAACCAGGAGGTCAGGGTTCAATTCCCGGTCAGGGCACAGTCCGGGATTTCGGGTTTGATCCTCAGTGTGGGGCGTGCAGGAGGTAGCCGACCTGTGATTCTCTCATCGCTGATGTTTCTATCTCTATCTCTCCCTCTCCCTTCCTCTCTGCAATCACCACAAATATTAAAGAAAAAAAAAGAGAGGGAGACTCGGCCCAGCGGGTGGGAACAAGGAGCCCAGGCCATGTCACTCAGTGGGCATGTGGGCCGGACCCAGTCACTGCAGACGACCCCCACAGGCATGTCTGAACCCAGGACGGCGACCTCTGGCCACAGGCCTCGCCTGCTGCTCCAGGAGAGCAGCCCCCTGGCTGTCACGGGCAGCACCAGGCTAATCTCACAGCCCCTGCCGCACAGAGGGCTTCGGGCCCTGTCAGCACCACACCCCCCTTCCCTTACCCACCCACCTCCCCCGCTGCCCAGGGAGCAGCAGCAACTGCAGTTTTTCTCCTTAAACTCTGTTTCCAGGGCTGACACGGGCGGCATTCTCAGAGCCGTCGCTCTGGGTGGGGTCCTCGTTTCTCCACTTTCACCAGCACCTGTTCTGTATGACTGTCTCGCCACCGTGTCCAATCACCTGAGCCGTGAGGGCCTGCTGTTTCTGGAATCTCTGGAATTTTCCAGAATGCATCAATGACAAGTCTTCACATTCGTGGTTGTTGCCTTAAACAATCACTTTCTGGTGCCACGTGGGCCAGCCCAGGACGTGGGGGAGGGGCGGAGTCCAGAGCCTCTGTCTGTGCTCACAGCCCACCCTTTCCTCGGACTGTCAAATGAAAACAATGACAGATGACAGCCCCTCCCCCTGCCCGGGGGTGAATGAATCAAAATTATGCCTTTTTTGGCCTTATTGGCAGAAGCTGTACTTTCGGTGAGCTGCAGGGTTTTAGTGATAGTTTACAAGACGGGAGGTGAAGCGGCTGCGGTCACTGGCCTGGACGCCGGGTCCCTCTCTGCTCCTGCCGGGAGCCCACAGCCCTCCCCAGGCCCAGGCCTCCAGGGGCCTCCAGCCCAGCATCCTGGGCCAGCAGCAGCGGACAGTGTGGGAGCCTCTGGGCAGGAGCTCCTGGAGGCCCAGCTGCACTGGCTGAGCTCAGAGTCTCCTTCCCCCCATCCAGTAGCCCTGCCCTGGCAACCTGTGACCTCTGTGACTCTGTGACCTCTGTGACCTCTGTGACAGGGGTGAATGCTCTGTGTCGGAACCCAGGAACACAGCAGGACACGGGGGTCCAGAGGGAGCTGGTGAGCAGGTGTCCCGGCATGCACACACACGCACACACACACTCACACACGCACACACACGCACACACACGCACACGCATGCGCACACACGCGCACACACACCACATGATGGCCCTGGGTCTGAAGGACCCCAGCCATGGGGACCTGTGGGGTCCCGGCCCCGCCCCATCACCGGCCGCCGTCTGACATTGTCCATACGCTGCCTCCCCGGGCGCGGGGATGAGGCCGATTCACACGCAGCGTTTTGTAGTTACCGTGGGCATCTAGCACCTGCAGGACAGGTCCCTCACGAGCAGTGGTTCTCAACCTACTGGCCCTTTAATACAGTTCCTCATGTTGTGACCCAACCATAAAATTATTTTCGTTGCTACTTCATAACTGCAATGTTGCTACTGTCATGAATTGTAATATAAATATCTGATATGCAGGATGGTCTTAGGCGACCCCTGTGAAAGGGTCGTTCGACAGCCAAAGGGGTTGCGACCCACAGGTTGAGAACCGCTGCTGTAAGAGAATGACTGAGCTCAACAGTAGGAAGGCCGGGCCCGAAGATTGCCAGTGTAGTTGGGGCAGGAACATGTGCACGTAAGTGATGTCGGCGTGGCGAATGCCGACAGGTGAGAGGAGCCAAGGCCGATGCGGACAACGGCAGTATGTTGCAAGAGCTCAGACTCAGGTGCCAAACGGCCGTGTAATTAATGAAGTTGTTGGGAGGGTTTTGCAGTTCCTGTCAAGCCGAGGGCGTCCCATAGGAACAGCCGGGTCAGGCAGGAGCCGTGCCAACAACGTTCAGATGGCTGAACATAGGTGCTTATGTGATACTTATATAGCTCAGGGAGCAAAGGGAATCTGCTTTATCATTTTAAGGCATATGCCTGGGGTGGGTAGGGGCTGGGAGGAGAGAGGGAAGGAGAGGAAAATGGAAGAGATCTATAATACCATCAACAATAAAAAATATATTTAAGCCCTAGCCGGTCTGGCTCAGCAGATAGAGCGTCAGCCTGCAAACTGAAGGGTCCCGGGTTCAATTCTGGTCAAGGGCACATGCCTGGGTTGTGGGTTTGGTCCCCGGTAAGAGGCAGGAGGCAGCCAATCAGTGATTCTCTCTCATCATTGATGTTTCTATCTCTCTCTCCCTCTTCCTCTCTGAAATCAATAAAAATATTTTTTTAAATATTTTAAAAATTTTGAAGCATACAAAAAATAAACTGTTTCCTGCACTAAATAATCATCATCATAATAACACATAGGTCGATTTACATAATTTCTTTTACTTCTCAGTAGCCTATGTTGACTATCCCCATGACATCAGGTGGGACCAGGTCAGTGGCTTGTAGCATTTGTAGGGCAGGCCTGCGTCTCTTCCGAAGAGGCTCACAGCCTCAGGAGTGAAGTCCAGCCCGGGAGGGTGCCACCTTAATCCCGAGCCCACAGCTGTGAGGGGGAGAGGTCACTGTCTGACCTGCTCATGGCCTGAGGTTAGGTGACCTGCTGGGGAACTCAGGTGGCAGGTGACACACCAGGCCAATCAGCTCTGCTCTGGGGAAGACGGAGGCCAGTCCACCCGAGAGGCCTTCCCCTGGCTGCTTCCCAGTGTGCCCGCCTGCGCCGTGGCACCCGCAGGCCTGGAAGGGAGACCGGCCGTTGGGGGGCACCTGAGCCGCCTCCGCCACTTGCTCACCTGCCCCGCAACAACCCCCAGCATCGGAGGGTCTCTGGGCATCGCTGCCACCACGGCCCAGTGATGCAAGGTCCTCAGAGATGCAGGGTGACAGCATGTTCGGCTGCCGGTCAGCAAGTCCGAACAATGCCCATGACGCATGAGAGGCCTCCTGGGTGCCAGGGGCTACTTACCTCTAAGCAGCAGGGCGGCCCTGTGGGAGGCGTGACCTCCAGCTCACAGGTGAGGACCTGCCCCGGGTCCCACCTGGTCCCGCGCATCTGACCCCAGGGCTGGAGCCTAACAGCGCGACCGGGGCGGGGTGACACCCATGTAGGCAGTCAGGAAACCCGCGGAGGGGCCAGGGCTCCACACATTCATGGCTGCGGGAGAGCCGTCACCAGTAGGCGCAGAAGGCCCCTGAGAGCCTGGAGTCGGAGGCTGCCAGATGGACTTCTATGGACCCATGGGCCCAGGTCCCAGAACGGCTAAGTCTGTCCCATGTAGACTCAGACCTGCGCCTTCCCAAGTGGACGGCGCCTCCGTGTCCTGCGTGGGCTCAACATGTGCCTGGTGAGCAGGCCCGCAGACCGGTCGTCATTTCAGCCAGATTCGGGGGGATGTCCAGACGTTCTGGACACACGCTGCTTCACCATAACCATAACCCTAACCATAACACTAACCCTAACCCTATTCTGGGCAGAGCCCTAAACCTAACCGCAACCATAACCCTAATCCTAACCCTAACCCTATCCTGGGCAGAGCCACAACCCTAATCCTAACCCCTAACCCCTAACCCCTAGCCTTAGCCCTAACTCTAACCCTTAACCCCTAACCCTAACCCTGACCCACAGGCCCAGCCACAGACATACCCATAGCCAAAGACATACCAATAGGCACAGACATATCCATAGGCACAGTCATAGCCACAGCCATAGCCATATCCCATATACCATATCCAATAGCCCATAGCCGTAGCCCATAGCCATAGGCATAGCCAAAGACATAGGCATAGGCCTACTACCTTAGTGACCTGGGGACAGGTACCTGTTGACCTGGTGACCTGATAACCCTGGAACTGGTAACCAGTCACCAGGTAACCGGCATCCTCATAACAGGTAACAGGTGACCAGCTCACTTGTAGCTGGTAACCTGTAACCTGGTTACTGGTAACCGGTAACCTGATCACCAGTAACCTGGTAACGGGTAACCTGGTAACTGGTAACTTGGCAACCAGTAACCATTAACCTGGTAATCAGCAACCTAGTAATCGGTAACTGGTAATTTGGCCACAGGCAACCTAGTTACCACTAACCTGGTAACTTGGAAACCCTCACGAGTAACCTCGTATCCAGTAAACAGTAGGCTGGCAACCGACGAACTAGGAAGCATTAACCAGCTAACGGGGAACCTGGTAACCAGTAACTGTGAACCAAGGAGGCGGTCACCGGGGCACGTGGCAACCGGTTACCTAGAGCAAGCTGTACTCCACAAATAAGCTGAGAACACTAACACAGGGGAAGGTTAAGAGATTAGCAGCATCTGGTTGCAAACAGCACAGCATCTTGCATCCTGAGATCGGGAAAATGGTGAATGGCTGAGAGCAAAGTAAAGGCAATAGGTGGCACACTGGAGACACAGCAGCCATGCACCTCACATGACCAAGCACGTGCCAGCTTGCAAGAAACGCTGAGCACATGCTACCACTCACACAGGGAAAGTGCTCTGGAAGCAAGATCTGAAGATGCCACCACTGCATAACCCTGTCCTGATTCCTGTGGAAAGCCCATGAAAAGGAACTGCAGGCATAACCAGGAGAGCAGCTAGCTATCGCTGTTAGGCTACTCTACCCTCACTCACTCTCCTTCCTCGTTCCTTCCTTCCTTCCTTCCTTCCTTCCTTCCTTCCTTCCTTCCTTCGCCCCCTCCCTCCTTTGTCCCTTTCCCACTACATACCACTTGCTACCACTGAAAATCTAACCTGAGAGGAAAAAATGTGTTAGCTGAGAGAAAACAGCAAAGCACAACACAGCAACCGAAGTCTGGATTCTGGGCCCCTGGTCCTGGAAAAAATACCGCAGAGAACACACCGCGGAGAATAGCAAAGCAGAGCAAGCCGACACGTGATGGCAGCATTGCTGCCATCCTGCACACAACAAAGGAAAACATTGCTTCGCAGGTACGGAAAAGCAATGGCCATGACCGTGTACCCAAAGTACTGAATCATGACTGCGTACGCAATGTTAATGCATGAATGGGAAGGCGCCAGCAAGAGCCACAGGAGCTCTGTCATATGCTTGCGTGCAGTACCAGACACGTAAGGACAACTCCCGGGGAAGGTTTGTGGAGGGCAAAGCATCAAAAATGAAGGACTGAGTAGCATTACGCAGACACAGGAGGGATTGCACATTCCTCATATCGGGCACCACAAGGCACCTACCCCTGCAGCCATCATTGCAGACAGCAGCACACTGGAAATACTGCCTCCATGGAAAGCACCGTTGAGAATGGAAGCGATGGAAAGCAGCAGATGAGAAAGAGAAACTGCAAAGCGGGCTGCTCTCCACTCAGGTAAAATGGCAGACAATCCTTTCCACACAATCTCAACCATTGCAACTGCGCAAACCCAAACGGTCACTGCACTGCATCGCACCCAAGGTGGAGGAATGTCTGGATCGGTAATGGATTTGGAAGGATCGGGGGGCGGGGGGGCACACACATTTCTGAGAGGAAGGACAAACACAGGCTTGCCACCCTGCATGGACACGTACATGGAGTGCTGAGGAAACATGCAACCCGCCTGAACCCCTTAGCAGAGAAGGGAGAGTGCAAGCCAAGCAGACCCCCTGCTGGAAACAGGTAACAGACCCATTGTGGTTCAACCGTCAGGCGTCCTCTGCTTTGTCAGCTCTGGCCTCAGTGCCCACTCAGTAGCCTCACATCATGGATGACAAGCAAGTCTCTCCATCACAGACAAACACAAACATTCCTCCTCAGCTAGGACTTGGCTCCACCTGCTGGTCAAGCAGGGACAGGCCTTTCCAAATGGAATCCTCTCAGCAACACGGACAGAGAGACACGGGTCTCTCAGAGAGGTTCCTGGGAGCAAGTTTGCAATACTAGGATGCTCTCCTCCCTCAATACCTCAATTCCAAGGAACATATTTTCATTCTGAATGCGTGTGGTTTTAAAAAAGTCTTATTTGTGTAGCATAGTATTCGCACAAGGAGTGGAAGAAAAAAGCTAGCATGCAAACCTTTCACTTTCCAAAAAAATGGCTTCTCTTTCCTCAGCTTATTTCAAACACAGTGACTGCATTTGGCACGTGAACTTCACAGGATTCAGAACATTCTTAAACGATGACGCACTGCTTTATGCTGATCACATTCACATTTAGGAAGGGGGAAATGACAAAACAATCCTGCTTTATCGCATGTGCACTTCAACAGGAATGCCTATGGATGCCACGTGCTCAAAACAGGCGCGGGAAAACATGTTTATTTCCACTTGGGATGGCTGGGAATGGTTTGAAATTTACATCTTTCACAGGGAATACGAGCTGCTTACAGCATCAGATCGCCAGAACCACCTGTACACCCAACACTCTCTGGTTTCTTTTAAAAGAGCACAAAATGAGCAGCTTGGACACAGTGAGAGAGTCTCCTGACAGGGAACCTCAGTGCACCCGTCTCCAGGACCCCCCTTGACAGGGCTGCAAGGGGTGCACAACCACAGCCATAACAGTGACTTCAGGGAATTCTCTCTCATCAAGGATTCTCTCTCAGCACGGATATTTCTCTCTCCCTCTCTCTCTTCCTTTCTAAAATAATAAAAATAACTTTTTACTAAAATAAAAAAAAAGGTTTCTGCACCAAGCCATTCAGCAGAATCTTTTTCTAGTGGTATTGACACGTTCCCATTATAAAATCTGCGTCTAGCTGCGCCCTCAACAACGACAGCCTCCTCCGACCGATGGCTGGCTGCTTCTTCAGGCGTGGCCATCCCCGAGGAAATGGCTGCCTCAATCATAGTGGCCTCCAGGTCACTGGGGGCCTCAACAATGGCCGCCTCTCGCTCACTATCGCGGGAATAACATGTTCTCGCCAGACCCCTGAGACTCCAAGGACGGACTGGAGGCTCCACAATCGCAGCCTCCTAGGGAATGATTCACTGCCTCAACCATGCCCGCCGACAGGGGACCAACTCACATCCTCAACGCACCGGCTCACCAGGCCAGTGCGGCGCTCTCTAAGGCCTCCCCCTGCAGGCCTGCCTGGGCCAGAAACAGGTCACAAATCTACACCCGTCACTTCAGTCCACGGAATCCTTAGCGCCCTGAACAGCCTCCAAGAGTTTCTGGCATTTCTTTTTTGCCTTTTTTCGGGAGACACTGGCTGGGACCTGACATTTCAGCACCAAGGACAGAAGCACTGTGTTTTCCTGCAATGGCCACAAGAGGGCAGCAGAGGATCGCTTGGCCGCACGAATGGTCTCACAGGCAGCGTCCTTTCACTTTGGCTCCTCCAACCTGCTGTCTTGGCAGAAAAGAAAAACTTTGGGAAAGTGCTGAGCACAAACCGGCTCCTTTCTAAATCGGCGCCTTCTCAGGCGCAGTTCCACAACTACGCACAGAGGGGAATCCTAGCCTTTGGCTCCCTTCCTGGAATGGAACGGGCCCAGGCTACAACGTGGACAGGCTTTTTTCTTTTCAGCAACACCTCTCGGGGTCTCTTTCTAGAAAATAGACCATTCACGCAATGACCCCCCTTTTTTGGCTAATCCTCAAACAAGGATATTTTCTTCTTGGATCTTTCAGGAATTGTGGAAGGGAGGGATGAACACAAAAAACACACATAGAAACATCCACCACACGGAGAGACATCCAGGATTGCTTGCCTCCTGCACTCACAGGGGAGCAAACCTGAATCCCACAAACATGCCCTTTGCTGCCAATCACACATGGGAACCTTCCAGAGGCAGCCATAGACTCTAACCAATGACCATGCCGGCACGGACACATTCCTGGTTCCTACCTGACGACATTCACTGCTGGAACAACGAGCCTCAATGCCTAGGCTCTGCTTCCAGACACACTGAAGGGGACCACGCAGCTAGACGCTCACAGGCAACTGCTGCGCTCACAATGCTGCTCTTCAGCCTGCGCCACGTGCTCCTCAAAAGTCTGCCCACACCAAAGGCTCACCAATGCCCACCCCGCCTCTCCAATTGGGAAACATTCACACTGGTTGCCACCTTTCCATCACCTGCTGTTTGTCCGGGTCCCAAAACCACTTATTTACAAGGGATGTCGACGCAAATGATCTAAGGACACATCTTCCTCATCATACACAATGGATAGGTGCTTTGGCGTCATTTACTAAAACTTCTATGTTGTTCTATTATGGAAAAACCAGACAAGAACCAAGCAACGCTTAGAGAAATGTAGTTACGTTCATTACGCGCGGGCCCACAGGAAAATGTCTCAAATTCTGGCTGAAATCACACACAAAGTTTCCCATATTTATACTATCTTACCCTCTTTCTCTCCCCAATATGGGTTTTTTCCGGGTCCCTTTGCAAGTTCTTAAAGGGCCCTATGAGCTGGCGCTTTGAGACCTCAACCCAAGACTTGGCCTGACACCAGCACTGATAATTTTGTCTGGAGAAAGTTTAATGGCCTCTCGGAAATGGGAGTAGTCTTATTTTCCTTATTATTTAAGCCAGCAAGCATTTACAGAAGCCAGAAATAGTAGGCTTAACATTTCAAACAGCAGTTTCTGTATAAGATGGATGCTTCAGGGGTACGCCACAGGCTCCTGTTGCCAGCCTTCACACCTAAACCTGACGCCTTCCTTGAGGATCACATTCCCCTCCTAAAACCAGGTATCGCTATGGACATATCTTAGGAACACATGGGGGAGAACTACAGCTTAATTCCTAACTTAAACAACAGTTTCACAGCAACATGCAAACTGCAAAACCTGTGCTCCTCTAAATTCACACCCACTTTTGGAACGGTCAATACAAGTTTCACATCCACAAGCTTAATCTGGACTCTTGGAAAACTCCCAAGCTTACGATAGCCACACATTTTTCCAGCCTTGCATCTTCACTGACCTCAGACGATGGGAAGGAGACAGCAAAACCCCAGAAACACCCGGACCGGACCTGGGATCACAGCCCAATACGAGTCACAGGGACATAGGGTGACACCTCAAACACATCATTTTTAGGACAGCCTTCACTCAGCCTGGGCAATGGTGCCGGGGTCCAACCCCAGCAGGTCCAGGGGTTCCCAAAGGTGTAGACGGAGTCGGCGAAGAAGGAATGACACGGAGACAGCGTTCAGTTGATCAGCAGCCTAGCCAGGATCTCCAGCCAAGTTCTGGTCTGGATCTCCAGAGAAGTTCTGCCGTTTATTGTCTTGTTACATCCGTATTTATACCAGTTGATTTTAATCCTGTCAATTTCTATTACAAAGGTTAGGGCGTTTCTTAGCTCCATGCCAGGGAGTAAAGATTATGTAGCTTAAGCATGATTGTTTGTAGTTAAAGTGATTAACTACCCGCCTGGCACTTAGTTAAGGAGTTTCATCCCCTCCCTGACTTCAGGGAAAAATCCCTGCCTGGGGAAACAACCTTTCTCGGAGAGGTGACCTTGGTTAAAACACATAGCGCTAAGGGGAGCAAACATATTAAGAACAGTATGCTATATATGCCAGGTCCCTTGAAACATATGCTGTGCAGATGTTTCTTTCCTGCAGCGACTGTGTCAAGCAGCAAGGATGGACCGGCTTCCGGCAAATTCCCCCTTTTTTATTTTTTAAATGATAGCGCATGCAAATCAGTGGCCACCTCTCAGATTGGGCCGTTTAAGACTCGGAAGAAGACTGGCAAGAAATGACAGTGAGCATAACTATAAACATAGTGGATGGAGCGCACAGGAGCCCCATTCCTGAAGAAGGTTGCCGGCCTCTTCAGTCAAGGGATTTCAGCTGTCCTCAAGTTGTTGGTTTGATTGTCTTTGTTGGACTGGCTAGCGGGCAGGGTCACTGGCGACAGGCTTCCCGAAGCGTCAGCGAGTTGAAGGGCTGCATCAAAGGGTCCATCAGGGCCGTGGTTGATGGTGGTGTCGGTGTCCGAGGAGGAGTAAGCTGTGCCCTCTGGGTCAGCTGATATGGAAGATGGAGGGTAGTAGAGAGAAGAAGAAGAGAAAGCAAAAGAACTACAAAGCATGGAAGTGTTTAGAAAAAAGAGGGAGAAGAAAGGGAAGAAGGCAGCATCCTGACACAGCCCTTTCCTTCAGCTGCCCCTTTCCCTGTGGTCCCAGGTAGAAATGGGAAACAAGTCCTGTTGCAGTGAGAGGGCAGCTGCTGTTAGCCAGTCTCTGTCTTTACCTGGGTCCCGATCTGAGCTGGGCATGGGAAGCAGGAAGCAGCCATGGGGACAGGAGACCTTCCTCAGAAGGGGCGAGTGTTCAAGCCCCTGAACCATTGGGGAGGGGGGTCTGTGCCCCACCTTTGTTGCACCCCAAGTTTTCTCCTACTGGCCCCTGACTGTGCCTGTCTTAGGTTGCCCCACCCTGTGGGGTCTTACCCGTCTTTGACTACCAGCCATCTCTGGGCCAAGTAGGGTGATGTGAGGTTCAGTTCTGTCTCCTTGGTAGCCTTTGTCCCTCTGGCCTCCATGCCCAGCAACTGCCTTGGGATCCCCTTGCCTGCTGGCGGGACCCCGGCATTGATCACATATCTTGGGAAACCCAGGTTTCTTCTCCAGGGAGGGCCCAGCTCACACTATTGGGTGAGAGACAGATCCATGGTACCAGCCACCATGAGGCTTCAACCTCAGCATGAACAGAGAGCTCAGGCAACAGCTATGGGCAATTGTATTGTAAGAAGAGGGTCCCTCTTGACACAAGGGCAAGAGGGGCCAATACAGGACAAAGGAGAGTCCCGGAACAGGGCTTTCTCAGCCCAGGATGTCAGGCTCTTGGCACAAGACAACTCCATGTATGGGGCATATACCAAACACCCTAGTCACGGCATAAAAGGGAGGTGCCCTTCCTGGAACAGTAGGGTAGGGAGATTCTAGAAAAGGCTCTGTTCAGGAAAGAAGGAGAAAGGCCAAAGAACCAGCAAACAAGTAGTTGGTTTTTTTAAAAAAAAAAAAAAAAAGGAAAAAGGAAAGGAGATGTGGGGCAAAGCTGGGACATGTGGAAAGACAAAAAGGAGGCACATGTGATCCTCCCAATGGACAGATTGTTTCAGCTCAGGGCTGCACATCTGCTGCAGACGGGCACTGGTTAAGTGTGCTATGGTGAGGCAGAGATGGAGGGCGGTGAGACATAAGGTCGGACTAGGCGGTCTGGAATCCACACAGGTGAGTCTGCATCCTGTGGAAATATACAAGCATATCCTCTCCCCCAGGTTAAAAGTACATCAGGTCCCTTCCAGGTTCCTGTAAGCAAGTCTCTCCATTTGATGAGGGATTTAGGTTTAGTTAGATCAGGGTTCCAATGCCTGTACATCGGGGAATTTCCCTCAGAATCTACATTTAGTATATTAATTACAAATTGAGCATGTTGTAGAACATGATGAGGAGAGGAATATTTAAACTCATTTTCTTGTAATTTTTTAATTTGTGTTTTTAAAGTTTGGTGAGCCCTTTCTACTATTGCTTGGCCTTGAGGATTGTAGGGTATTCCTGTAGTATGTGCGATGCCGAATGTAGAGCATAAGTTTTTAAAAGCTCTAGAGGTATAGGCAGGCCCATTGTCTGTTTTAAGTGCCCTTGGTATTCCTAGGTAGGAAAAGCATTGGAATAGATGTTGACTTACATCTTTAAAGGCTTCTCCTGTACGTGCAGAAGCAAGGATAACATGAGAAAAGTTATCAATACAAACATGCACATAGCAAAGTTTGCCAAAAGATGGGACATGAGTAATATCCATCTGCCATAAGTCACAGGGTCTAAGTCCTCTCGGATTAACTCCAGTAGCAGGGCTAGGAAAATGAGTAGGACAATGGCCGCAGTCACGCACAATACTTCGAGCAGCTTCTCTAGATATACGATAATATAGACGGAGAGCAGAAGCATTTTGATGGTGAATGGCATGAGACCGCCGGGCTTCTTCTAGAGCTGTACAAACTACTGGGCGAGTTAGTAAATCCGCCTGATAATTCCCTTCGCTTAAGGGTCCTGGTAGGCAGGAATGAGCTCTAATATGTCCAATATAGAAAGCCTTTTCTCGTTTATGAATGTAAGTTTGTAGCTGAGTTAACAAAGAGAAAATGGCTGTTCTTCCTTGTGGGAGAGAGGCGGTCTCAATATGAGGAAATAATTTAACTATATATTGAGAGTCAGTGTACAAGTTAAAGGGAACCTGTTGCAATTGTTCAAAAGCATAAATAACTGCCAAAAGCTCTGTTCTCTGAGCTGACGTCTCTAGAGTTTGTTGAACATGGGTTATTGAATCAATGATTGTTACTGCCCTACCATTAGAGGAGCCATCTGTGAATACTAAGGAGGCAGGAGGTGATAATGGCTCTTTTGAACATTTAATAGGAAATATAAACGGATGTAGGGAGAGAAATTGCAATATAGGTGATCTTGGCAAATGATGTAAAATTTGTCCTGGGAAGTTACCTATAGCTATTTGCCACTCTTCTTCAAATTGTAATAGTGTGTCTAATTGTTCTCTTTTATAAGGTATTATTATCTCAGTAACTTCTCTTCCAAAGAGTTCGATACTGCGTCGTCTACCTTTGATAATGAGAGTGGCTACTAGGGAGGGATAGGGTGGTACAATCTTCCTAGGAGTGACAGGTAAATGTATCCATTCTAATGGTCCTTCCTGCCACAAGCATCCTGTAGGAGTATATTTAGTGGCTAGAATAATTAAGGCCCAAGATTTGGAATAATCTAGATACTGTAGTTGCTGTTTATTGATGGCCTGTTCTATTTTTGCTATAGCCTTTTCTCCTTCTACAGTTAATTGTCGGGGAGACTTAGGGTTAGAATCTCCCTTTAAAATGTCAAATAGAGGTTTTAAGTCAAGAGTGGTTATTTTTAGATATGGCCTGACCCAGTTGATATCACCTAATAGTTTCTGATAATCATTCAATGTGTTTAAATGATCTTTTCTTAATTGTAAAGGCTGATGGGTGATAGTAGAGGTATGTAATATTCTGCCTAAGTAGGAAAAAGAAGGTTCAGTCTGAATCTTTTCTGGGGCTATTTTTAGATCATGTTCTTCTAAAACAACGACGGTCTGAGTAAGAATTTCCTGTAAAGTAGCCCGATCTTTATGAGCTAGTAAAATATCATCCATATAATGAATAAGATATACATCTGAAAATTTCTTTCTAATAACTTGCAATGCCTGATCTACAAACTTTTGACATAATGTAGGACTATTTTTCATCCCTTGTGGGAGAACCTTCCATTGGTATCTCTGATAAGGCTGTTTAAAGTTTTCTGATGGTATGCTGAATGCGAATCTTTGACAATCAGCTGGGTGAAGAGGTATAGTGAAAAAACAATCCTGTAAGTCAATAACAACAACACAATACTCCTGTGGAATTGCCACAGGGGAGGGCAATCCAGGTTGTAAAGAGCCCATATCTTCCATGGTGGCATTTATGGCTCTTAGATCTTGCAAAAGTCTCCACTTGCCTGATTTCTTTCTTATTACAAATATGGGTGTGTTCCAGGGACTATTTGATGGCTCTATATGTCCCTCTGCTAATTGCTGATCAATTAATAGTCGGGCTGCTGATATTTTCTCAGATGTTAAGGGCCATTGCTCAACCCATACTGGTTGTGACGATTTCCAGACTATGGGATCAGCAGTCCTAAGAGCAATGGCCCCAATTACAGATCCTGTCGAGGATTGTGAGGTATTACTTTCCTTTCCTAATCCCTTTCCTGGATTAAAACTCGTGTCTAGCATCTGTGATGTTACTCTATCACTGGGGCTATATAATAGAACTCCCATTTGAGACAAGATATCTCTTCCCCATAATGTAAAGGGGATAGTCGTAATTACATAGGGACAGAATGTTCCTGAATGTTGATCTTCATCAGCCCAAGTTAGAATCTGAGAACTCTTTTTTACATTAGATGCCTTGCCTAGTCCTACTAGGGAAGTGGAGGTGGTGTGCGTGGGCCATGAAGAGGGCCAATCCTTCTCTGCTATGCAGGAAACATCTGCTCCTGTATCCAATAGACCTTCAATTGGTTTTCCCTGAATTTGTAGAATTTTTGTAGGTCTAGTAGCATGGATTTCTTGTATCCAGAATGCTGCATCACTAGATCCAAAGCCTCCGGCCCCTCTAGCTTCCTGGGTAACAGCTGTCCCTATTTTATGTATTGGTAACAGGAGTAATTGGGCAATTCTCTGGTTGGGCTGAATCTGTATAGTTGTGGTGGGTGGGGAAAGTAAAATCTGTATTTCTCCTGTGTAGTCTGCATCAACAACTCCTGGGATGACTAAGATCCCCTGTAACGAGGTGGAGCTCCGTCCTAATATTAAACCTACAGTTCCCTCAGGCAGCGGCCCAGACACTCCTGTAGGAATGGCTGCTACTGGCGACTCTGGGCTTAGTATTGCGTGGGTGGTTGAGTGGAGGTCCGATCCTGCACTGCCTGGGGTTGCCCTGAAGAGGTCACTGACTGATTGAAATTTGCAAAGGGGTTGAGGATTGATGCCCCTATTATTGCAGGGGCCTGGGGCTGGCCCCTTCTCAAGTTTCCCAATTGAGGTGATGGGATATAACCTCCTTGGGAGCTATTTGTAGAGTTTAAAGGCCGACCATTTTTATGGTATTTTGATCTACATTCCTTTGCCCAATGGAATCCTTTCTGACATAGAGGACAAACGGTTTTTGGAGGATTAATATTATTCCCTAATGTATTTCCAGGCTGTCGAGGAGCTTGCCATCTGGCCTGAGTGTTATTATTATTTTTATTTGGACATTCTCTGCTAAAGTGCCCAGATAAGCCACAAGAGTAGCAGTTCATATTTCTTTTATTACCTGTATTATTGCTGGCTTGTCCTATGCCCTGTACATATTGAGGGTATGTCTCCCCTTTGAGAGCTGCAGCTATAGCTACACCCTGTATAAATGCTGGACTTACATCAGCACACTGTTTTATAAAATCATTTATAGTTCCTGTTCTGCGAATCGGCCTTAATAAAGCCTGACAGGTATTATTAGCATTTTCAAAAGCCAGTTGTTTGATTAGGATACCAGCTGCCTCTTTGTTATTGATTACTCTCTTGACTGCCTGCATGAGGCGAGAAAGGAAATCCTGATATGGTTCCTCGACCTTCTGTTTAACCTCTGTAAGGGTGGTTGTTTTTCCTGCTGTATAAGGTAGGGATTTCCAGGCATTTACTGCACAACTGGTTACTTTGGTAAGTGCCTCTGTGGGCATCTTCATTTGCTCCTGAACCGTGTTAAAATCACCTTCTCCTAATAGCATGTCTAGGGTTATTCCTTTTCTGGTTGTTTTGCTAGTGGCTACAGCTTTCTTAGCAAGATCATCATATTCAGTTTTCCATAATAAGTAATCGCCTCCTGAGAGACAGGCTTTACAAACCTGTCACCAATCATAAGGAGTCATCCATTTACTGGCTAGGGTTTCTACCAAGGTTTGTGTGTAAGGAGCTAGAGGTCCATATTCAGAGCAGGCCAATTTTAATTCTTTAAGTACTTTGTAAGGTATAGGCTCCAAGGTGGGGTTTCTATTCCCACCAAACTCATTCTCATATGTAACTGGGAAGCAGAGTGAGAATTCAAGATCTCCATTAGCTTCAGCTTCTCTTATCGCCCTTTGAAATTTAGACATGGAGCTCATAGGAGCCACAGGACCTGGTTTTGGCTTCCTTTCTAATTTGGGGAGCCTGTTTTGAATGGGAGGGCCACTCTCCTCTCTACTGACTGGAAAGGACCAATGGTCATGTTTATGATATTTATTCTCCTCCCGATCAGTAGGCATAGCTAAATTGCTTTTAGATTGAGCTGAAGACAATGATGATGTATCCTCTCTGGGTGGAGCTGAGGGACTATTTAAATTTTGAGAAAGTTCAACCGTTTTTGCCTCTGGTGCCAAGGTGTCACAGATTGAATCCCAGAGGGAAAAGTAACATGGCAGGACCTTCTCAGATCCATGGTGTTTCTTTAATTGCTTTCCTACTTCAACCCAAGTTTTTAAATTAACAGTTCCATCCTCTGGAAGCCATTGACATACTTCTTCTATAAAACTTTCTGTCTGACTGGGAGTAACCTTAACTCCAATTCTGCTAGTAAGCATATGCGTTAAAAGATTAATACAGAGTGTTTTTTCTTTAGACTCAGTATGACCCATCTTGTCAATCTAAGTTCTGTACTAACTACCCGCTTACCCTACTTATCCTCTATAGGGGGGGTTTGAAGCACCCTACGGTGCAGTCCTATCCGTCCCAAGTACAGGGGGACTTACCTAAGGGAATCCTGTTCGGGCGCCAGATGCCGGGGTCCAACCCCAGCGGGTCCAGGGGTTCCCAAAGGTGTAGACGGAGTCGGCGAAGAAGGAATGACACGGAGACAGCGTTCAGTTGATCAGCAGCCTAGCCAGGATCTCCAGCCAAGTTCTGGTCTGGATCTCCAGAGAAGTTCTGCCGTTTATTGTCTTGTTACATCCGTATTTATACCAGTTGATTTTAATCCTGTCAATTTCTATTACAAAGGTTAGGGCGTTTCTTAGCTCCATGCCAGGGAGTAAAGATTATGTAGCTTAAGCGTGATTGTTTGTAGTTAAAGTGATTAACTACCAGCCTGGCACTTAGTTAAGGAGTTTCATCCCCTCCCTGACTTCAGGGAAAAATCCCTGCCTGGGGAAACAACCTTTCTCGGAGAGGTGACCTTGGTTAAAACCATAGTGCTAAGGGGAGCAAACATATTAAGAACAGTATGCTATATATGCCAGGTCCCTTGAAACATATGCTGTGCAGATGTTTCTTTCCTGCAGCGACTGTGTCAAGCAGCAAGGATGGACCGGCTTCCAGCACAAGGGGACACACAAAATGGCTCAGCACACAACACACAGGACACACGGAGGGGGGCTGTGGCTCCCGCCTCAAAAAGAAAACTCACACCAACAAAGGGGAACCAAACTGAGCGGCCGCACCTGGGGCCCCGCCACTCCTCCAGGACACTCTGGCACCTCCCGCATCACACCTGGGCTGGGGAGGGGGGTCTCTCCTCACATCCTGCAAGCGCAGATAACCTCACTCTCAGCCTCAGCCAGCCGGCACTCTAACTGCTGAGCCGTCAGGGGCATGGACCTTGCTTGCGGCCACATACCCAGTAGGGGTTGCAAAGGAGGCAGCTGATGGATGTTTCTCTCCCATCCATGTTTCTGACTCTCTACCCCTCTCCCTTCCTTTAGGTAAAAAGTCAAGATAATATGCTTCGTTAAAAAATCTGGAACTTCCAAGCTCTCTCCACCATCCTCTTCAAAAGCTGAAACAGAGAAAAGGAGAAAGAGGGATGCGTACATCAATAGATAAAGGAGGTCTCAGTGTTTCCGAGATTTCCATGACAATCAATTCACAACATGAAAAAGACAACAAAATCTAAACAGCAGCCAAAGACCACATTCTGACGACCACAAACGAAGCATGGAGGTCCAACAGGAGGACAAAGGCATGAGCGTGGGCCCTGTGAGGCTCCACATAAAAATACAGATGGAAGAACCTGGAACAGGGGGGGAAATGGCACACTTGGCATTTCCACTGTCACACGGCTTCATTCACCCATTTCACCACCATTCCTTTGGGAATCAAAGGGAGGCTTCACTGGGCCATTCAAGGAACAACACCTGTGCCTCTGCCCGTCATGCTGACCTGCCAGCTAAAGCCATGGACAGTGACCAAAACAGAGACCCCCACTGCAGCCATGCTGTCCAGGGCAGCCATCATGCCATCCCGGGACGGAATGAACTCAAGGCTGTGGTTCTGCACCACTGCCCTCCCCGCACTGACAAGGGGTTCAAACACACCGCTGCACTGACGTGGCCTGGAAAGTGACTGAGCACCCTCCCTGCCTCATAGGTTCCTTGCTGTCTGTTTCACGACACAGTGCTGAGGACTTCTTCTCGCAGGCTCATGCTCTACCATCGACAAACACTGGCTATTGCTTCTGTTCACTTTTGCAAGTGTCCATTTTGAACCATTCCCAGCACCCGGACTACAAATACACATGTTCTCCCGCGCCTCTTCCCACCACTTGCTATAGGCCTTTGCCCATCCTAAAGGGAACTTTTAGATGCAGAAACCCGTGCTCAGTCATTCATCAACTTTCTCAAGCCAGCACACTTCCAAAACCAAAATCAGGAACGGTGTGTGAAATAAACTGAGGAAACACAATACATCTTTCACAACCAGAACATGGGGACAGCCTAGCTCTTCTTCTTTTCACTATGTTTTGGAAGTATATGCTAGAAAAAATGGGTACAAGAACAACATTGGGTCTTTCCGTCTCTAAAACAGTCATTCCAAATGGGCATACACCCCTTAGAATTGAAATATGGACAACGGCATTAGACTATTAGCAAACTTTCTCATCAGGAGCCTCTACGAGAGCCCTTGTGTCTCTGTCTGTCCGTGCTGCTGAGATAAATCCATGTGCAAACACCTGGGCCTCCTTCCAAACCAGGGGGAGCAAAGTCCAAATGGAGGACCAAGGTTTCTGTATCTCATGGTCTCTCATTCACTTCCCTCTCACTCAGGCTCTCATGGCACTCACTAGGCACTGAGACAAGAACAGAACCTTTGGAGGCTGTGCAAGAAAAGGGGGATGTACTCACCTGCTCTTCAAGACAAATCTCCCCCTTTTCACAATGTCCCCTGAGGCACCTGATCACCCTCTCGACTCTCGTGGGGACTTCAGCATTCCCCACAACTCTCTCACAGCTGATCCCAGCACTCCCAAGTCTATGACTAAGGAAGAAAAGGGGGTGTTTGCACTGAAATCTGATACCTTTGTGGCGGGACAACAGGAGGAGAATCAATACTTTCCCATTTATTTTAGATTTTCTATGGATCTGAGACAGACAGGGAGAGGGACAGGGAGAGGGGGAGAAAGAGAAACATGGATGTGACAGGAAAAAAAATCAATCAGCTGATGTGCATGCCCTTACCAGGAATCAAGTTGACTTCTTGCTTCATGGGTCAACACACAATCATTAACCATCACACGCTGAGCTGTGTGTTGCTATTTGGATGACCTCTTTACTACAAAGACAGTGCGGCCCTGGCTGGGTACATGACATCGTACGGTGATGACAAGCTTTACATTGCTGGTGTTCTAAGGTTGCTTTGAACGTCAAGCCTGGCCGGTTTCCATCATCACAGCAACTGGCAGGTGTTGCATCACTACAAGTCTGCCGCAAGCCGGTCCATCCTCGCTGCTTGACACAGTCGCTGCAGGGAAGAAACATCTGCACAGCATATGTTCCAAGGGACCTGGCGTCTAGGGCATATTGTTTTTGATATGTTTGCTCCCCTTCTTAGCGCTATGTGTTCTGACCAGGGCCACCTCCCCAGGAAAGGTGGTTTCCCCGGCTGGGTATGTTTCCCTAGAGTTAGGGATGAACAGGACTAGGGAAGGGAATAGAATCAGAACAACTACCTAGTGTTACAGAAATACAGTATACCACTTATGAGGAACTCAGACTAAGACTGTTGGCAATAAATTTAGGACTTGCTAGGCCCACATCCTCCGGGGTCTACTCTCCAGAGAAATTACCAAAGCCTATGCCCCTAAAAACCCGCCGACGCAGGGCAGTCCCAGGGAAGACCACCAGGAACGCTAAAAGGACAACTCTTAGTTAAAGAAATACCACTGCAAACAATGCAGGCGGGCTCCTTATCTAAAAATCTTAGACGAGCTATGCAACCACAAAGACTTAAACTAAGTGCCAGCAAGGTAGTTCATCACCATAGCTAACAAGAATCATGCTTAAGCTACAGAACGTTAACTTAGGCCAGAGAATAGGAAAACCTTCCGTTTTTGCCTTCTAGCTTCACAGTAGAGCAATAGAATAGTCGCCATAGAATAGAAATAACAAACTAGCCCTTATCATGGAACACAGACACTGACCTTTACAATAGAATGTAAAAACATAGACAATACATAACATTAAAATCAGCAGAGCAACATAGAAATGAGATTTTTACCAAAGGTCACATAAGAAACTGTAAACATAACACAAGAAACTATAAAAGGTCAGAGGACCCAAACCATACCATGATGTAACTATAGACACATGCTTATAGAATCAAATACTATAAATAAACTTATAACAGGGCAATAAAGTCAGAACCTGGTGATGCTGATCATCTGAACACTGTCTCTGTGGCCTTCATTCTTTGCCCATGACATCCACACCTTTGGGGACCCCTGGACCGCTGGGGCTGCACACCGGCACAACTCTACTTCTAGCTTCTTCCTATTGCTTCATAACATAGAATCAAGGGACAACCATGCATGCTGTCTCGACAATGGGGACAGTCATTTAGCAAAGATTCAGCTTTGGTCACAGCACATGACTCCCAACAGTTCATTGGGCAGCAATACACACTCATACTTACCAAGTTTCTAAACATTTGCCAAGTAAAACATTCACACTTACAAAGTTTTTAACATGCTCATTTAATTACACTTGGGAAGGCAACTTTGTATGAGAAATGTAATTTTCTAAAATAAAATCTATGTATAATACAGATGTATTAAACATCAAACACATAACTGCTTGGCTCGGATTTATTTTTCAGATAATAACTAGATAGAACACGTTTGACATCACTTTCCAAACAACTGTTGTGTGCATGGATGTCCAAACAGGTCTTGTGTCTTGGACAGAGTCACCATGAAGTAGGTGCTGTGTGGGGAAATGAAATACACGGTTCTGGAGTCAAAAATCACTGATAAGGTACCTCCGGGAGGATACCAGGAACCAGCACCCTAGCCACAGGTTCCAGGAAGTCACGTCTCCAGGCCACTGAGGCATCAATGGTATGTCTAGCCCTCACTCTGTGTGTCCCTCGGTCTGTGTGTCCCTCGGTCTGTGTGTCCCTCGGTCACCGACACCAGCTGAGTCTGCTCGCATCTTCTCGGGGGGCGGGGGGGGGGTGAGACTCTGGGAGCAGCAAAGCAAGGCAGTAGACGGGAGCACCTGCAGGACCCTCCTCTGTCCATTTCCCGCCTCCTTCACACCTCGCTTTCCCCAGCTCCTCCCTGCCTCACCCCGAGAGCATCACCCGTGATGTGGTGGCTTGGGAGACCCTGCAAGGAACCTGCTAGAGTGGCCTCGTCCTGTTGTGTCAGGACCTTGGCAGCTGAGGGACACTCGGACATTTTATTTTTATCTTATACACACATCATGTGGAAAAACATCAGCAGAGCTGAATGCTCTGCTCATCATGGTGCCTTTCTTTACAGGTATGCTGCTTTTTCACACCCTCCAAATCTTTTCCTTCTTTGTACTTTTTCGTGTGTACGTTTTCGTTAATTCTTTACAGAGGAGATGTGTTTCCCTTTCACTTTTTTAGAGAACATGGAAGGGAGGGAGGGGGAGGAGAGAGAGAAAACAAACAAGCAAACATGAGTATGCAAGAGACACATAGATCGTGGGCTCCCACAGGAGCCCAGACCGGGGCAGGCGATGAAGCATGCAGCCCAGATATGTGCTCTGGACCAGGAATCCCACCAGCGACCCTTCCCTGGGCATCCAAAGGTCTAACCAGTGAGCAACACTGGCCAGGATCTATTCCTTTGCTTAGCAGATGAGAACACATGTCAATCTTGCTTCTTGCAGAAGGCAGCCAATCTAGAATGATCACTCATCATTCATGTTTCTCTCTTCCTTTCTGAAATAGGACAAATATATATTTCTAAAAAAACACACTGTAGCCCTGACCACTGTGATTCAGTGGGTAGAGCCACAGCCTGCAAACTGAAAGGTCCCTGGTTTGATTCCCAATCAGGGCACATGCCCTGGTTGTGGGCTCGATCCGCAGTCGTGGCGGGGGGGGGGGGATAGGGGGGAGGGGCAGGGGGGGCGGAGGGGACAGGAGGCAGCTGATCCATGATTCTCTCTCATAATTGATGTTTCCATTTCTCCCTCCCTCCCTCCGGCTGACTGGCTGCCTCAGTAAAGGTGACCTGTCCGATACTGGCTGCCTTGGTAACAGCAGCCTACCCAGGACTGACTGCTTCAATAATGGCAGCCTCTAGGTTATGGACTGAATTAGTGAACGCACAGCTTCCCCTTGTCACTGCAGCAGCCAAAGCCTCCCTTTGCATGACTGGAACCGGAAGGGGTGCAAAATCCAGACCACTGACTTCAGTCCATCCAGGGGGGGAAAAAAATAATTGCACCCTGGACAGCCTCAATGATTTTCTAGGGTTTTCTGTGGTCTTTGTTTGTTGGTTTGTTAGTATTTTTTAAAAAATATATTTTATTGATTTTTTTACAGAGAGGAAGGGAGAGGGATAGAGAGTGAGAAACATTGATCAGAGAGAAACATCCATCAGCTGCCTCCTGCACACCCCCTACTGGGGATGTGCCCACAACCAATGTACATGCCCTTGACCGGAATCGAACCTGGGGCCCTTCAGTCCACAGCCCGACACTCTATCCACTCAATCAAACCGGTCAGGGCTGGTTGTGTTTTTTGGGGTACAATTCTCTTTTTAAAAAAATTAAATCTTTATTGTTCAGATTATTACAGTTGTTCCTCTTTTTCCCCCCATAGCTCCCCTCCACCCAGTTCCCACCCCACCCTCAGCCCTCCCCCCTCCCCGCTGCCACTGTCCTCATCCATAGGTGCATGATTTTTATCCAGTCTCTTCCTGCATCCCCCCCCACCCCTTTCCCCAACAAGAATAGTCAGTCCACTCCCTTTCTATGCCCCTGATTATATTATAATCACCATTTTATTCTGTTCATCCGATTACTTATTCACTTGATTTTTAGATTCACTTGTTGATAGATGTGTATTTGTTGTTCATAATTTGTATCTTTACATTTCTCTTCTTCTTCCTCTTCTTAAAGGATATCTTTCAGCATTTCATCTAATACTGGTTTGGTGGTGATGAACTCCTTTAGCTTTTTCTTATCTGTGAAGCTCTTTATCTGACCTTCAATTCTTTTTTTAAAAAAATATATTTTTATTGATTTCAGAGAGGAAGGGAGAGGGAGAGAGAGATAGAAACATCAATGATGAGAATCACTGATTGGCTGCCTCCTGCATGCCCCCCACTGGGGATCAAGCCCGCAACCTGGGCATATGCCCTGACCGGGAATCAAACCGGTGACCTCTCGGTTCCTGGTTCGATGCTCAACCGCTGAGCTACACCTGCTGGGCTGACCTTCAATTCTGAATGATAGTTTTGCTGGATAAAGTAATCTTGGTTGTAGATTCTTGGCATTCATCACTTTGAATATTTCTTGCCACTCCCTTCTGGTCTGCAAAGTTTCTGTTGAGAAATCAGCTGACAGTCCTATGGGTACTCCCTTGTAGGTAACTGACTATCTTTCTCTTGCTGCTTTTAAGATTCTCTCTTTGTCTTTTGCTCTTGGCATTTTAATTATGATGTGTCTTGGTGTGGTCCTCTTTGGATTCCTTTTGTTTGGGGTTCTCTGCACTTCCTGGACTTGTAAGTCTATTTCTTTCACCAGGTAGGGGAAGTTTTCTGTCATTTCTTCAAATAGGTTTTCAATATCTTGCTCTCTCTCTTCTTCTGGCACCCCTATAATTCTGATGTTGGTATGCTTGAAGCTGTCCCAGAGGCTCCTTACACTATCTTCATATTTTTGGATTCCTTTTTCATTTTGCTTTTCCGGTTGGGTGTATTTTGCTTCTTCGTATTTCAAATCGTTGACTTGATTCTTGCCATCCTCTAGTCTGCTGCTGGAACTCTGCATAATATCCTTTATTTCAGTCAGTGTATGCTTAATTTCTAGTTGGTCCTTTTTCATAACTTCAAGGGTCTGACTAGATTTCTTGAGGGTCTCACTACATTTATTGGCGGTCTCACCAGACTTTTTGAGGGTCTTACTAAATTTATCAGCATTTTCTAGAAAGTTCTTGAAAAACCAAATAAGTGTGGTTTTGAACTCTATATCCAGTCTTTTGCTTTCCTCCATTTCTGTCATTTGTGTCCTGTTTCTTGTCTCCACATTTTTTATGCTTCCCTGTGTTGATAGAGTGGCTTTCTGTGCTAGGTGACCTCTAGGGCCCAGTGGCTCAGCCTCCCCAGTTACCTGAGGTGGACACTCTTGGTGCACCCCCTTGTGGGCTTTGTGCACAGTCTTGTTGTATTTAAGCCTTGATTGTTGTAGGTATCACTGGGAGGAATTGACCTCCAGGCCAATTGGCTGTGAGAATCAGCTGTGTCTGCAGTGGGAGAACTTCTGTGCTGGAGACACCCTTCCGGGACAAGACTTGCTTCAATGGGGTGGGGCTTTGGTGCTCACTGAGTCTGCCCCCTGAGTGTGTCCTTTATGGATCTGAGGAGCTGCAATGTGGATGGTCCCATTCTGACCATGGGGCACACTGGCTCCTGGATCTCTAAGGAGGTGCTAATCTAGCCTCTGCCTGAGGCTACCCAGCAGGAACCAGCTGTGAAGCAATGCAAGTTGCTGTGGGGCCTTGGGCCAACTGCAGTTTGTTAGGTAATATGCAAAAGCCTCCAGTGCAAGGATTGGGCAGGGCAGGGTCCCAGGGGATCAGCAGGGTGGAGCAAGCAGCTATGTCCGCCCTCAGAGGACCCGCTTTTCAGTGTCCTGGCAATCGCTACAAGCATCTCCGAGAGAAAGCTGCCCTCGAGTTCCCACTGATGCCAGACAGTCCAGTTTCTCCCGTATGAGTCTGGGTCCCCAGAGACTCCCCCAGAACTGGAGCTCAGAGCTTGAGACTCCCTCCCGATTGAAAAAGACAACCGTGTCCTTAGCTGCCAGCCCTCTCCACATGCGCCTCCGTACCTCTGTACTTTACTTCCGTACCACACCTCCTGAGTCTCGGTATGCTTTTCTCTTTCCTTCTAGTTGTAGAATTTCCACTTAGCCAGCCTTCCTATGGTTCTGGATGATGTCCACTCCGTCTTTTAGTTGTATTCTTGAAGTGGTTGTGCTGAGCAGGAATCTCCAGTGTTTACCTATGCCACAATCTTGGTTTTCTGAGGGGTAAAATTCTTCATCAAATTCACAGGACATTAGCTAAAATTTCAGCACCACAACAGAAGATGGAGGTGTTATTCTTTAAAGGGCCACAACAGGGTAGCAGAGGATACTTTTTCCAAAGGAATTGGCTGACAGCTTCCTTTAAGGTTTGTGTCATAAGTATATACATGCATTGATGTAATACTTAACCTAATCAACTGGTAACCAGTCACCTGGAAACTAGTAACCAGGAACATAGTAACCAGAAACCATTAGCTTAGTACATACTATCAAGCAACCTAGTAGGTACTAACTAGGAACACAGTACCTAGTAACCTAGTAGCTGGCAACTAGGAACCTTTTTAACCTAGTGACCTGGCAACCAGTACCTGGTAATTAGTGACCTAGAAACTAGTACGTGGTCATCCTTAACCTAGTGGACTGGTTACTGATAGATCCTCCCTTCCCCCAACTGGTGGGCGGAGTATGACATAACCTGCAGCCCAGAAATACCTGAGTGACTAACCATGTACCCTATATGAACTAGACATTGGACCACCAATCCACACTTGCCAAATACCCTAAGCCCTTGTCTTATGTGGACATATGAACAATGCAGTAAACCATCAATCCATGTGTGCTGTGTACACTAAGCCCCCCACCCCTTCCCATTCCGCCCCTCAGAAGGCGTGCCCACCCTGCAGGTGCTGCTGTCTTCCCCTCGCGAGACAGCTCAGCAGGTCCTTCTCCTCTAATAAAGCCTGTAGTCCTGGTTTTCAGCCTCTGATTTTTCAGTTAATTTTTCAGTACTCCAGTAACTAGTAACAAGTAAACTAGTAGCTAGCAACCAGTGACCTCAGTAAAGGCGACCTGTCCCATCCTAGATGCCTCATTCACGGAGGTCAGGCAGTACAGGCGGTCTGTGCTTCTGTTAGAGTAGGCACTCTTGCTATTATCCTGTCTCTACAGCTACTGAGAGGATATCTACACTAATAAAAGAGAAAAATGGTAATTGGCGTACGACGCTACCCTTTCATTGGCTAATCAGGGCTATATGCAAATTAACTGCCAAATAAGATTGGCAGTTAACTGCCAACTAAGATTGGCAGTTAACTGCCAACAAGATGGCGGTTAATTTGCATATGTAGGCACAATGCAGGGAGGGGAAAGGGAAAGCAGGAAGAAGCCCCCTGCCACTGACAGTGATCAGAAACCCAGGGGGGAGCTAAGAGCTGGGGGGCAGGGCAAAGGTGGCCCTGGGGCCGCCTTTGCCCTGCCCCCCAGCCATGATCAGAGAATCAGGTGCCTTTTCCGCCCTGGCCAGTGATAGCAGGAAGTAGAGGTGGAGCCAGCGATGGGAGCTGGGCACAGTCGAAGCTGGCAGTCCCAGGAGCTAGGGGTCCCTTGCCTGGGCCTAAAGTGAAGCCCACGATCGCGGGGCCGCTGCAGCTGCGGGTCCCCGCTGCCACTGCAGGTCCCCGCTGCCCGGGCCGGACGCCTAGGCCAGAGGCATTAGGCCTGGGCAGGGGCGGAGCCTGCAACTGTGGGGAGCTGGGGGTCCCCTGCCCAGGCCTGACACCTCTGCCGGAGGCCTCAGGCCTGGTCAAGGGGCCGATCTGGTTATTGGTGATCGGAGGGTGATGAGGGTAAACTCCTCTGGCCGAGGCATCAGGCCTGGGCAGGGGGCTGGGGGTCCCCTGCCCAGGCCTGATGCCTGGGCCAGAGGCATCAGGCTTGGGCGGGGGGTGGAGCAAGCGATCAGAGGGAGATGGGGGTCCCCTGCCCAGGCATGATTCCTGGGCCAGAGGCCTCAGGCCTGGGCGGGGGCCAGAGCCAGTGATCGGGGGGAGATGGGGGTCCCCTGTCCAAGCCTGACACCTCTGGCAGAGGCGTCAGGCCTGGGCAAGGGGCTGATCAGGCAATCGGAGGGTGATGGGTGTCTACGCCTCTGGCCGAGGCATCAGGCCTGGGCAAGGGGCAGAGCCAGCAATCGGAGGGGTCTGGGGGTCCCCTGCCCAGGCCTGGTGCCTGGACCAGAGGCATCAGGCCTGGGCTGGGGGCAGAACCAGTGATGGGGTGAAATGAGGGTCCCCTGCCCAGGCCTGACGCCTCTGTCAGAGGCGTCAGGCCTGGGCAAGGGGCCGATCCTGAGATTGGAGGGTGATGGGGGTCAACGCCTGAGGGCTCCCAGTATGTGAGAAGGAGCAGGCTGGGCTGAGGGACACTCCCCCCCCCCACACCCAGTGCACGAATTTCGTGCACCGGGCCCCTAGTCTCATTATAACGAGTGAGAATTCCAAAGATCACTTACTAGTAGAAAATCATGGCTGTCAAATTTACTTAAGGTGAATCTCATGCTAACACACACACATGCTCACAGATAACGTTCTACATATATAACAGGAAAGAACTGCTTTTTAAATAAAGTAATTAAGTTCTCAATTTGTTAATGACATGTACATAATCATATTGTGCTATGTAGATTGAGTTCATGTCAATTACTTGTATTCTTAAAATGCCAGTTTTTACTTCCTGTAGCCTCACTCTTATACTAGAGCAGCGGTTTTCAACTGGGAACATTTTGCCCCCAACTCTCCTAGGTACATTTGGCAATATCTAGAGACATTTTTGGTTGTCACAACTGGAGGAGTGTTACTGGCATCTAGTGAGTCAAGGCCAGCATGCTGCAAACATCCCACAGTGCACAGGACAGCTCCCTGTCCCTGCACCCAGCAAAGATTCATCTGGCCCAAAATGTCAATCGTGCTGAGGCTGAGAAACCCTGTGCTACAAGTTGCAAACTCGTCATCCCCCAGGTGTTTTATTTTACCTGTACAATATTTCCAAGTAATTTTTAAATTAGGTGACAACATGCAGATTTCTGGCTTCTGTTGAAAAGGCAGTTGATCTGGCAATTCTGGGCCTGCATTCCAGCAGAGACTCCAGTCTCTATTTTCCCCTATTCCCTTACAGACAGCCCATTCAACCCATTTATTTCCTGACTAGCCTCTCTAGGCATTTGGGCCTGTGCCCTTTTTTCTGTCCCTAATGTTTAAGTGTGAGGCACAAAGTAAGACCCTTAGCTCGGCTATGATCCCTCCACCTGAGCTTCACTTTGATTTACTTGAACCAGTCCCTGTTTTCTGCTACTTTTCTTTTCCCCCTTCTCCAAGAGTAGCCATGACTCAAAACCCAAGGTTTTCCTTGCCTTGATTCAACCTTAGCTTCTTAATATTATTGAAAAGCAGTAATGAAGTGGGCTGGTTGGGCAGGTGATTTGAGATTATCTAGCAGTTCATAAGACAGCTCCTCCTGCACTTTCTTGGGGCTGGTAGGCTGCTCTAAAGGTTCTTCTAAACCCTGCTGTGGATTTCTGATGCCGAGTTTTGTAGTTTCATGGGTGCTGCAGAATAAATAAAAATATGCAAAAACGTTTAAAGTATGTGAAGCTTAAGGATGGTCTCAACATTTTTATTATTGTATGTGGGATGCAGAGATTTCTAGGTGAGAACGGGGAGAGGAATTAGGACTTAAGAAACAACAAAATTGAAAATATTAGAGATGCCCTTTGATTTATATCAAGCCTCCCCCTGGGCTGGGCTTGGTTAAATACTGGCTGGTCACTGAATAGATTGAGGACTTGTGGTGTGTGATTAAGTAATTACGCTGAGGAGGCACAGGGACCTGGCCTGCAGCCCCAGCTCGGCAACTCGGTCACACCGGCCACCTGCACAGCAACCTACATATACCATGGCTCCCGGGGCAGAGCCCGCAGGGAAGAGGGTGGGAGGGCCTGGGTTATTGCATCCCGGCTGCTGGGACTCCAGGCAGCTCTGAGCGAGAGCGAGAGCGAGGGCGAGCTGCTTGCTGCTGTCAAGGTCTTCAGAGCATGAGGCCAAGTGAGAAGCAGGGGTGGGGGGAGGAGTGTGTCAGCATGCGCTTTTATTTACATAAACAAACAAAAAATGACACAGCTGATGAGGGAACTGGGTGTGGCAGACATCTCTAAGATCATGCTGGGCTTTGAACTTCAAGCTAACACCGGCCGGCTGGTGTGGCTCAGTGGATTGAGCATCGATCTGTGAACCAAGAGGTCCTGGGTTTGATTCCCAGTCAGGGCACATGCCTGGGTTGCGGGCTCGATCCCCAGTAGGGGGCGAGCAGGAGGCAGCCAATCAATGAGTCTCTCTCATCATTGCTGTTTCTATCTCTCTCTCCCTCTCCCTTCCTCTCTGAAATCCATAATATATATATATATGTATGTGTGTGTGTGTGTGTGTGTGTGTGTATTGCTATCATCTGGCTCATCAAAAAGTTAAGGCCTCAGTAACAGCTTGAGATTCAGGTCAGCGTTTCACTCATCTCTGTCTCCCCTCCCCCTTCTCCAGGCTTCCTCCCTCTGACCCCGCTTCCCCCTCCCCTTCCCCTTCTCCATGGCACCCCCTCTCCCCGCTCCTTCGTGGCAGTTCCGATGCCGGCTCCTCCCGACGCCCCGCCAGCTGTCATCACTGTCTCCCAGCGTCTCCGTAACGCACGTCTATACGTTTATTAAAGCTTTTATTTCGCTCGGCCTTCCCCAATTGTTAGTAACTAACCTGCCTGTCTCCCCAAATGACAGATTCCCGAGGGACAGAGTTCGTCACAGCGTGGCGGCGGGGCACTGGCTGAGGAGGGAGTATAGGGGACCCCTGAGAGTGCCCCGCCCACGAGGGACTGGGGTTCTCTCAGGGCTGAGCTGGGAGCGGGACCTGCGGGAACAGGTGCCGTCTCTGGGTTGACCGTGGGATGCCGTGGGCGGGCCAGGCTCCCCCTTCCTGCGTCCGGCTGTGGGGTCGGCATAAGGCGGAGTGGGGCGGCTGGCTATCTGGTGGCTGTGTTCCGGGTCCAGGTGAGGCCCAGGTGGTCGCACAGCCGCGGAGGACAGGGCAGGGCTGCCCCTGACCAGCCCCCAAAGGGACCTGGGAACCCCGCCAGCCCCCCACAGGCCACGCCCACCACGTTGTGACTGTGCCCCTCGGGGCATCTGTAACTCCCATTCCAGTAACTCCCACTCGCAAGTGCTCCTGGGTCCGGAGAAGGAAGATAAAACAACCCCAAATATTTTCAATTGAGGGGTTATTTTTTTTTAATTTATTTTATTGATTTTTTACAGAGAGGAAGGGAGAGGGATAGAGAGTTAGAAACATCGACCAGCTGCCTCCTGCACACCACCCACTGGGGATGTGCCCGCAACCCAGGTACATGCCCTTGACCGGAATCGAACCCGGGACCCCTCAGTCAGCAGGACAACGCTCTATCCACTGAGCCACACCGGTCAGGGCAATTGAGGGGTTATTTTATTTTATTTTTATTTTTTATTTTTTTGAGGGGTTATTTTAAAGCAAATAGATGAACCTGGTGAAAGGGAGAAAGAGAGTGAGGAGGGAGTGTGAAAAAGGGAGGCTTTGTAATGACTTCCATGTGAGGACAGCCTGGGACCCCTTTCTCCAACCTCATCTCCTTCCATCCTTTCTGTCACTTTATGGTTGGAACACATCACAATTCCCCAACTTGTACATTACTTCAAGCCTCTGGGGTCTTACATGGACTGCTCTGTGTCTGCGTAGAGTTCTTTTTCCCTCCTTTTGGTACGGATTCAAAGCCCTCTGCCTTCCTCCTTTCCTTCTTCTAGGGAAAAAGAAGAGAGAAGAGCCCTGAGTGCTTTGGCTCAGTGGACAGAGCGACGGCCTGTGGACTCAAGGGTCCCAGGTTCCGTTCTGGTCAAGGGTATGTACTCTAGGAGAGTCTTTCTAATTACCTGTTCCTGTCTGTGCCAGGTACTCTCCCCTGGGGCCCAGTGCTGGCCTGTGCTTATCTCTGTCATGGTTCTAGTCATATTGGATGGAAATAATCACTCTGATCCTCTTTTCTGATTACAGTGCTTCTCAACCTTCCTAATGCTGGCACCCTTTAATACAGTTCCTCATGTTGTGCTGACCCCCAACCATAACATTATTTTCCTTGCTTCTTCATAACTATATTTTTGCTACTGTTAGGAATCGTAATGTAAATATCTGATATGCAGAATGTATTTTCATTCTTTGTGACCTACAGCTTGAGAACTGCCAGTCAATAGAGGATCCAGAAATTGACCGAAGCCATTATACTCAATTAATATTTGACAAAGGAGGCAAAAGCATACAATGGAGTCAAAACAGCCTCTTTAATAAATGGTGCATGGAAATTTGGTTAGATACATGCAAAAAAATGAAACTAGATCACTGACTTACACCATACACAAAAACAAACTCAAAATGGCTAAAGGACTTGAATGTAAGACCAGAAACCATAAAAACCCTACAAGACTCCATAGGCAGCAAATTTGCAGACATATGTCATAGCAACATCTTTACAGACACAGATCACAGGGCAAGAGAGACTAAGGAGAAAATAAACAAATGGGACTACATCAAAATAAAAAGCTTCTGCACAGCAAAAGAAACCATCAACGAAACAACAAGAAAGCCCAATGCATGGGAGAACATATTTGCCAATGTTATCTTCAATAAGGGTTTAACCTCCAACATTTTCAGGGAACTCATACAACTTAACAAAAGAAAGATAAACAACCCAATCAAAAAATGGGCAAAAGACCTAAATAGACACTTTTTGAAAGAGGACATTCAGAAAGCCAAGAGACACATGAAAACATGCTCAAAGTCAGTAATCATCCGAGAGATGCAAATCAAAACAACAATGAGGTACCACCTCACACCTGTCAGAATGGCTATCATCAACAAATCAACAAACGACAAGTGCTGGCGAGGATGCAGAGAAAAAGGAACCCTCCTTCACTGCTGGTGGGAATGCAGACTGGTGCAGTGACTGTGGAAAACAGTATGGCGTTTCCTCAAAAATTTAAAAATGGAACTGCCATTTGACCCAGTAATACCACTTCTAGGAATATATCTCAAGAAAACAGAAACACCTATCAGAAAGGATATATGCACCCCTATGTTCATAGCAGCACAATTTACAATAGCCAAAATTTGGAAACAGCCTAAATGCCCATCGGCAGATGAGTGGATTAGAAAATTAGGGTACATCTACACGATGGAATACTACGCTGCTGTAAAAAAGAAGGAATT
The DNA here is from genome assembly GCA_036010255.1 of Myotis pilosus. NCBI lineage: Eukaryota > Metazoa > Chordata > Mammalia > Chiroptera > Vespertilionidae > Myotis > Myotis pilosus. The sequence goes on from JASKON010000006.1 coordinate 87,852, forward strand.
CTTACCATTTGCAGCAGCATGGATGGAACTGGACAGCATTATGCTAAGTGAAATAAGCCAGGCAGTGAAAGAAACATACTACATGATCTCACTCATTTATGGATAATAAAGAACATTATAAGTTAATGAACAAAAAGATAGATACAGAGGCAGAGAAGCATCGAACAAACTGTCAAATTACAGCAGGAAGGCTGGGGAGTTTTGCGGGTGAGGTGGGGTGGGAGGGTAAGATATCAATCACAGGACTTATAAGCATGCATATAAGCATAACCAATGGACACATAACCAATGGACTACCAATATATATAATCCTCTAGAATCATCTTTTTTAACCCATGTATTTACCTTTTAGAGGACACTTCTTTCAAATCTTTCTTTTTTTACCTCCATCTTTCTCAAATCCCTTCCTCCTACCAGTCATGTCTTCTGTTATATTATGAACTCTTTTTGTATTTCTATATACAACAATATGATTGCAAATTAATTTTCTGCCCCCCTCCATTAATAAGCAATAATCTCTAATATGTATCAGGCACTCTTCTAAGCACTCCATACACATTATCTAATTTATCCCTGGGCTCTGACCTTGTAGCTGGTATTATTGTTCTCATTTTATGTATGTATGTGGAAACTGAGTTAAGGACCTCAGCTAGGCAGCTAATCAATGAGAGCTGAGAAAGCTCAGATGTCTAATTGAACAACCCTTACTTGACACTGTTCTCTCCTACTTAGATTCTTTCCACACTAGAGAGGTTTATCTTGCTTGTTTGTCTTGAAAGGCAAGAGCTTTTTCTCCTGGTAACTTATATTGGCTCCTCACACATGTGAGTCCCTATGGCAATGAGTAAAATAAAACCCACACTCCTAAATCAAAACCAAGGTTATCATTGCATTACAATATAATAAGTATTGTTCATCATAATGATTATGGGACATCAAGGAAAGGATAAAATATGTTGACCATATCCTAGCTCTGATAGATAGGACCATCTATAATACAAGTGGAAGTATTCTTTATGGTTTAAGATACCAGAGTTTAAAAGGAGCAAATCACCTACTATCTTGAAAACACCCTATTTAATAAGAAATCCTCCATCTAGATAGATGATTTAAAAAAAAAAAACTAATGCCCTTTGAATTCTGGATGACAGTTTTATTATATTCAGCTCATTTAACTTAGGTATCAGCTATATATATATATATCATTGATGCTTCTTGCCATTCCTGTTGGAATAGTAATAAAATATAATACTAAGATGAGTTACTTGATGAAATGATTTAAAACTGCAACGTGTTTCCAATGCAGCTGTAACATCCTTAGTCAGCTGATGGTTGGAGATTAATGTCAAAATTAGTATGTGGATGTTTGCTATACCAGCCTCCTGGGTTTGGAGCACTTGTAAATTTCTATGGGCTCACATGGCTTTTTGTTGTCATAGCTCCTAAAGATAACATAAACAGACATCTGCTAGGCCTCTGCTGGGATGAGGCTTAGAAATTGGCTTTTCATGGAATAAGACTTAATTTAGATTATAAATGGTAATAGAATTTCTAAGTGAAAATATTTTTATCAGCAGGTAACTATCACAACAAATTTTGTAGACTGTTATATGATCACCAGAAAGTCAAATTGTGCACATTCACCTTTCACAGTGCAAACTGGTTGTAATTTGGTCTGGTCATTATTATTTGTGAGGAAAAATTTGTTTCTTGAAATCTCTTTTAAAATTGAAATGGATGCTAGTTATATTCTTAGAATTGAAACAAACACACTGAGAGATAGCACACAAACAGTAGAAATTTATTGAATCGTTCTTAAAAGTTTTTATTCAACTTTTTATTGAAGAGGTCCCATGAATTATATAAAAATTATTTACAACACTCCAATGATTGTGCTTAAATTTGTGAGTTCAAGAAAGACTAAATAACTGGAAGGTTGCGTTAGTTTATGAAACACTTCTTAAACTACATTGAGCAAAGGTGTTTTAGGGCTTCCTGAAGCGTAAGCTGGTGGAGAAGATTGTACTTAGCACCTTGACTCTCTGCTTTACAGCCAGAAGACAAAACGTAGCACGTAGAATCAATAGAATTTGCTGAGCAATTTGAGATGGGAAACATAACAAAAGAATGGTAAAACCTACGGTCTGGATTGAACAACTGAGAGAGATCATGGGAGATGGCATAGATGTGGTGTGTTTAATTTTATAAACTCATTAAATCGTGAGTTTATTTTTGAAAACCTTGAGTTTATTTGTGTATGTTTCAGGAGGCAGTTAAGATTACATATATAATTGGAGATTAGAAGAATGATCTTGCCTAGGGGGAAAAAAGGAAACCATGAAAGTACTTAGGATTTCTGATAGAGAATAGGTAGAGTAATAAGAGAAGATGACCTATAGAAGTATTTTTAGTACAACTAACATTTATGAAATGATCAGAGGAGTTTGGTGAGAAGAAGCCAGAGAGAAAGAAGAAAAATCAGGGAAATATGGCACTATAGAAGCCAAGAAAATAGAAACTTTCTAGAAGGAACCGGTAAACAATCATTGGCTCGTTTGTTCATTAATTCGCAAATGTTCATTAGTTTCCTACTTGGCATTAAGTGCAACTGTGGAAAGCCCACATATGGACTCTGTACTAACGGAGCTTAAAATAAAGTAAAAAAATAAATGTAAATCAAACAATAACAAATATTTTTTGTAAATTTTAAGATGGAAAGAGTAGAATTGTGATAGTGAGCTCTAACAGTAGGAAGCAGGTGAACTTCTGTTCTGTGAATTCTGGGACCTCTGTCTCAAGCACTGACTCAGACTTAAGGTTTGAAGAATAAGGAACTCTTAAGGCATGCATTGCAGGGGCAGTTCTGGCAATGAAACACCCACCACGGACCTGCTATCTGAGGGACAGGGCCACGTGCCCTGAGCACGAGGAATTATCCTGGAACTTTATTTTAGCAGGAGGATGATCTCAGCTTCCACAAGTTTTTTAAAAAGTAAAACTAAATAATTACTTTTACTTTTAAGCTGCCAACCATGCAGAGACGGTGGTCCTAGAGAGAGATGGGTATTTAAATCTGGAATATTTGTTTCAGGCTGAGAATAATTATTAGGACTATGCATTGTTTATTAATTTATTAAATATTTATTAATTCTTTTACATATGTGAGATACAAGGGAGAATGAGTGCCAAATTATTCTTTAAAAAATTATCTTTAGTGTTATTATAATGATGATTTAAGAGGTAATTTATACATTCACTTATTTGAAGTATATAATTAAATGTTTGTTAAGTTTACCAAGTTGTCACCAATGTTATTATTCTTTGATAAAATTTTTATACATTAACCAATGAATTATCACTCCCTTGAATGGCAAGGGATGATCTATGCTCCAGGGTGAACAATGAATTGTCCTCGCAAAGCCTGTAGGAGGGGCGGTGTTAAATTCTAGATGCTTCTTCCTGGGAAAAAATCACACTTGGTAACCCTCAATTTCAAACTGAAAAGAAGAGGAAATCACAATTTTAAAAAATAACATATTTTATTGATTTTTTACAGAGAGAAAGGGAGAGGGATAGAGAGTTAGAAACATCGATGAGAGAGAAACATCGATCAGCTGCCTCCTGCACACCCCCTACTGGGGATGTGCCTGCAACCCAGGTATATGCCCTTGACCGGAATCGATCCTGGGACCTGCAGTCCACAGGCCGACGCTCTAGCCACTGAGCAAACTGGTCAGGGCAGGAAATCACAATTTTTAAACAATGTCACATATTAATGAAAAATCATTTCCATATAATTTCTCTTCCTGTGTTGTTTTTCTTTTAGTAACTCCTTTAGGGCACACTTACTCTGGTATCAGTTTTCAAAAGAAACTGCTCACTCAGAAGCTCAGTCTGTATGGGTCTGGGTCTGAGCTTCTAAGTGAGCAGTGATTGTTCAATCCAAATGTAAGAAAAATAGTCACTGGGGAAAAATGAATTGTTCGATGTCCCACAGTGGACCTATTGATGAGACAAACTTACGTGCACAGGCACAGCCCAAGATTCTCTACAGCGACCAGGGCCCCTGTTCTGGGAACGTAGTTCAGAAAACCATTTTGCCACAGATTCACAATGAATCACCTGATGAATAATATGCCATTGGAATCTGTGAGTGTAATGAAGTCTTCTCTTCATGGTGGGCTGGAATACAAGTGTCCAGATACTTACACTAATGTCTTACAGCAAAACAGGGTGGCTACTGCTTAGCAGTACTTCTTTTGATATTTACAAAGAACGGAATTAAAAGAAAGGAAGAAGCATGTCTTTGTGGTTTACGTGTTTTTGTAATAAAATCTCTACTCTTTGTTTCAAAAATCAGAGACGATTATGCTGCCCTGCTGCAGGTGTTGTTGGGGAGCACACTATATACGGGAATAAAAATGTGAAGTGATTGTTTCTTGAATATAATAGAAACCGATTAAACATTTGTGGACTCACTATAATGAATAATCTAACTCCAACGGAAATACAAATGTTTCTTTTGCTGATAAATTATATAACTGTGCTATTATAAGTGTACACTTGTATATCAATATTTTGTGTGTTAAAATAGTCACATTATCATTGGATAATTGCAGCATATATCAGGTTATTTTCTTTGGCACTTTGCATGGGGTCCTTTTTATTCTAAACTTCCTGATGTGAACTTTAAGTACAGTCATTTTCTCCAGTGTAAGGCTTTTACTATGATAAAATGGAAACACTCTCCATTGGTTCCAATATTATAATGGCATTGGACCATTTTTTCATTTTCAGAAAAGAAAACTCACAACAATACACATTGAAAAACAATTTTCAATCACATTCAGAATGTGCTAAGTTTTGTTTCAATCTGACCAATTTAGAAAATATGAATGTCTTTTAAATAAAATAATCTCTTTGTTTTGCTTCTGTGCTCATATATTAGTTTTTATCTGAAAGATGTAGTAATAAGAGGGCCATCACTGTCCCTGTGAAGTAAATTGAGATTTTTTTTATTTCCTTTTTTGGTCCTGTGACTGTATTTCTTAACTAATGTGACCAATGTGGTTTAAAATAAAAATTATGTTTACAAATGTCATTAATGAGTAACATTATTATGTGTTTTTTTCTCTCTTCTTCTCCCTTCCTCTCTGAAATCAATAAAAATATAAATATTTTTAAAAAGAAAAAAATAAATAAAAAATAAAATAAAAATTATGCTATTACTAATGAAAAGTGTGTTGGCAGCTATGTGCTGGTAATAGCCAAATGTCACACAGCACTCATTTTCCTCTTGATTTGGTGATTGTGAAAAAGTTTTAATAAAGAAAATTATGGAATGGTTATTGTTACAACAAAGTAAAATGTTACTTTGATTTACTGAAAAGATACACAATAATAAGCAGCCAATTCATTATTAGTCACAAAACATAGCAGTTAGGCATCAAATAATTTTTCTTCTACCTTTGGAAGCTAATTGAGATTTCAGGCACAATACAGGTTACTGGAAAAAAACACACCCACATTTTACATTAATGGTAAATTAGATTTAAGCAACAGTTTCAAAATGGAAAAAAAAAGAGTTGGAGAAGAGACTAGATATCATCATAACACTAAACAAACTGGAAGATGTTTCAATAGCTTTGTGATTCACAAATTTGACTAAAATAGTGCATATTATGATTATCAAGAGATTATCATTTAGTGCTGAACTAGAAGCACAACATAAACTATGGTTCTTAATAGGATTTTAATTATATGTTTCATTAAAGTTATTGGTAATCCAAGTTTATTACGTTTGCAACATTTAAGTAGAAAAACACATGATGTAAGTGTGCCCCCCTGTGGCTACAGACTAGTTTGTAAGACTGTCAGAAAAGACCAACATGGAAAGCGAGCCTTAACTGGGTCTATTCTCTAGTGAGCACTTACTCTATCCCAGGCAGAGGGCTATCTCTCCTGTTTTTAAAGTTAATCAAAGGTAGAAGATTCATAATTTCTCTTACAGTTCTCACAAATATTTTATTTTTAGTAGTCATATATGCTAATCAACATATCCAGCTCTGATTCTGAGGTGCTGTAACATAGTAAAAACACATAAATCAACACAAAGCACTTTTCCTCATATACATATTGTTAGATTAAAAGTCAAGCCTGAGTGGTTCTCTGCAAGTACCTTAAAATACATTTTGTGATTAAATAGGTTAATGGGTCAAGGAGAACATTGTAGTAGGCAGATCCATGACCTGGAAAAGTAGTTTCTCCATTTGTGTCATGTATGTAAAAATTGATATCTACACTAATAAAAGACAAAGATGCTAATTGACCGTACCTTCACAATGCCCCAAGCCACGCCCACTGGCCAATCTGAGTGACTATATGCAAATTAACCCAACCAAGATGGCAGCTGGCAGCCAGGGAGCTGGAGCAAGCAGGAAGCTTGGTTGCCCGGGCGATGGAGGAAGCCAAGCTTCTCATCTGCCCTGAGCCAGCTGTGGCCTCTGCTCATGGCAACAAAGTTTCAATTATAGAAGACAAATAACTGGAGGTTGAATTAATCACCAATACTCAATAATTTAATCAATCATGCCTATGTAATGAATGCCTAAGATCCCAAAGGATGGTGCACATGTAGAAGCGCTGGAAGAGTGATATACTTGGAGAGGGGTACATGAACTCTGTACCCCTTCCCCACATACCTTGTCCCATGATTCTCTTCCATATTGCTGTTGCTGAGTTGTATTCTTTTAAAATAAGCTGCTAATTAGTGTGCAAACTGTTTCACTGAGTTCTGTAAGCTATTCTAGCAAGTGATGGAAATGGAGAAGAGGGTATTAGAAACTTCTGATTTATAGAAGGTTGGTCAGAAGCACAGGAGACAACCTGGACTTTTGATCGGCACTTAAAGTAGGGGGATCCTTGTGGGACTGAGCTCTTAACATACAGAATCCCACACCATCTTTAAATAGATATACTCAGAATCGAGTTAAATGATAGGACACTCTGTGGTGTTCACAGAATCAGATAATTGCTTGGTTTGGCAAACAAACCAACAAATACTCCACACATCTAGTGTCAGAAGTGAAATATTGAGAATAATAGTGATAGAATAGTGAGTAGACAGAAAACAGAGTTTTTCTCTACACTCTTGCAATCCATTGGTTATTTCATTCCTGTTCTCAGGCAGGCACTCAACCTGCTTTTGGTAATTACAGATTTGTTAATAAAATCTTGAATTCATATCAATAAAATTATGTATCAATTAATATGTAGATACTATATGAATGCTCATTAAACACATGAAAAGAATATCAACACTTTTAGTCATTAGAAAAATAAAAACTATAATGAAATATGGATACTTCCTTATTTGATTGGCTAAAATTACAAAGATTGGCCCTAGCTGGTTTGGCTCAGTGGAGAGAGCCAGTGTCAATTTTATTTGGGTAAAATTACTTCAGATTTGTTCCACTTTGAAGAAGTACATCAGAAGTTAAAGCAAAACATGAACTATTTAAGGGATAAACAAAATCACTCTATTCCTTTTAATACCTTTGCTTTCTTATAGCCTTTCATAATTTGTCAGCCTTTCATAAAGCTCTTTTAATTTGATAACTTTTTACTCTATATTCAGCCATAAACTCTCTTTGTATTATTCATACTAAATCAAATGATTGCTCTTCCTGTTATTATGAACAATTCTTGGTTATGGATTTTAGTATAGTCCGTTTGCCTAGATGCTTACAATTGGCTTATGAGTACTGTGACTTTTATTTGTTCTCCTTAGCAGCAATCCCCCACTCCTCTCTTGTCAATTAGAGCCATAAGAAATGAACTTAAGCTTCTCTTTACCCTTTCACTTTTTCCTGTATAATGTACCTTGCTTTGTTCTGATAAAGAAATTGTATGTTTACTTCTCCTGCTGATAGTATGATACATATTCAGTGACACCCCCACATCTTTATACATGACCCAGGCCACGGTCACTTACCCCATTTGCATGCATTCTGCATGTACAGTTTTTACACTTGTTTTCTCCAGATGTTTTATAATTGCTCTCCTTCTCTCACTTACAAAAGAAGATCCCATAAGATTAATTAAAAGCAATCTTCTACTTTGATCAGCTAGAGCAACTTATAATAGGCAAAACCTCCTAGACCAGTGATCAGCAAACCGCGGCTCGCGAGCCACTTGCGGCTCTTTGGCCCCTTGAGTGTGGCTCTTCCACAAAATACCACGTGCGGGCACACACTTACAGTGCGATTGAAACTTGTGGCCCATGCACAGAAGTCAGTTTTCGGAAAGGAGATAAACGAAACAAGTATACAAGATGAGTGTGGATGGGAGAGTTGGAAGGGGTCAACCTCAGCGAACGTACCTCAATCAGGTTGAGGATGTTTTTAGCAAAGGCCAGCTTAGGAGGACCCTAATTAAGTTATAACAATGTACCTACCTGTATAGTTTAAGTTTAAAAAAATTGGCTCTCAAAAGAAATTTCAATCATTGGACTGTTGATATTTGGCTCTGTTGACTAATGAGTCTGCCGACCACTGTCCTAGACAGATCATAGGACCAGAATCTTCATCCAAACTTAGAGAAGGCAGATGATTTGGAAAGGCTCAATCAGAATGCATTTGTCACAAATGAAAAAGCATGTTAGTAGCTGTGAACATTTTACTAAGAGTAGAGAGAAAATAAACAGACAGCTCTGAACACTTTACAACTAGTAGGAAGAGAATTACATTTTGCTTTCTTTTCAATATGGTAAACATTTCAATCTGCTTTAGGCTACTCACTTCTGTTCAAATTATACTATCGCAGATTGTAATTTACTATTCAAAAATATAATTTTTAAGTTTTTAAATATGTATAAATCAAATAAAGTGTACTGAAAATGAAGGAATTTAAATGCTTCACGTACATTTTATCTCTACCTGAGTTTTCCAGAGAGCAGACTCTAAGAGAAAGGATTTATTATAGGTGATTTATTTGTAAAAGAACATAGGGTTTTTTTAATCATTTATTTTTTTTAAAGAAATAACATACTATGTATCTATTTTAGTGCAGAGTGATGATGAAATGATTATTCTAAAGTTTAGAAGAATATATCTTACTGATTCAAGCTAATCTGAATTCTATTTATATGTTAATTTTCTCACCAGAATCTTGTATCATTCTTACTCATTTTTACACATAGTTACTGAATAGAAACTGGTGTTAAAAAAAATCAACTAAGTAATTTTTTAAAGATATTATTGGATTTATTCATTGATCCATGAGTTTAGCAGCATCCAACCTAGCAGATAGAATGTACCTCCAAGGAGTAATACAAAAATAAAAGACTTTTATAGGTAGATGGGAGCAAAAACAAGGAAATTATAGTAAGCAAAAAAGCATGTTGATTACTGCAAGGTTACTTTCTTTTAGGGGATGGTGGAGGTCTATCAGGAGACTCCTGATGAAATAGTTTAAGAAGCGTAAGCCTTAATTGTTTCAGTTTAATAATATAGGGCTCAACATAAGTCACTCTATTTGGAGCCTATCATTTATTTACCTACTTTATTTGTTTGTAGTCCTCATCTGAGGATATGCTTTTATTAATTTGAGAGGAGGGAGGGAGAGAGAGAGAGAGAGAGAGAGAGAGAGAGAGAGAGAGGAGAGAAACATCGATGTGAGAGAGAAACATAGAAACACTAATCAGTTGCCTGCTGTGCATGCCCCGACAGGATCAAACATGCAACCTAGCTATGCTCCCTGACCAAGAATTTAAACTGAGTCACCTGGCCAGTGCTTGTCTTGTTGTTAATATGTCATAAGAGACATCATGCATAAATTTAACTGATAGTTATTGACATCTATAGTGATCAGGAAATGTAATGATCACTTCATATTCACTATTTCTTTCAACTCTCATGGAAATTCATAATTCTTTCCTTTTAGATGAGCAAACTATGTTTAAGAAACAATTATTTACTGAAGTTGTTAACTAAATGGTAGAACTATGGTGGATCTTCTGGAGAATGTGTTCATTTGGGGAGAGAGAAGGAGAGTTCACAGTATTAGAGATCATTTAACCTGTTGCAAGGAGGGATGGGACTACTGAAAGCTTGGTAGAGGGATTATGTTAGAGCAAGATTAGTAGCTTCGGTAATAGAGAGGTAAGTGTCTATTTTAATAGGAGAGAAATGTAAAAGGAAGTTAAAAGGATGAGTAACAAAGTAAAGATCATGTTTTTATTGGGAAATCTGGCATTTGAGATGTTGATTTCATTTGAAATCAGCACTGCCATGCCTTACCGCTCATCTTTATAATCAGTCTTCTAAAAGAAAAAAGTTTTTTATTTTAGAAATCTGTCGCCATTAACCTCTCATCCCTTAATCCATGACTAACTGACTTCCAGCCATATCACTTTAATAAAATGTCATCAGTGACATTCCTGTCTCTAAATCCAATGGATATTTTTCAGATCTCATCTTCATCGACCGTTTTCATATGTAAAACTATTGATTGCTCTTTTCCATTTTTAAATAATTCTTCCATGTTGTTTTGTCCTGTACACTCCCTGCTCTGAATCACACTTCTCTTTCCTTTTTCAGTCTCTGCTATCTCCTCCTGTTTACCAACTGTATCACAAGGACTTTTTTTACTTCTTTGTATTCGTAGACATTTGTACCAGAGTTTCTATTACTATCTATTTCTTGATGATTCACAATTATCTATTTTCGTTCCAGATTTCTCTGATTTCTGGGTCAGAATTTCTACTCACCTACTCACCGACTCAGCTCTACTGGGATATATCCAAGGCACCTCAAATTTATCATGTTCAAAACTGTTCTCAGGTACTTCCTCTTCATTCCTCAAACCCAGTCCTCTGCTACCACTCCCCGTCTCAGTCAGTCACTGCCATCCCGGAAACGTCCTCCTCCTCCCCACTCACCCCGTCCACGGCTGGTGGTGATTCATGAGTCCTCCAGGTCTGTTGCTTTGGCTTCCGAACACATTGTCTGTCTGTTTTCGTCTCCATCTCGATTGTCCGAGTTCAGGTTATGCCGGAAGCCGGTCCATCCTTGCTGCTTGACACAGTCGCTGCAGGAAAGAAACATCTGCACAGCATATGTTTCAAGGGACCTGGCATATATAGCATACTGTTCTTAATATGTTTGCTCCCCTTAGCACTATGGTTTTAACCAAGGTCACCTCTCCGAGAAAGGTTGTTTCCCCAGGCAGGGATTTTTCCCTGAAGTCAGGGAGGGGATGAAACTCCTTAACTAAGTGCCAGGCTGGTAGTTAATCACTTTAACTACAAACAATCACGCTTAAGCTACATAATCTTTACTCCCTGGCATGGAGCTAAGAAACGCCCTAACCTTTGTAATAGAAATTGACAGGATTAAAATCAACTGGTATAAATACGGATGTAACAAGACAATAAACGGCAGAACTTCTCTGGAGATCCAGACCAGAACTTGGCTGGAGATCCTGGCTAGGCTGCTGATCAACTGAACGCTGTCTCCGTGTCATTCCTTCTTCGCCGACTCGGTCTACACCTTTGGGAACCCCTGGACCCGCTGGGGTTGGACCCCGGCATCTGGCGCCCGAACAGGATTCCCTTAGGTAAGTCCCCCTGTACTTGGGACGGATAGGACTGCACCGTAGGGTGCTTCAAACCCCCCTATAGAGGATAAGTAGGGTAAGCGGGTAGTTAGTACAGAACTTAGATTGACAAGATGGGTCATACTGAGTCTAAAGAAAAAACACTCTGTATTAATCTTTTAACGCATATGCTTACTAGCAGAATTGGAGTTAAGGTTACTCCCAGTCAGACAGAAAGTTTTATAGAAGAAGTATGTCAATGGCTTCCAGAGGATGGAACTGTTAATTTAAAAACTTGGGTTGAAGTAGGAAAGCAATTAAAGAAACACCATGGATCTGAGAAGGTCCTGCCATGTTACTTTTCCCTCTGGGATTCAATCTGTGACACCTTGGCACCAGAGGCAAAAACGGTTGAACTTTCTCAAAATTTAAATAGTCCCTCAGCTCCACCCAGAGAGGATACATCATCATTGTCTTCAGCTCAATCTAAAAGCAATTTAGCTATGCCTACTGATCGGGAGGAGAATAAATATCATAAACATGACCATTGGTCCTTTCCAGTCAGTAGAGAGGAGAGTGGCCCTCCCATTCAAAACAGGCTCCCCAAATTAGAAAGGAAGCCAAAACCAGGTCCTGTGGCTCCTATGAGCTCCATGTCTAAATTTCAAAGGGCGATAAGAGAAGCTGAAGCTAATGGAGATCTTGAATTCTCACTCTGCTTCCCAGTTACATATGAGAATGAGTTTGGTGGGAATAGAAACCCCACCTTGGAGCCTATACCTTACAAAGTACTTAAAGAATTAAAATTGGCCTGCTCTGAATATGGACCTCTAGCTCCTTACACACAAACCTTGGTAGAAACCCTAGCCAGTAAATGGATGACTCCTTATGATTGGTGACAGGTTTGTAAAGCCTGTCTCTCAGGAGGCGATTACTTATTATGGAAAACTGAATATGATGATCTTGCTAAGAAAGCTGTAGCCACTAGCAAAACAACCAGAAAAGGAATAACCCTAGACATGCTATTAGGAGAAGGTGATTTTAACACGGTTCAGGAGCAAATGAAGATGCCCACAGAGGCACTTACCAAAGTAACCAGTTGTGCAGTAAATGCCTGGAAATCCCTACCTTATACAGCAGGAAAAACAACCACCCTTACAGAGGTTAAACAGAAGGTCGAGGAACCATATCAGGATTTCCTTTCTCGCCTCATGCAGGCAGTCAAGAGAATAATCAATAACAAAGAGGCAGCTGGTATCCTAATCAAACAACTGGCTTTTGAAAATGCTAATAATACCTGTCAGGCTTTATTAAGGCCGATTCGCAGAACAGGAACTATAAATGATTTTATAAAACAGTGTGCTGATGTAAGTCCAGCATTTATACAGGGTGTAGCTATAGCTGCAGCTCTCAAAGGGGAGACATACCCTCAATATGTACAGGGCATAGGACAAGCCAGCAATAATACAGGTAATAAAAGAAATATGAACTGCTACTCTTGTGGCTTATCTGGGCACTTTAGCAGAGAATGTCCAAATAAAAATAATAATAACACTCAGGCCAGATGGCAAGCTCCTCGACAGCCTGGAAATACATTAGGGAATAATATTAATCCTCCAAAAACCGTTTGTCCTCTATGTCAGAAAGGATTCCATTGGGCAAAGGAATGTAGATCAAAATACCATAAAAATGGTCGGCCTTTAAACTCTACAAATAGCTCCCAAGGAGGTTATATCCCATCACCTCAATTGGGAAACTTGAGAAGGGGCCAGCCCCAGGCCCCTGCAATAATAGGGGCATCAACCTTCAACCCCTTTGCAAATTTCAATCAGTCAGTGACCTCTTCAGGGCAACCCCAGGCAGTGCAGGATCGGACCTCCACTCAACCACCCACGCAATACTAAGCCCAGAGTCGCCAGTAGCAGCCATTCCTACAGGAGTGTCTGGGCCGCTGCCTGAGGGAACTGTAGGTTTAATATTAGGACGGAGCTCCACCTCGTTACAGGGGATCTTAGTCATCCCAGGAGTTGTTGATGCAGACTACACAGGAGAAATACAGATTTTACTTTCCCCACCCACCACAACTATACAGATTCAGCCCAACCAGAGAATTGCCCAATTACTCCTGTTACCAATACATAAAATAGGGACAGCTGTTACCCAGGAAGCTAGAGGGGCCGGAGGCTTTGGATCTAGTGATGCAGCATTCTGGATACAAGAAATCCATGCTACTAGACCTACAAAAATTCTACAAATTCAGGGAAAACCAATTGAAGGTCTATTGGATACAGGAGCAGATGTTTCCTGCATAGCAGAGAAGGATTGGCCCTCTTCATGGCCCACGCACACCACCTCCACTTCCCTAGTAGGACTAGGCAAGGCATCTAATGTAAAAAAGAGTTCTCAGATTCTAACTTGGGCTGATGAAGATCAACATTCAGGAACATTCTGTCCCTATGTAATTACGACTATCCCCTTTACATTATGGGGAAGAGATATCTTGTCTCAAATGGGCGTTCTATTATATAGCCCCAGCGGTGTTTGATTTACTCCTGTTACAAAATATTACAAGAAAATGAGTTTAAATATTCCTCTCTTCGTCATGTTCTACAACATACTCTATTTGTAATTAATATACTAAATGTAGATTCTGAGGGAAATTCCCCGATGTACAGGCATTGGAACCCTGATCTAACTAAACCTAAAGCCATCGTCAAATGGAGAGACTTGCTTACAGGAACCTGGAAGGGACCTGATGTACTTTTAACCTGGGGGAGAGGATATGCTTGTATATTTCCACAGGACGCAGACTCACCTGTGTGGATTCCAGACCGTCTAGTCTGACCTTATGTCTCACCGCCCTCCATCTCTGCCTCACCATAGCACACCTGACCAGTGCCCATCTGCAGCAGATGTGCAGCCCTGAGCTGAAACAATCTGTCCATTGGGAGGATCACATGTGCCTCCTTTTTGTCTTTCCACATGTCCCAGCTTTGCCCCACATCTCCTTTCCTTTTTCCTTTTTTTTTTAAAAAAAAAACCAACTACTTGTTTGCTGGTTCTTTGGCCTTTCTCCTTCTTTCCTGAACACAGCCTTTTCTAGAATCTCCCTACCCTACTGTTCCAGGAAGGGCACCTCCCTTTTATGCCATGACTAGGGGTGTTTGGTATATGCCCCATACATGGAGTTGTCTTGTGCCAAGAGCCTGACATCCTGGGCTGAGAAAGCCCTGTTCCAGGACTCTCCTTTGTCCTGTATTGGCCCCTCTTACCCTTGTGTCAAGAGGGACCCTCTTCTTACAATACAATTGCCCATAGCTGTTGCCTGAGCTCTCTGTTCATGCTGAGGTTGAAGCCTCATGGTGGCTGGTACCATGGATCTGTCTCTCACCCAATAGCGTGAGCTGGGCCCTCCCTGGAGAAGAAACCTGGGTTCCCCAAGATATGTGATCAATGCTGGGGTCCCGCCAGCAAGCAAGGGGATCGCAAGGCAGTTGCTGGGCATGGAGGCCAGAGGGACAAAGGCTACCAAGGAGACAGAACTGAACCTCACATCACCCTACTTGGCCCAGAGATGGCTGGTAGTCAAAGATGGGTAAGACCCCACAGGGTGGGGCAACCTAAGACAGGCACAGTCGGGGGCCAGTAGGAGAGAACTTGGGGTTCAACAGAGGTGGGGCACAGATACTCACCCCCCCCCAATGGTTCAGGGGCTTGAACACTCGCCCCTTCTGAGGAAGGTCTCCTGTCCCCATGGCTGCTTCCTGCTTCCCATGCCCAGCTCAGATCGGGACCCAGGTAAAGACAGAGACTGGCTAACAGCAGCTGCCCTCTCACTGCAACAGGACTTGTTTCCCATTTCTACCTTGGACCACAGGGAAAGGGGCAGCTGAAGGAAAGGGCTGTGTCAGGATGCTGCCTTCTTCCCTTTCTTCTCCCTCTTTTTTCTAAACACTTCCATGCCTTGTAGTTCTTTTGCTTTCTCTTCTTTTTCTCTCTACTACCCTCCATCTTCCATATCAACTGACCCAGAGGGCACAGCTTACTCCTCCTCGGACATCGACACCACCATCAATCACGGCCCTGATGGACCCTTTGATGCAGCCCTTCAACTTACTGATGCTTCGGGAAACCTGTCGCCAGTGACCCCGTCCGCTAGCCAGACCAACAAAGACAATCAAACCAACAACTTGAGGACAGCTGAAATCCCTTGACTGAAGAGGCCGGCAACCTTCTACAGGAATAGGGCTCCTTGTGCGCTCCATCCACTATGTTTATAGTTATGCTCACTGTCATTGCTTGCCAGTCTTCTTCTGAGTCTTAAATGGCCCAATCTGAGAGGTGGCCACTGATTTGCATGCGCTATCATTTAAAAAATAAAAAAGGGGGAATTTGCCGGAAGACGGTCCATCCTTGCTGCTTGACACAGTCACTGCAGGAAAGAAACATCTGCACAGCATATGTTTCAAGGGACCTGGCATATATAGCATACTGTTCTTAATATGTTTGCTCCCCTTAGCGCTGTGTGTTTTAACCAAGGTCACCTCTCCGAGAAAGGTTGTTTCCCCAGGTAGGGATTTTTCCCTGAAGTCAGGGAGGGGATGAAACTCCTTAACTAAGTGCCAGGCGGGTAGTTAATCACTTTAACTACAAACAATCATGCTTAAGCTACATAATCTTTACTCCCTGGAATAGAGATAAGAAACGCCCTAACCTTTGTAATAGAAATTGACAGGATTAACATCAACTGGTATAAATACAGATGTAACAAGACAATAAACGGCAGAACTTGGCTGGAGATCCTGGCTAGGCTGCTGATCAACTGAACGCTGTCTCCGCGTCATTCCTTCTTCGCCGACTCCGTCTACATCTTTGTGAACCCCTGGACCCGCTGGGGTTGGACCCCGGCAAGGTTATTTTGCTCTCCCTTTGGAACATCGTGAAGCTTCCCGCTCACCTGTTCAAATGTAGGCTTCCTTGCTTTAGTCATTTTCCCACACCATAGCCAACAGAATCTTTCCAAAATGCAAATCTTAACAAGCCATCCCATTTCTGAACACTTTTTAAAAAATAAAGATAAAAATGAATGACTTAATCAATAAAAAAAAAATGAATGATGTATCTTCAGAGACCCTTCCAAGAGGGTCTGATGTACCTTAAGAGGGTAATCTGATCTTTTCAACCTCACTGCACTCTATTCATCCGTCCCCTTCCTCTTACAGCACCATAGTCTTTTATGCGCACCATGATTTCCCAGGAATGTTGCATATGCAATTCCTGTGACCTGGAATAGGTCCCTTCCTTTCTTCATCTTGTTACTGTTTCCTTATCTTCAGCTCAAGTTTATTTACTCAGAAAAAATTTCTCAGCACCTGTGACTAAATCACTGTTTGCGTGTTACATACTAATGGAATCATTCATTGCTTTCATAATGTGTGCTGCATGTTATGTTACAAATTTGTGTAATGGCTTTCTCCTTTCTAGACTAGAAGTTCCAAAAAGGTAGAACTTGTGCTTATTTTTGCTCACCAGTGTAGCCCCCTAATTTGACACAATGCCTATTCTGTAATTGGTGAATACATATTCACTAAATGAATGATTTAATAAATGCAAGATCGAAAATATTACCTTTCTTATATGATTATTCTTGAGATACTTAGCTTATCTCCTTAACTAGAATAGTCTATTTGGAAAGTAGGTACTGACTTATAAATTCACATTTCCCTCAAATGTGTAAGTTGGCATATAGTAAGTCCTTCGTTAACATTTAAACTAAAAAAATATGTGAAAATTAAGCAGTTTAAATCTGTGTTTTGTTTTTGATGTCTTAAGAAATGTTTCTTCTACTGCCTATCATAAGAATCACAAATTCTTGGGTGATCTTCAAAGCAATAGAATCAGAAAAGGAACCTATTAATTTACATGTTTAAATAATCACCCTTGGTGTTAGCAAGGCAAGTTTAAGAAACATCAATGTAATATAATTCATAAATTTATATTTATAATAGATATGGTGATAAAACTAAAAACTAATGACATAATTCACACGTCTTAAAAAATATACTCATCTTTCTACTCTTCCTAACCCTCTGACCCTGACCCTAACCCCTATACCCTCACCCTAACCCTAACCCTAAACCCTAGCCCTACCCCTATCTCTAGCCCTTATACTAAACCCTAGCCCCAGCCCTAGCCCCAAAGTTACTTGAATTACCCCCGGTTGGACCCGGTCTGCCCCTCACTGTGTCCAATAATGAAGGCAGAGTTGAATCATATAAGGCATTGACTGAGGTCAGCCAACCAAAAGGACAGGGTGCTTACAGGCATTCCAACCCATCTTCTGGCAGGTGCAGGGGACAGGACTATGAAGGGGAAGGGGCTGGGGTGAGACTGGGGACGGAATGCAGCTACGGGCAGGCCTGGGGGTCACGGACGTCAGCTATTGTCCTTTGATGAGATGATGTGGATGAGATGATGTTTGGACTCCTGGTGGGTCAGTGTGACCATGCTTATCGGTCGATATGACACTTGAACCCTGATTGATGCTCAAGCTTTGCACCTTGACCCTTGACCTTTTTACCATGAGCACTGACCTCTGAACCTTAATCTTTTGCCTTTGAACCTTAAACTCTGACCCTGACTTTTGACCCAGACCCTGACCAACACACCCTCTCCCTCTGAAATTCTAATCTAACCTAAAGGTGGATAAATATCATTAGAATAAATTAAACACAATAAAATTAAGCAGTGATGACACACTTTACACATGAGGTGCATGAGGCTCATGTTGGCAAATCAGAGCAATCTCTTCCCAAGCGAAAACAGTGACAAATAAACACATGAGTCATTTTTTCTTTAACATTTGCATCTTCTATGCACCAAAAGAAGTTATCCAAACAGAAAAAAAAAAACCGAAAATGCAAGAAAATAGTTACAAATACCTCCAATATCACCTGTTATCCAAAAACAGGAATTTGTAAAAATCATGAACAAATAAACAAGCAACTTAATTTTTAAATGAGCTGAAACCCCTTCTCCAGAAAAGACACACTAAAGACCTAGCAAAAAAGTGGCAGGTTCGATGACATACTCAGGTTGCAAGTTTGATCACTGGTAGGGGCACATATGGGAGGTAACTGATCGATGTTTGTCTCTCTCTCCCTCTCCCTCTCCCACTCTCTTTAGACACAAAAAGTATGTTATCACAGGTGTAAAGAAAATAGACAGCGTTATTTAAGGTAAATATTGACCTTGAGAGAAAATTACTGATCAGCTGCCTCCTGCACATCCTCCAGCAGAGATCAATCCTTCCCTGCAACCTAGGCCTGTGCCCTCACCGGGAATCACACTGTGACCTCCTGGTTCATAGGTTGACACTCAACCCCTGAGCCACACACCTTTGTTTTAAGGGTTTTACTGTTTTATTTATTTGGGTTTTTAAATACGGTTTTATTGATTTCAGAGATAGGAAAACAGAGGGAAAAAGAGAGAAACATCCATGTGAGAGGTATATCAATCAGTTAATTTGCATATTGCCCTGATTAGCCAATGGGAAGGGTAGCGGTCGTACGCCAATTACCATGTTTCTCTTTTATTAGATAGGATACTTAAATATATGGCCTGTTTAGAAATCTGCAATTAGAGCAAACCACTCCTTCTCATGAATTTTATAAAAGATGTAATTTATTTGAAACTGTACTACAATAAAACAATGATTTTATAAATGACAAAATGGTTATAGATTTGTTAATAAAGTAATTGATAAAAACTTTGCTTTTTAATGATTATTGTACAATGATGTAGAGAATAATATAAAGTCCATATTTTTTTCAGATTTAATATGTAACTTCAATTAATATCTACAATTTTAAAACATTGCCCATGGCCTATCAAAAGTGCATATTGAGCATTAGAAACAATTCATAACCTTCCAATGTGTGGACCACAGAGGCCTGGAGTGTTACTGCCAAAAAGCCTCACAGGGAACCATTGCTCTTGGCTGCATAGTGTACTGACAGGACATGTGCTACACCTGGGAGTTCCCTGTTTAAATTTGGCTTTTAAATTTTGCAATTTTTTTCTTAGTGCAGGTTGAAATCTTTACAGCATCCATTTTAATTTTTTAAATGTATACAAATAGAACATAGATTTTAGTACTTTTATTATTAATATTATTATTATGCCCTTGACTGAAATTGAGCCTGCAACCCAGGTATATGGCTTTGAAAGGAATCAAAGTTGGGACCCTTCATTTGGCTGGCGAAGCTCTATCCACAGGCCAAACAGACCAGGGCTAGTCCTAATGACTTTTAAACGTTTTTTTCACAAGAGGGAATCGTTTTCTAGAGACAGGCCTCCCACCAGGTGTGGCAGAGAAGCCTCAGCACCGTCTCCCCAGAGAACTCCGATAAGTTGCTGTGCTTTTCCTCTCATGCTGTCCAATGTCTGCTGGTGGCATCCTCCTGCCCATAACTGCAAGGCTTTTAGCTTAATCCCTTCCTGGGCGGAAGATGATCTTTTCTCAGAATCAGTATCCGGTCCCTCCAGAATTCTCTTTCCATCAATTTGCAGTACTGACCTCTTTCCAGCACTTAATTGTCTCCTGGAGTCTTTGGTTGCAGTGAGGATCTCTCCACTTCCCCCATGCCTGGAACACTAAGATTAACTTACGTGTTTAGATTTTAAAATAGTGGTGTTTTTTTCTTTCAAAATGTGAGGTCGCCACTTTAAGCATGAAATCAACTTGGGAATTGTGCCCAAGTTGGTAATGGTTGCTCTGATAAATAAAACTTCTAAGCACAAAAAAAAAAAAAAAAAAGTTTTTTTCATAAAGACAGGGATTAAATTGTTGAGGTATTTCAGGGCCCATTGGAATAAATTAGTCATTTTTTGGTCAATTATAATATTTCTTACAATTTAAACTTTGGAAAGGCTGTAAGTTATGGTTAATTAAATATTATGACATAAAATTTGGGTAAAGCTGGGTAAAAATAGTGTTAGTATTAAATATTTTGTCCAGACTACAAGATTTTTTAAAATACAAGTATTTGATCTTTTAGGCCCATAAAAGATTCCATCCTAATAATGCCATATGGAGGGAGAAATGCACAGCACAGAATACAAAGATGTACATGTATCATAAAATACCATCTATTTACAGACCATGTACATAATTCAAGAGTAACTCACCTTTTTTCCTTAAATATGTGTTTTCATATTTTTTTAATCCTCACCAGGGATGAGAATATTCTTTCCATTGATTTTCAGAGAGAGGAAGGGAGGAGTGAGGAAGGGGAGAAGAGAGAGAAAGAGGCAGGAGAGAGGGAAACATCGACGTGACAGAGACATCTACTGGTTGCCTCCCACACGTGCCCTGACTGGGGCTGGGATCAGACCTGCAGCCCGGTAAGTGCCCTTGACCGTGAATCAAACCTGCCGGCCTCGTGCATCGGACGATGCTCTAACCACTGACCAATTGCTGGCCAGGGGTGCATGTCCATATTTTATATTTTTTTAATTTACAGTAATTTAATGTCTGAGAATTTTTAGTGTGTGGAAAGCTAAATTTTCAATGATAATGAAAAATTAAGCAACCATTATTGCCTACATGGACTTGTATTAATTTTTTTTTAATTTAGGCACCCAAAGATCCCTGCATGATGGCCATTTTAAGATGAGATTTCTAGTGAAATCACCTTATTTCTGTAAAGGGCTTGCCAATAATAGGATTCCTATCAGGAGTATTAGTGAGGGCTGGGGTCTGGGAGTTTCCAGTCTTGGAGGCACAATTTCCCATGTAAATTGTAGTGGGGTTTTTTGAACATTGGCAGTCAGAGAAAATTCTCTAGGGCGGCTATGAGTGGGTCAAAGTGTGCAGCTTATGGGTTGAGCTCTTCGAGGCTCTCAGCCCTTGAGTGGTATTCAACCCTCTTCTGTGCCTCGGTTTCTCTCCTCAGCTGTCTAATGCAGCCATGAGGACTGGGAGCACTAGGTGACCAACCTTTATATGCGCGTCCCTGGATGAGTCCATTTCTTCATTAGAGCTGAGTTGGAGGTTCCCTGTGGAGCCCTTACAGGTCATGAGGAATGACCTCTGACACCTCCACCAAGATTTTTAGTTTCCTAAGAGCACGAGAAATTCAGGCTGGAGAGAGGACGTGCCCCTTATCTTAGGAGCTGAACTAGTTCAGCTCTCATTTACACAGCAAAGGCATTTGTTCAAACTCTCAGAAAACAATTCAAATGGAAAAGCCAAATTTAAAAACCAGGCACCCATTTTTCCTGTCTCACCGTATAGCCTGGGTTCTGATAACCTTTAACCTTGTCAGGTTAGCAAGTGGCCTGTTTTCATCCACAGAGTGAAACAAAGGCAGAGATTAAAATAGAAGAGACAAGATCAAGGGACCCTTGGAGACAGGTTCAGGGAGCTAGCCCGGATGAGGTGCCACTGCCCACTGCTCCCCCGTTGCAAGTCTCACAGGGACAGGGACCTTTAGAGCTTAGAAGAAAGAACGTAAAAACAGGAAATAAGAGAAGGGAAGACACAGGAGTGAGGAACAATGCACACCTTTGTTTTAAGGGTTTTACCTGTTTTATTTATTTGGGTTTTTAAATACAGTTTTATTGATTTCAGAGATAGGAAAACAGAGGGGAAAAGAGAGAAACATCCATGTGAGAGGTATATCAATCAGTTGCCTTTTGTTGAATCCACAATCTGGGCATGTATCCACACCTGGAATTGAACAGGTGACCTTTTGATGCATGGGACGATGTTCAAACAAGTTAGTCACAATGGGTAGGGCAAAGGTTTTACCTGTTTTGGTTTTGTTTTCTTTTGTTTTTTTAATCCTCACCCAAGGATATTTTTTCATTGCTTTTTAGAGAGAATGGAAGAGAGAGGGGAAAACAGCAGAGAGAAATATCAATGTGAGAGAAACATATTGATTGGTTGCCTCCTGCACAAGCCCCGGCGAGGGCCCGGGCCAGGGAGGAGCCTGCAACTGAGGTACGTGCCCTTGACCAGAATCCAACCTGGGACCCTTCAGTCCACAAGCTGCTGCTCTATCCACTGAGTCAAACTGACTAGGGCAAGGCTTTACCTGGTTTTTAAAGGTGACAATTTTAGGGGAGGTCTCAATGGAATATCTCAATAGAATATTCATCAACTCCCCATGTGTGCATTGATATGCTGATGCATTACAAAGAGCAGAAACAGTGATAAGAGTTATTCTCTGATCAGTTTCACCTTAAAAATGTCACTGGAAAGGGATCTGAACCAAGGTGGATCTGCCCAGACATGGTCTGGAACGTGTAACCCATTTGCTTCTAAGCGTCCTAGGTTAGGGAAGATACGTTTTTGTTATTTATTGGTTGTGCCTATAAATTACTAGGCCCTGTTAGAGTCTCAGATTTTCCATTCCACTTGCCAAGGACTTTTCCTAGCTTTTTCATAAGCAGCCACAACTCTATAAACTTGGGAACTCTTATTAGTGTGAATTCAATGCAATGACCATCAGTGGACAGACACTAGATGCCATAGCCATAATCAGGACCCCAGACACACACCCTGGACTCCAGAATGAAGATCCTACAGCAGACCATAAACCAAAACCTGGACACCCCGGCCCTGGGACTCAAACTCGAAGCGATTCCCCTGACTCAAGCATACTATGCAGCACAAAAGCCAGAAACCGGATGCCAGAGACTGACAGCTGATTCTTAAGACCAGATTCCATACACCAAACTTTGAATCTATAGCTGCACTCGGACCCCACAGAGAAACCAGGACACAAAGCCACGCCCAAAGAGACCAAAAACCCCATACACTCACCCAGATACATATCTGACCCAAAACCACAGACCCTGGACATATAGCACGGATCTATGACTAAGACGCTATAGCCACAATCCAGAGTTGGAGACAAAATCCAGACCTCAGTTGCCAGATGCCAGATGCATAAATTGAACCAGATCCTCACGTTGTACAAAAACACTTGATTCAATAAAGAGAGCCCATGTCACTCTAAGTCCAAGAAGCTAGTTTCACAAATACTTTTTTTTCATGCCAATGTAAATGTATAAGAGGAAAAAAATAATTCCAGAACTTCAAAATTCTACCAAACCCTGCAGTGTCACACACAAAAGGCTAACAGAATGGAAAAGTAATGACAATGCTTACCTTTGCTGGCAGGTGTCCATGATCTCTTGGCTGCAGCAGTGTCAGAAGTTAGCCGTGTCCCAGCTGATAATTTCACAAGGCCAGCTCTTCAAAACTGTGGGAGATTTAAAAAGTAATTATTTGCCTCATACCTTGTAAATTCTAACAGTTGGGCTAATAACCAAATTAACATGATCAAATTGACAAGAGATGTACTACATTTAATACATGCACAAGGAAAACTCACATACAAATGAATGCCAAAGACAATCCTATATAATAAAAGCCTAATATGCAAATAGTCCCCTTGACTGGGAGTTGGACCAGGAGTTCAACCAAGGGGCAGGGCTGGCAGTGGCAGGCAGCTGGGGGAGGGAAGTGCCCTGGCTGGCAGCCAGCGGCCACTAGGGACCCCACCCATGCACGAATTGCATGCACTGGGACTCTAGTAAGGTGATATTAGAAACAGGAAATGTTGGAAAATGTGGGACCACGGTCTTAGATTGGGGAGGTGAAATGGGTGATATTTAGGAAGAGTGCAGGACATGTGGCATGTTGATTTTCGCTAGGTGATCTCAACAACTATAGGATGGAGAGAAGAGGTAAGATATGAGTATCAAGAAACACCTGGTAGCCTGGCCAGTGTGACCCCACACAGAACCCAGGACACAAAGCCACACCCAAAGAGACCCAAAACCCCAGACACACACAAGAAAACATATTTGACCGGAAAGCACAGGCCTATGAACCAGGAAGTCATGGTTGAATGTCGATTCATGAACCAGGAAGTCATATTTGATTCCCGGACAGGGCACATGCCCAAGTTGTGAGCTCGATCCCCAGTGGGGTGCGTGCAGGAGGCAGCTGATCAATGATTCTCTCTCATCATTGATATTTTATCTCTCTCCCCCTCTCCCTTCTTATCTGAAATTACATTAGTAAAAATATATTTGAAAGTAGCCCTAACTGGTTTGGCTCGGTGGATAGAGCGTCGGCCTGCGGACTGAAAGGTCCCAGGTTCGATTCCAGTCAAGGGCATGTACCTTGGTTGTGGGCACATGCCCAGTAAGAGGTGTGCAGGAGGCAGCTGATCGATGTTTCTCTCTCATCAATGTTTCTAAACTCTCTATCCCTCTCCCTTCCTCTCTAAAAAAAATCAATAAAATTTAAAATATATATATATATATTTGAAAGTAATAAAGGAAACTTCTGAAAAAGCAAATGAATGGATAAAAGCTACCTTGACCAGATAGAGTAATGTATCCTATATAATAAAAGGGTAATATGCGCATTGACCCTAACAGCAGAACGACTAGGAATGACTGGTCACTATGACACACACTGACCACCAGGGAGCAGATGCTCAAGGTAGGAGCTGTTTCCTGGTGGTCAGTGCACTTCCACAGGGGGAGCTCTGCTCAGCCACAAGCCAGGCTGATGGCTGCCAGCACAGCGGTGGTGGCGGGAGCCTCTCCTGCTTCCTCAGCAGTGCTAAGGATGTCCGACTGCAGCTTAGGCCTGCTCCCCGCTGGCAAGTGGACATCCCCTGAGACCCCCGGGCTGCCAGAGTGATGTCTGACTGCCAGCTTAAGCCCGATCCCCCGGGGAGCTGAGGAACACCCCACCCCCCGCCCAAGTGCACAAATTTTTGTGCACCGGGCCTCTAGTTGTGTTATAAAGCTACAGTAATTTAAAAACTTGGGTAATGTCCTGTGAATAGAAAACTTCATAGAACAGAATACAAAGTTCAGTAACAGACTAAATTATATATGGAAATTAGGTATAATAAAAACATATCCTTAGACCAGTGGAAAAATATGAATTATATAATAAACGGTGTTGGAACAACTGATTGGGGGAAAATATTGAACCAAAATCAATTCATTTCACTCATAACTAGTATAAAAACTGAAAGCTACCTAAAACATAAGGGCACAAAGAGATCAAAGTGAAAGAATGGAAAAAGATATATTAAGCAAACATAAACCAAATAAAAATTATATGATATCACAGGAGACTTGAAAGCAAAAAGCATTACTATAAACAAAGTAGAGCACTTCAGATCAATAACTTCATTTTACCAGGAAGATCCAAATTCAAGCACTTCATAACATGAAATCAAAGTACACAGAACAGAGCTACAAGGGAAACTAGACAATTTTATAATCATATAAATTTACTAGAGGCCTGGTGCACAAAAATTTGTGCACTAGTTGGGGGGTGGGGTGGGCGGGGGTATCCCTCAGCTCCACTTGTGCCCTCTCGCAGTCTGGGACCCCTTGGGAGATAACAACCTGCTGGCTTAGGCCTGCTCCCGGGTGGCAGAGGGCAGACCCAATCCCTAGGTGCCTGCCCTGCAGCCCCTGGTCAGGCTCAGAGCAGAGCCGACTGGGGAGTTGGGGCACCACCCCTGTCATGTACAGAGCAGGGCGGATCAGGAGGTTGTGATGCCACCCTCAGTCACGCTCAGGGTAGGGCCGATTGGGGGGTTGGGGCGCCACCCACTGTCATGCACAGAGCAGGGCAGATCAGGGGGTTTGGGGCTCCGTACACTGTCACACACAGAGCCAGGTTGATCAAGGGGTTGGGGAGCTCCCCCCTGTCACCCACAGAGCAGGGCCGATCAGGGGGTTGGGGAAATCCCCCCTGCCATGCACAGAGCAAGGCGAATCAGGAGGTTGCGATGCCACCCTCAGTCATGCTCAGGGTAGGGCCGATTGGGGGGTTGGGGTGCCACCCCCTGTCACACTCAAGGCAGGGCTGATGGGGAGGTTGCGGCTCCACCCTGTCACACACAGAGCAGGGCCAATCAGGGGGTTGGGGAGCTCCCCCCTATCAGGCACAGAACAGGGCCGATCAGGGGGTTGGGGCACCTTCCCCTGTCACGAATAGAGCAGGGCAGATAGGGAGGTTGTGACCCCGCCCTCTGTCACACACAGAGCCGCAGGGCAATCAGGGGGTTTGGGCTCTGCCCCCTGTCATGCTGCTCCAGGGGCCAGGAGGCCTCGCTGCTCAGCTGATCCCGGTGCTGGGAGGCCTCGTGGCTCCACTTGACACAGGGTCACTGAGGCCTCACTGCTCTGCTGATCCTGGTGCTGGGAGGCCTCATGGCTCCACTTGACACAGGGGCAGTGAGGCCTCGCTGCTCTGCTGATCCCGGTGCTTGGAGGCCTCGCAGCTCTGCTGATCCCGGGTTCGGGAGGCCTCATGGCTCCGCTGATCACAGGCTGGGGGGCCTCACGGCTCTGCTGATCCCAGGCCGGGAGGCCTTGAGGCTCCACTGATCCCGGTGCTGGGAGGCATATTACCCTTTTACTTTATAGAATAGAGGTGTGGTGCAGGGGTGGGGACCGGCTGGTTTGCCCTGAAGGGTGTCCCGGATCAGGGTGGGGGTCCCGCTTGGGTGCCTGGCCAGCCTGGGTGAGGGGATGATGGCTGTTTGCAGCTGGTCACACCCCCTTCAGGGTCGGGGTCCCCACTGGGGTGCCTGGCCAGTCTGGGTGAGGGGCTGAGGGCCGTTTTCAGGCTGGCGGGTGACTGAAGCTCCCAACCTCTCTTTTATTTCTTTTTTCTTTTTTATTCTGGGATTTTATTTACCTTCTATGGCTGTCACTGGAGCTGAGAGCTGGCTTTAGCTCAGACCTCGGCTGCTGAAAGCAGGTTTCTGTGCTTTGTTTACCTTCTGTATTTGAAACTTTGTTGAGACTCCAGCTCTGAGATCCCAGCTGACTGAAAGCAGGTTTCTGGGGTTTTGTTTAGCTTCTATATTTGTAACAATGTTTCTTAGAGAGCAGCTGAGAGGCGCAGTGTCAGGTGGGGAACCTGGCTTCCTCCGTCACTGGAGCAAGCAAGCCTCCCTGTTCGTGTCAGCTGCCTGGCTGCCGGCCGCCATCTTGGTTGGCAGTTAATTTGCATATCTCAATGATTAGCCAATGGGAAGGGTAGCGAAGTTACAGCTAATTACCATGTTTCTCTTTTATTAGATAGGATAATCATAATACCTCTAACACACCTCTCTCATTCTGAGACAGAGCATATCTCTTTCAGAACCAATAGCCTCCCACAAAGACCCCAGTAAAGATGTAAAAAACTTCAACAACCTGAGCAGCAAACTGTAGTCAAGGTTCCGAGAACCCACTGTACCCAACCTTTCCTGCTGAAAGGCACGAAGGTGTTATTCCCAAGTTGCACACGAGGTGGCAGCAGAGGATCACACTTCAATTACAGTTTATGAGACCATGCAGTGCTATGAAGCAAGTTTCAACAAACGTCAAAGAACTGAAACTATATCCACTACATTTCTTGTTGTCATTGCAGTTCATCTAGAAATCAGGAACAGAAGGCACCTAGAAACTCCTAATATTTAAAAGTTATGAAATACACTTCTAAATAACCCCCAAAATACATCACAATTCAAGTTAGAAAATAATTTGAACGGAATAATAATAGTACATACCAAAACTTACGATGAAAAAATGTGCACTCATATATGCACATATTAGGAATAAAAGCTGAAAATTTACATGTTTTTCACCCCTATTAGCAACCTGACCTGTCCAGTGTAGCTCAGTGGTTGAGCATTGACCTGTGAACCAGGAGGTCACAGTTTGATTCCAGGGCACATGCCGGGGTTGTGGGCACCATCCCCACTGGGAGGGCATGCAGGAGACAGCGTCCATGATTCTCTCTCATCACTGATGTTTCTCTCTCTCTCTACCCTTTACTCTCTGCAGGAGCTGCTCCCTGGTGGTCAGTGCGTTCCCACAGTGGGAGCTCCGCTGGGCTGACTGGGATGAGTGGTGCCCCCAGAACAGTTGATCCCCGCAGGTCCCGCCCCCCACCAGTGCACAAATCCCGTGCACTGGGACTCCAGTTTATAAATAATAAGCTAGACTGTTGTGGTGGCAACACAAGTCTTTCCTTAGGTCACCAAGGCTGGTCTCTTAGTCTAAAGAGAATAGAAGCTCTTTCTAATTGTTTAGCCCAAAGTGGCTCCCTTCAGAATCTGCACCTCTTCCTGTGCAATCCCAGCAGTTCTGAGAGGAACTCCTAACCTTTGCGTCCCTGGAATTCACCTGAGCCTGGCTCTAACGTTTACAAGCGATGTTCTTTTCAACACAGAACAGACCTCTCAGGGTTGTCACTCTGTAAATTGTAAAATTCACACACACAAACTTTTTTTGGTTAATCCTCACCCAAGGATATTTTCTTCATAGATCTTTTAGAGAGAGTGGAAGGGAAGGAGGGAGGGGGGAAGAGAGAGAAGCATCCATGTGAAGGAAACACATCAATAGGCTGCCTCCTGTGCTCACAGGGGATCAAACCTGCAACCCAGACACATGCCCTTGCCTGGGACTCAAACCCGAGACCCTTCGGGGTGCGACGCTCTAACCACTGACCTACACCGGCCAGGCCGCATCCCCGTTTTATGGCTTTAACATTCATTGCTGACAGGCCGAGCCTCGGCTCCTCCAGAGAGCCTGCGGGTGGGAGCGCAGCTCAGGGGACTGACAGGGAGGCGGTGCTCCGGAGGCTGGTTCAGCTGTAGGACGTGCCCTGAAAAGTGGTCCCCCAGGAAAGGCTCCCTGGTGTCCCCCCGCCTCTCGACTCAGGAAAAGTCCTGCTGGTCATCTTTTATCTGCGACCCGCTGTTTGCCCCGTGTCCCCAAACCAGCTAGTTTACGAGGCGTGTTGACCCAACTGATCTACGGAGACATCTGTGTGATACACAATTTACCGATGGACTTGGGTCATTTCCTGACACTTCTATGCTGTTCCATTAATTCACACACAAGTTAATGCGAAAACCAATGAGGTAATATTGGAATATAAACGCTTTGGAAACGGCGAGGCAGGGTGATATTCAGGAAAAGCGCAGCACACTCGGCAGGTTGTGTTGATAGGAAAACCCAAACCCATGGGACGTGGACGGGTGGGGGCCCGCAGGCTCCTGTCTGCACCTTCAGGTCTGAAGCGGAGGCCATTGGGCTCACCTCCCTCCTGACACCAGGCGTCGCCATGGAAACCTTAGGAAGAAATGGGGGAAACACAGGTTCTTTCTTAACAGTTTAAAACCAACGTGCCCGAGGCACAGCTGTGTCCTCTGTATGCCCACCTTTGGACGGTAAATGACAGCTTCACATCCAGAAGCTTAAACTATGTACCTGTTTCCCCCTTTAATCCTCACTGATTTCAGCGGAAGGGGAGGAGCTGGAGAAACCCGGACCCGCCGGGACCTGCGATCACAGCCGACACTGTTTGTGTCCAGGACCAACCGAGTCACGTCCCGGGGCCATGTTGCTGCAGCTGAACCGCGTCCCGTTCCTCAGAGACCGTCCTCCAAGCTGCGGACAGTGACGCCCGGAGGCTCCGCGCAGAAGCCACAGGAGGGCCCGGGCGGCTGTGGCTCCTGAGACATAAAGTCCCGGCGACAGGGGCGCCGCCCGGAGCCGCCTCCCGCCTCACACCTAGCGGCCTCTTTGGGCCGCTGGCCTCACCCCTCAGCACCCGGCCACGCTGCTCCCCGGCCACCACACTCCTCAGGCCGCCAGCCTGCCTCTGCCTGAGCCCGTGTGGCTCCGCTTGGGCCCCCTCCGCTCCTCAGGCCCCAAGTGCCTCTCCCTCAGTTCCTGCTCTGCCTGCAGGGCTTCTGGTTTCTGAGGTCCAGCGAGGCCACGCCCCTAAGTCCACCTGCCACTCATCCCAACCTGGCCCCGCCCCTCCAGAAAAAAGCCTTTTTTAGTTGTGAATCCTCACTGGAGGGTGTTTGCATTGATTTTTTAAGAGAGGATGGGAGGGACCCCTGGCTGGTTTGCTCAGTGGACAGAGCGTCAGCCTGCAGACTGAAGGGTCCCCGGTTCAATTCTAGTCAAGGGCACGTGCCTGGGTTTCGGGCTCCATCACAAAGTGTGGGGCATGCGGGAGGCAGCCGATCCATGATTCTCTCTCATATTGATGTTTCTATTTCTTCCTCTTCCTTCCTCTCTGAAATCAATAAAAAAATACATTTTTTAAAAAAAGAAAGAGATGGGGAGGAAGGGAGAGGGAGAGACAGAGAGAAACACATCCATTGGTTGCCTCCCACATGAAGCCCACCAGTCCTGGAATGGTGCCCTTGACCCAGGGCCAGCGCTCTAACCACTGAGCAATGTACTAGGACTGCAGCTAGTCTTTTATCTGTGACCTGATGCTGGCCTCATGGCCCAACACCATTTATTATTTAATGCACTATTGACCTGGGGAGACATGTTTATCAGACAAAATTTATCTTTGGATTTGAGTCTATTACCACACCTTCTATTCTGTTCCATTAATTTATCTATTTAGCCCAGCTGGCATGGCTCAGTGGTTGAGCATCGACCTATGAACCAGGAGGTCACAGTTCAATTCCCAGTCAGGGAACATGCTGGGGTTGTGTGTTGGGGTCCAGCCCCAGCAGGTCCAGGGGTTCCCTAAGGTGTGGACGGAGTCGGCAAAGAAGGAATGACACGGAGACAGAGTTCAGTTGATCAGCAGCCTAGCCAGAATCTCTAGCCAGGATCTCCAGCCAAGTTCTGTGTTCTATTATCTTGTTGCATCTGTATTTATACCAGTTGATTTTAATCCTGTCAATTTCTATTCCAAAGGTTAGGGCGTTTCTTATCTCCATTCCAGGAAGTAAAGATTATGTAGCTTAAGTGTGATTGTTTGTAGTTAAAGTGATTAACTACCCACCTAGCATTTAGTTAAGGGGTTTTATTCCCTCCCTAACTTCAGGGAAAAATCCCTACCCGGGGAAACAACCTTTCTCAGAGAGGTGACCTTGGTTAAAACACATAGCGCCAAGAAGGTGAGCAAACATATTAAGAACAGTATGCCATATACGCCAGGTCCCTTGAAACATATGCTGTGCAGATGTTTCTTCCCTGCAGCGACTGTGTCAAGCAGCAAGGATGGACTGGCTTCCAGCAGTTGTGGGCTTGATCCCCAGTGGGGAATATACAGGAGACAGCTGATTAATGATTCTCGCTCATTGATGTTTCTATCTCTACCTCTCTCCCTAAAAATTGATTAAAACATTTTTTGTAAATGTGTCTGTTGGGAAGCAGTGCACTCCTGAATCCTGTCCAGAGGAGGTGGTCACAAAAAGGGGCCCAACTGGAACCAGGAGGCCTCTCCCCAGGAAACTGGTCCTGAGGAAGCGCTGACTTGGAAACACGGGAGAAAGTGCTCACAGACTCCAGCTGCCGCTGTGCACCCCACCCCAGGTGTCCCCTCTGGTTCTCAAACACTCGCTGGCACTCGACCCTGATCTCAAGCTCCCCCTCTACCCCCCTCCCCCCCCCACACACACACACTGCCTGCACCAGGACAGAGATATCGCATCCAGGTCTCTCCTTGCCTGTTTCCCCAGGTGCCAGCTGCCCATTAGAGCTGGGCTGGAGTCGGGACACCTAATTCATCTCAAGGTCTCTACTGGCCCCTCATGTTCTCTGGCCCCTTTCCTCATGTCCTCTTTCCCATCACATCCTGGTGAAGGCAGGGATGGAAAATTCAGCTCCAGGTGTTTCTCCTTTTGCCAGGCAACCACTGTAACCACACAGCTGG
Source organism: Myotis pilosus (assembly GCA_036010255.1). Lineage (NCBI taxonomy): Eukaryota > Metazoa > Chordata > Mammalia > Chiroptera > Vespertilionidae > Myotis > Myotis pilosus. The sequence goes on from JASKON010000006.1 coordinate 120,190, forward strand.
CTAGAGCCGAGGTACAGAATTCTGCTTAAGGCCTTTCCTGGCCACGTAGCCAACAACCACTGTGCTCTTCACAGCGGGTTGAAGCAGGGAGGGAGAATTTGCCTGCAGGTCTCTCTTGCCCATTGACTCATGACCCCAAAAGGTGTGTGGAAAGGGGATAAGTAAGTTGTCTCCAGTTCTCTGCTCATCTCTTAGCCAAACACCTGCTCTGCCCCTCACATACTGGTCTCAAGGCAGAATGGAAATGTTGCCCCAGGTCTCCTACATTCTTCCCCAGACACCCCTCATCTCCTTCACAGCTGGTTGGAGCCAGGACAAAAAATCTGCCTCCAGCTCTCTCTTCATCCCTTATCCCAGGACTCCCCATGCAACTCACATAGCAGACGACAGATATGGATAAGAATAAAGATCCCTACTATAAAGGGCTCCTGATGAATAACTGAGCTCAAATTTAGCAAAAAATAAAATAAAAACAGAGCCTCATGTACATTTCTCATACAAGCCTCAGTTCAGGGAGTGACCTGCAAATGTCCTACCACATTGAACTGACTGATCAGTCCTCTGGACTGAGCACAGAGGAGATGCCAGGACCAGACTAGAACACGTAGACTGGAGCAGAGCGGAGCTGAATTGTGTGGCCTGAAAGGGAATTCACTCAGGGAAGCCTGACGCCAGAGATTCCTCAGGGCATGATAGGACTCCAGCTGGCATTGAGCTAAAGACAAGGACCATCAATTAACAGACACCGGACAGCACAGCCAGGATCGGGACCCCAGAAACAGACCCCAGTCCCCACAGCTGACCACGAACCAAAAGCTAAAACTCAGACATAAAGCCAGACCTTGGACCATGAATGCCAGACACCAGATGGCATGACATAGGACATCAGGCCCTGATGTCAGAGTTGCACATGGACGCCACACAGAAATGCAGGAAACCAGCCACACCCAAACAGAACCCAGAACCCAGACAAAGAGCCAAACACAATTCACCCCGAGACCACATCCAGGTCTCTCCTCGCCCATTTCCGCAGGCGAGGAGAGACCTGGGAAATGGAACTCAGGTCTGCATTTAGGAACCCAGGTCCCTAAGGAGGCACTGGACACTGGACACCAGTTACCAGATGCAGACACAGGAGCTGAACCACAGGCCTCAGGCCTCACACTGTCAGCAGGGCTCCAGAACAGGGGCCCAAGGGTTAGGTGAAAGGGCGAGGGCTACGCCCTCCATCTTACCCCGGATCCTCCATTTTTGGGCAGCAGCCATTAGCCATGTGCTCAGCAAAGAGCTTCTTCCCAGAAGCCCAAGCCTCTCCTAGCCACACCTAGGATTTCTTTAAACTAACCAATGACAATCAAGGGAAGTGTGTGCCATAGACACAACCACATCCTGTATAGCAAGACCCCGACTTGCACCTGGCCAATTGGCAGGGCCCACAGTCCTCTCTCCTCCCCTTACTCCAACCCCCCTATAAAACCCCTCTTCCCACAGGGCTCTCTCTCTCTCTGCCTCCTGCCGCTGCATCAGCGAGTGTGGTGGGGGAGCTCAAGCTAGCTTGAATAAAGACTCTTTTTGCTTTTGCATCGGACTCGGCTGGCTCCCTGGTGGTCTTTTGGGGATCCTGAAATCTGGGCATAACATAGGAAGTAATTAGAACTGAATGATAACAAAAATACTACATTACAAGACTTACCGAAAAATGTCTTAAGTGCACATATTAGGAAAAGAGACAAGCTGACTATTTACACGTTTTATCCCCTTCTTGGATCTAGAAGAGTAAATTAAATCCACAGAAAGTGGAACTGGGCATGTAGAGTTGTCTGGAAAGATAGGCACTTAAAACGGAAGCAGTTTCTACCTCTTGTGGTAGAATTTTGAATTAACTGTATCATTCTGAATAGTGTAAGTAAGCTGCAACAAACAAAGCCATTTTCATTTTAGAAAAATAAGTATGAGAGGAAAACATGGGATAGTTAAAAAGTATAAGAACCTAGATTGCTGTGGTGAGAACATTAGAAGCCTTTTCTTTGGGTACCCAGTTTGGTCCCGTGACAGTCAGAGTAGGAAATTATTCCAAATGTTTTAGACCAAATTTCCTTCTTTTCTAATTTGCACTTCATGTGTCGTTGCAGCAGTTCTGATAGAGGAAATTCTCTAAAATTGTTCTGAGCCTGGGCCTGCATTTACAGGCATGTTCTTTTGGACAGAGAACAAACCTCTTAGGGTCTTTTTTATTACTAATGAATTTATCATTTTTATAGCTACCACAGTCATTGTTGAGAGACCTAAGACACAGCTCTGCTCCTGAGAGCCTGTGAGGTTGGCCCTTGCAGTGCTCAGGTAAACGGGGACCAGAACTGTACACTCCGAAATCCATGTCCAGTCTAGAGGATGTACTCACGGAAAGGTGGTCCCACAGGAATTCCTCACTTAAATTGGCACCTGAGACTTGTAACCCAGACACAGTCCAGGCACACACTTCTGGCCCTCACAAGCTGGCTGTACCTGCTCCCCTGCCCCATCTCACCTCATGTTTGGTCTCACAACCAGGCCCCACCGCTTGCATGGACACACTTCACTTTATGTCCACCTCATGCTCTCCTGATGTGTGGACTGAGGACTGTGCCTCCTGGCCCAGCTTCTCATCTCAAGTCCCGGTTGCTGTTGTCAACAATTGGCAGGAAGCAGAATCTCAATGAATTGATGGAGAATGGAGGTTTTTCACCAAGTTCTATAAATCACCAGTGAAGGAGTAGATATTAGTAGGTTACATGAAATCCATTGGTGATAGATTGGGGAGGTAGGAGAAAGAAAAGAAGGGAAACCTCTGGGATTGGGTGAAAAGTTGTGATAGACACAGGCTTCTCTTACTTGGGTGGTGCAGGAGAGTTAACAGCCAACAATTAACAGGATAACAATAACAATGAGGGAATCTGTGGTCTCCACCCTGATGCATTGGTTATGCCCTGAGGGGTCGGAAAAGGGGAAGTTACAAGTTACCCTGACATGCCACAGGTATGTTATCAAATGCAAAATAGACAATAGGCTCAGTTTAGACCAAAGTTGATCTTTATCAGGCAATGTACCCGCATAGGACATGACTACCCATCATAGACTGATTTTTAATATAAAAAGTTTAATTTCAGACTATCCTTGTGGTTACTTGGTCTCTGAGTTTGCAAGGCCGCCATGAAGACCTTCCCTCAGTTAGTCAGGTTAGCATGTGGCCCCTTTTTGTCCACAAAATTAAAAAATAATATTTTTTTAGTTTCCATATTTTATAAATTTTAGTGATTCACATTAACCATTTCTGGCAATTTTATTTTTATTTATTTTTCAGTTTGGACTTTTTTCAGAATATAATAATGTATACTTTATATAATGATGTAAACTTGTGACGAACTGAATGTCAGTAAAAAATTTTAACAAGGATGGGGTCAAGGATAGGTAACCAGGCATAACTCCAAGTCTCCCACTCCCAGACATCGGCATCAAGGTCTTGATTAGACCCTTGTAACTGTAAATCAAGGATGTATGTGTTTTCTCGGGATAAAAGCTCGTGGAACCCAAGGCTCGGGGCTGTTACAGGGGAAAGCCTGTGGCAGTCACTGGCCAGTTCAATAAATCCTCGCTTGCTGTTTAAGACCTAATTGGATTTGGTGGTCTTATTCTCTCAAATGTTGTCCACAACATTTGGAGGCCGCAGCAAGATACCCGGCAGGGGTGAGAGGGACCCCCTATCTAGGGCAGGCGGCTCTCCCCCATCCATCACCAGGCAATCGGCGAGGACTTATTGAAAAAATCCTGTAGGAGGTAAATAGGCACCTGGGGCAAGATCTCACAGGGGAGTCAAGGGGAGGGCTGGACGCAGCACTACCTCCCGACTCCAGCCGGTGGCCAAGACGGTGGCCACGGCACAGGACTTGTCTGTCTGGTGTTTGTTGTCTAGTGTTTGTTGTCTAGTGTTGTCTGGTGTTTGTTGTCTGGTGTATGTTGTCTAAATGGGACAGTCATCATCTCCTTCTGTGTGCTCCCCGTTGCAATGTTTTCTTAAGAATTTTCAGGACTTCAAGAAGAGAGCTGGAGACTTCGGATATGATGTTAATGCTTTTGATTTACAGGAATTCTATGAATGGGAGTGGCCCACTTTCCAGGTGGGGTGGCAGGATGTAGGGTCTTTTGATCTGACCACTGCCTACTGGGTCCATTATGTCATATATGGCCACCTAGGGCATCCAGATCAAATTCCTTATATTCAGGTTTGGGTTGATGTACTGTCCAAGAAACCCTGGTGGATGAGGGCATGCCTCCAGAGGGGAAAATCGGGACAGAGACAGAGAATTCTTTTGGCCGGGGCCCCAGAAGAGAAAGGGCTCCCCAGGTCCTTCAGGGAGAGCAGGAAGAACCCATTAGCCGGCCACTCCCCTATGTTCCCCCCGCACCGGATCCAGGTGAGCCCTGGCCTTAGGCTCAGGCCACGCCACCAGCTCTTGACCCCGAGCCCCTGCCTCCCCCGACGCCAATTGTCTTCTCTCCAGACCCACTGGCAGGAGGGGTTTTGTCGTCCTCCAACCCTTTCAGTCCATCCCATACTAGACAGGGAACAGAATATGGAGCTTCCAGGGGTGTTGGGCAGGCAACCCCAGTGCCTTTCCTGCCCTTGAGGCAGGCTGATCCACCGAACCAGGGCCCGAACGTCCAGCCTTTCATGATTTATGTCCCTTTCCCAACTAGGGATTTGTATATTTGGAAGAATCAAATCCCTCTTCTTCTCAGAACCCTCAGGGTCTGATCTCTCTGCTGGAGTCAGTCTTTTTTACTCACGTGGGATGACTGCCAACAGTTACTGCAGACCCTCTTCACCTCAGAGGAGAGAGAGAGGGTGAAGGCAGTGGGAGGGAGGACTGCAATAGCAGTAGTACGCTTTTCCCCAAAACTCCCACTGTTTAAAGGGAGACAAACAAATGGACTGGGAGACAGGGGCAGGGGGGAAGAGAGGTTTTGTTGATGTTACTGGCTGCAGACCTCTAGCAGGTGCCTTACCAACTAACTTCAAGGTCACAAGTTTTCTGTGAGCACCAATGCTGATTGTTCACTTTTGGTAATCATTAAAACATTAAGGTTTCTAAGAATAAAGAATTCTAATACATTAAAAACGACTAAACTCCCAGGAGCAAAGTGGAGGAGAAACGGAGCTGAAGTCTGCAGCCGCCCTGGTGATTTAGAACTGGTTGCTAGGCAGACTCAGCCAGCGAGAGCCAGACAAAGAAGCAGGGCTGGATGCCCAAGCTGCCTGCAGTGGCCCTGAAGAAAGAAGCAGCAGCAGCAGCAGCAGCAGCAGTGAGAAAGTGGGGGACAGCAGAAATTTACCTGACACTAGAGCTGCCCTGCTGCTGCCCACTGAGTAATGAGTGTTTTACAACAAGCAATACAAGACTTGGGCCTTTGGCTTGCAGGTTACAGCAGCTAAGGCAGAAGCCAGTGACTGCTACTAGCTTTCCTACAGCCCCAGGAATAGAGCAGCAAGCCTGGGATTTATGAAAGCTGCAGATAGAGCTAGCAGAAGCTCCCTGTTTGCAAATGTACTGAAAGGGTTTAGTACCTGTTGCTGCGGGAAGAGGAGGGGCTGATATCCACTTCCAGTGCACTCCCTTGGAAGAGGCCTGGTCACTGCTCTGCCACAAAGGGGACTGGTGAGAGGACAAGGATAGCAGGACCCTGGAACTAATAAACAGGGTTAACAAATGGGCACTCTCCCTGTACCTGGGAGCCATCAGGACTTTGAAATTTTCCAAGAGAGGAGGAGTCTGACTCAGAGACTGGCCGAAACCTCGTTGGGTTAAGAGGACTTGAGGTTGCATATTAAACTTGTAAACTGCAGTTAGCTAGGCAGAGGTCCAAGCCCAGGTGTATAGGGGTTAAGCTACCTGTGTACAGCAAAACAACTTTCTCCTGTGCCAGAATACATTTTAAGGAAATTGGACAGACTGTGTTTATAGCTAGAAAGAAGAACTGGCCACAATGCACAGCCATGACAGTAGCCCACAGAAAACTGTGTAATAGACTTAGATGATGCCTGCATCTTCATGGACATGGCTCCAGAGAGACAAGCACAATTTTGCCTTGTATAGGAAGGTCAAGAGTACACTTTAGTCACCTCCCTAAGATGTTTGTATAGCCCTACCATATGTCATGTTTAGTAGCAGAAGATTTAGCTGCCTGAAGCAGCCATGGTGCCAATATTATATTTCATTGTATTAATATGTTATATTAACCTCTGATTATCTTACATGTTTGAATGTAGCTGTCGCTGCCAGCAGTTGCTGTTGACCGGTGATGGTCTACAGTCCTTGGTAATCTTTGGGAGTAACTGGCAAGTGTCCAGTCTCCCACAATGAGGGCCATTGTTATGGCTATGTGGTGGGTGTCCTAAAAGGAGGCTTTATGGGGTGAACCCCCAAAGCAGAGGGTGCCTAGCTGCCAAGAGGGCAGGTGCCCAACTGGGCAAAGAAGAATACCCATCAGGTTTTGGTCTCTATACAGAGACAGTTTGCAGCCTGTATACTGTCTTGCAAGCCTGTGTGACCATGCCCATGTCAGGGGTGGCACAAACCTCAACTGTGGGAAACTGGGGAAGGCCTGTTTAGAACAGAGGGGGTTAGTAAAGTGGTGAATACTAGTCTTCTGTTATAGGAATTACTGACCCTGTGAGGTCCTGTGACATGTAAGACCCTGTAAAGAAATAAAGCTCCCTTAGTCCGTTCCGACAGAACAAGTCAAGTAAGGGAAACCCTACTACAGGGACAGGTGTGACTGTCTCTTTGAATATAGACACGTTGTAAATTTCTTCTTGCCATTTAAAGACAATTACTCTGAAGAGTCCATGAAAAGGGACTGGCAAGGAAAATCAGAAAATCTTAGAGCAGGTCAGTATGTTTTTCTCCTTATATAATTCCTCCAGAATTTGGCAATGTTTAATAAATCATGGCAATACATTTCTTTGCATAGATTCAATAAGACTGGTTCCTAATAGTGGTTTTATTAACCGGAAACTTTGACTGGAGTATTATGTTTTAAATAGCCCTATCTGAGCTCTGAAGACTTGAAGCCAATAAGAGTGCCACGGGAAAAGCCTAGTATTCTGCTTGGGAGCCCTGAAGATGGCTGGTGCTGGAGCGTCAGGCCCATGCCCTACCGTCACTGGCGGTTGGTCAGAGCAGAAGGGGAGCAATAAGGACACCTCTGCGTCCCTGAGAAACCCCCATGCACTCTGGGCTGCGATGCGTAGGAGGACTACTACGGTGGGCCTTAAAGCCTAGGGCATGGGCCCAGATGGCGTTGCTGCTGCTGAAGAAATCACCTAACTCAGCAGATACTTCAGGTAGGCCTAATGGCAGCTGGATTGCTTGGCTTCCTGGCCCTACGGGGCACACTAAGATTCAATCATGAAATTCTGGCAAAGGTATTCAGTTACTATTCTTGTTGTGCTTGTGCAATCATCAGGCCAAATTGAATACAATAGATAAATTGGTCTTAATTTGTTTTTGTTTTGTTTTTTTTATAAACACAGTGGTAATTTTTAGGAGAAAAACTCTATTTCAATAGAGGTTATTTAAACTAAAATCTTTTCTTTCTGCCAGGTCACAAGCCCACCTCCTTCTGTGCCCAGGCCTCATTGTCCCTCTGACAGATAGCAAGTATCTCTTGGCTCTGAGAGAAAACTTCTGACCCTCCTCAGCACGAAGCAGTTACAGAAGAAAACTCAACGCCCATTTCCCCTGAAAGAACTCAGAGCCAGGATCCTTGAGATAATATATTATGCAGTTAGACAGACATGAGCAGAGCAAGGAAAATGGGCCAACTAGTGCTACCAGATGTAACTAAGTATTTCCACCTCTAGGTATGTGAGACAAGGGGCATAGCCAAAGAGGTACTCACTTAAAGTCTCAGCCCCTAGAAGAGGTTGGTAGACTATTTGTCCAAAAGACTTGACCCCTTTGCATCTGAGTATTTAGGTGACCTACTTGCCTCTGGGCGGCAGCAGCCCACCAGCCAAGTGACGCCCAGCCTCAGTACAAGGTGACCTCTGACCAGACACACCCGCTGCGGATCATCCTCAAGAAGACAACGGACCTGGCCAATCAACCTGCTCTGATCAAGCAGCAAAGGAAGCTGCCAAAGACCAGTAGGGCCCCTACAGGTCTTAGTGGCCCTCCCAGACCACCCACTGCCTGACACCCCAACCTACACCAAGAAGGAAGAAGAGCAAGCAAAAGGACTAGGGGCCCAGGTGGCCAGGGGATGATGGCTGAATCTCCCGGACCATCGTCTGCTCCTCCCAGAAAGCCTGGGCAGAATCATGGTAGAGCAGAGCCACAGGGGCACCCATCTTGGAGGCACCAAGCTGGCCGAGCCTCTTCGCAAGGATTACTACGTTCTGGGACTCCAGAGGATGGCCAAGGATGTGGCTATGAGATGCCAGGCGTGTGCCCAAGTGAACCCCAAGCCCCCCTATTATGTAGGGATCGGAGCTTCGGCTCCATTTGGGGCAAGTGCGGCCCACGTCCAAAACGTGTCCACGGATGCAGAAACCCCGGGACTATGGGCATGGGGAAAAAGCAAGAAGGGGATTAGCTTCAGGAGATATTACTGAAGCCGGGCTGTGTGTCACATCTGCCAATTACTCCCTCCCCGATTCCCCCATGCAGAAAATTGTAACCAGACACTCTGACTTCCGGAGAGACCAGGGGCCAGGACCCCCTGGTACCTGGTGGCCCCAAATGGTACCTGGTGGGCATGCACCACCGGACGCACACCCAGCATACTCTCCCTAAACCTCCAGACTGGGTCTGAGCCAGGGCTCTGCGTCCTAGCTCATGGTCCTGCACACACAGTGCTCTCAGCTAGTGGATACTAGCGACAAATCCAGGGTCTGAATTCATCTCTTAAGACCAGTAGGGAGTGGGATGAATTGAATGTCAGTAAAAAATTTTAACAAGGATGGGGTCAAGGATAGCTAACCAGGCATAACTCCAAGCCTCCCACTCCCAGACATCTGTGCCAAGGTCCTGATTAGACCCTTGTAACTGCAAATCAAGGACGTTTGTGTTATCTGGGGATAAAAGCTCGCCGAGCACAAAGCTTGGGGCTGTTACAGAGGAGCCTGTGGCAGACGCTGGCCAGCTCAATAAATCCTCCCTTGCTGTTTAAGACCTAATTGGAGTTGGTGGTCTTATTCTCGCGAATGTTGGTCCACAACACAATGAGTGGGAAACATCGATCAGCTGCCTCCTGCACACCTCCTACTGGAGATGTGCCCGCAACCAAGGTACATGCCCTTGACCAGAATCGAAGCTGGGACCCTTCAGTCCGCAGGCCAATGCTCTATCGACTGGGCAAAACCGGTTAGGGCAACGGTCGGAATTTAACTTTGCTGTAATTACATAACATGTGTGCAAGTAGCTAGAGGGAAGCCTGACATGTATGCAATGGAGACATGGGTCTGCTTCCTTGTCTCTTATTTCCACCTCAGCATTCACAGACAGGGTTCCCACCTCCCCCACCTCCACCCCAGCTGAATGCCTGTCCAGCCCCACCCACTGCCACACCCTGTCATTGTTGCCTCAGATGACCCAGCCAGGGTAGGTTTTCTGTCATTATGCCCTTGGCAGGAAGTGGCCACAGCAGATGGTGGGAACCAGCTTCACTGAGGACCCTCCCTCTCTCAGTTCCCATCGACGGTTCTCCCCCACCGAGGGCATGAGGCTGGCAGGCGGCCCCGTCACCCTGAGGATGCCCCTCTTGCTGGTTGGGCTCTGGGTGGTGATGGCTCCTGCCCAGTGTTCTCAAGGTCACCCCTCCTGGCGCTACATCTCCTCCGAGGTGGTGATTCCCAGGAAGGAGCTGCACCACAGCAAAGCCGTGCAGGCTGCAGGCTGGCTCTCCTACAGCCTGAGGTTTGGGGGCCAGAGACACGTCCTCCACATGCGGCGCAAGAGACTCTTTTGGCCTGGACAGGTGGTGATGATGACTCAGGATGACCAGGGGGCCTTGCAGGTGGACTCCCCCTTTTTCCCTCTCGACTGTTACTACCTGGGCTACCTGGAGGACGTCCCTCTCTCCATGGTCACCGTGGACACATGCTATGGGGGCCTGGAAGGCATCATGAAGGTGGATGACCTTGCCTATGAAATCAAACCCCTCAAGGATTCCCAGAGGTTTGAGCACATCATTTCTCAGATCATAGCTGACACTCACGCCATAGGACCCATGTCCAGTCTGGGACACAAGGCTGAGAGGTACCCACTGTTCTCTGACCCGAAACCCAGTGCAGCCTCCAGGGTCAGCAGTAAGATCTATGCATTCCACAGTGGAGCTATGAAAGGCTGTCTTATGTGTGCCCATTCCATTTATACTCTGTACAACAATGTGTCACTGTGTGCCCAATACCTGGTACAGATAGGCAGTATAATAGACGCCATGTTCAGAGGTCTTAGTATGAGGTACTACATCGGCCTCATTGTCGTTTACGATCAGGGAGAGCCAGCCGATATGAACAATTATGCTGTGCCAGAGGGTCCATTTGCTCAGAATTATATTGACAAAATTTATAGGCCTTATGACACATATCCAGCCTTAATTGTGAAAAGAGATGGACCCCATGAAGTTGATATTCAACCAGTTCTTTACTCGCTGTGTGGACATAAAAATCTGATCTTTCTGGGTCAACTATCCAGACATTATTTACTGTTATCAATTATAGCCTCCCACCATATAGGGACAACTTTTGGTCTGTGGTTAGATACGATGGATTGTGTTTGCCAGAGAAGGACCACCTGCATCATGTACAGATACCCTGTATTGACAGATTCATTCAGTAACTGCTCCTTTACACACACACAACACGTACTTAATAATAATATACAGCTCTGCCTCTTCAAAGAAAGAGGGCCGCTGGCGTATTCAAACAGTAGCCTGACATCCATTCGATGTGGAAACTCTGTGGTGGAAGACAAAGAGCAGTGTGACTGTGGGACCTTCAAGCAGTGTTACAGCAACACCTGCTGCGAAAGTGACTGCCGCTTCACACCTGGGAGCATCTGTAACAGAGAAACGTGCTGTGCAAACTGCACCCACTCACCTGCAGGGACACTCTGCAGACCGATCCAGAACATCTGTGACCTTCCGGAGTACTGCCTGGGGAAGGACACGAGGTGCCCCAGTGACTTTTATCTGCAAGATGGAACCCCATGCACTGAGGACGGCTACTGCTATCATGGCAATTGTACTGACCGCAGTATGCACTGCAAGGAGATCTTTGGGGAGGGGGCGCTGAGTGCGCCAGACGTCTGCTACATCATTAATAAAAAGGGACACCGATTTGGACACTGTAAAGTTACTCATGAATACCGGCCAAAACGTTGTGCGGACGCTGACGTTATGTGTGGACGCCTACAGTGTGTCAACGTCACTCATCTGCCTCGGTTGCAGGAACATGTGGGCTTCCATCACTCAATCATAGGGGGGTCCTTGTGTTTTGGCGTGGGTGCACACCGTGCGACAGAAACAACTGATGTTGGTGCTGTGAGACCTGGTACTCCCTGCGGCGGTGGAATGTTTTGTCTTCAGAGCGTCTGCAATGCTACTCTGGCGGCCATCGACTACAACTGTCCCCCTTCGAAATGCAACTACAGGGGCGTGTGCAACAACAACAGGAACTGCCATTGCCATGTAGGCTGGGACCCTCCCCTGTGCATTAACCACGGTGCAGGAGGCAGTGTGGACAGCGGACCCCCTCCAAGAAGAAGGCGGTCAGTGAGGGCAAGTGGTATGTCACTGGTGTATTTGAGAGTCATTTTTGGTCGCATGCTTGCCCTCATAGCTGCCCTCCTCTTCGGCGTAGCCACGAATGTGAGAACTATCCAGACCACTACAGTCACTGAAGTGAAAGTTCGTGGAAAGTAAACAGCAAGTCAGCCTTCCGACCCCTGGACAACTCAGGCAACATGAAGAAACACCTGGAAAAAGTCACCATAACCAGCTGGCAGAGCTCAAGGCCACACTTCTTAGAAACTGCAGGAGTCCTGCCCCACATCCAGTGTGAGGGCAGTATGGGCATTTTCACACCACTCCCTCTGACACCTCGCTGGCCAGCATCTGCAATAAAGCCTGAGCACTGCATGTTGGCGTCCTGTGCAGTTCTTGTAGGTCTGTTAGAGCCCCGAATGAACCCCAGGATCGGGCCTGGAGAGGAGACCTGGTCAGCAGCTGGGCTTGTGCTGTGGACACCTGTTCCAGGATTAGTGACAGTAGCCACAGGTTTCTTTAGGACCAATTCCTGTCAGTTCGCCACAGTCGTGCCCTTCAGCACCAAGTGACCCTCAGTCCCTAGGTCAGGTCTTTTCTAAACAGGTTGGGTTCAGGGCAATGGTGTAAGGCGTGGCTATAGGGTTAAGCCTAGGACTGACCTGTTGGCAAAGCCACAGACAAGTCCCAGCTTAGAGGGCAGTCCTCTTAGCAGAATTAGGCTTGGCCTTATGACACTCCCTAGATCTCATCTGGGTAGCTAATGGGCTGTGGGAGGTGCAGCAAGTGCTGCCAAAACAAGTGAAACTCACAAGAACACTGTAACTATGGTGAACACTACCTTGTTTACCTCTGGCTATAAAATAAAGGCTCAGCTTGGCTCTGGGTCTCTCTCTGTGGCCTCAGCCAGGCACAGATCCACCTAGACCAGCTTATTCTCTTTGTCTGTCATTTCTTCATCCATTCACCGCCCTCACTCAGGCTTTCAACCCTTGGCTGAGCTGGCTCGGCACATGTGGTGCCCAAAGTTGGGCCTGAGTTCAGGGGAACTGCAGTTTTCAGGTGAAAGGACTCCCCAGTGAAGCACATACAGAAAACAAGAAGGAAGGTAAGCAGCGAAGTTCAGTGCTATAACTAGGTGTAAAACATGGGAAATTCAGGATCGCTGGAAAAGAATTTATACATATCCATGCTTAAGGCTATGCTCCAAGCACGGGGCTGTTCTGTGAGGTATGAACAGCTTTTTGAGTTGTTGGGTTTTGTGAGTAAAACCTGCCCATGGTTTTCTGAGAAGGGAAAGGTAAATATAGAGGCATGGGAGAAGATAGGAGAACAACTTAAAGATCATTATATAGCCGTAATTGGTTTGGCTCAGCGGATGGAGCGTCGGCCTGCGGACTGAAGGGTCCCAGGTTTGATTCCAGTCAAGGGCATGTACCTTGGTTGCGGGCACATCCCCAGTGGGGGTGTGAAGGGGGCAGCTGATCGATGTTTCTCTCTCATCGATGTTTCTAACTCTCTATCCCTCTTCCTTCCTCTCTGTAAAAATATCAATAAAGTATATTTTTAAAAAATCATTATATAGCTGAAGGTCCAGAGGAAATGCCTGCCTCTGCTTTCAGTCTGTCGTCACTGATTCCGGACTGCCTAGAGCCACTCCAGAAAGGGAGTGGATGAATGTGGCAGGGGAATCAAGACAGATGGGGGAAAGCTACCAGAGGCTTCCGACTCCACCTGTACCATCGGCGCCTCCGCTGCCTCCTCCAGTCCCTGGGGCTGCAGCTCCTGTGGGAGACAGCCCTCCAGACAATGCGCTTCCTCCCAAATATGAGCGAGGATTGGAGGAAGCAAGGGAACAGCGCCAGCAGGTTTGGGATGATGGGGATCTGGTGCAAATATTTGGAGAGCTTACTGTTGCTCATAAGCCTCTCCTTTTACCCCCTAAACAAGCAGCTAGAAATGAAAGTCAAGGGCTACAGGGAGTGGAAACAAGCAGCCTGGACTACATTCAGGATGCAGGAGAGGGAAGCAATTGGGTAAATGACTGATGTTGATGATAATCCAATGTCCCCTAGGCAGGGAAACTTCAAGTGGGGCCAGCCCCGTCTCCACCAAACAGTAGGGTCCTTATCCTTAACCCCACTGCAGCCTTTCCAGCTAGCTCAGTAAACCTTTATCATGCCACCCTGGGAAGCTCAGCATTGGCGAGTTCTTCCTGGGGTGATGGATCAGGACTCAGGCAATATCGAAAAGCACCAATCCTACTCTTAAAATGCAACTATAAAAACAAAAAAAGGGGGGGGGAATGTTATGTGTTAAATTTTTTGAAGTACAATGCAGAGTTGTACAGCGGCCGAAAGACATGGGGCCTCCTGTACAATAGCCTCTGCTGGGTTAGCCCGATGGAAGGATACACAAACCAGGCAAGAGTTTTACCAGAATCAGTAATGATGTGTGGCAGAAGTTGTGTTTGTATCTTTCCAGAAGGAGCAGTGCAGCCGATTTGGGTGCTAGAGCATTACGTGCATCACCACAATGGACCCAGAGAAGCTCCTTGTCCCTTTACTCAAAAGACAGAGCTGCCCCGATGACAGCAAAGCGGAAAAAAGAAGAAAAGGATGGCTATGCAAGGGACCGAGGTACCACCATGGGGTTAGCTGAAGAAGTCAACAACTGAGGGCCAGCAGATGGTAGAGAAGAAAGATGTGGAAGCTACTCCCTCAATCGTGTTTCTGGCTATGCTAGCAGTGGTTAGCTGCCAGTCTTCTGCAAAGTCTTGTGCAGCCAATTCTGAGGACTCTGAGTAAATCAGCAAAAGAAACTTTCATTTACTAGAAAAATGTTACAGTAGTGTTGAGTAGTTTCCTTCCACGACCCGCATGGAGTAGGGTTCGGTATCTGAAAGAGGAGCCGCACAACAAATGAGAGAAAAAGACACGAGATAATTTTGCAATATTGGGGGACCAGGCGGCAAGTCCCGAAGGACTTCCTCTCTGTGCTCTGGCCTCACCAAGCTTTTATTAATCTGGGATGCACCCATAGCATAGCCCTTAGGCAGGCGACCCCCCATTAACAGGCAGACTAGCCCATCAGCAAGGATTTACATAATAATAAATGGGGGAGTAGTTTCAGCTACCACTGTCTGGACAAACAGAGGTGGCGCCTAGTCCGAGCTTTGCTAGGGCTTCAAAGGCACCCAGCCTTCGGGGGGTTCTGTCTATGCTTATCAGATAGTGAAGGCAATAAACAGTTTCCCACACGGTAGTTTGATTTCTCATTTATTGCTGTTTTGCATTGGCATCGTTTTGTTATTCTTACGAGTTTTAAAAACGTTAACACATTGGCATTGTTTTTTTATTCTTACGAGTTTTAAAAATGTTAAATCGTTGGCATTGTTTTGTTCATAGCCAGAGCTTTATGTTTAAGTTTTAAAATGTTAACATGCCTGTAGTTTGGGTTTTGCATTGGCATTGTTTTGTTATTGTTTTAATAGCTAGAGTTTTGTTCTTGATGCTTAAGTTTTACTTTCATTATAGTAGCTTAAAAATAAAAAAGGTAAGATGTAGGGTGTGGCTACAGGACTAAGCCTGGGATGACCTGTTGGCAAAGCCACAGACAAGTCCCAGCTTAGAGGGCACAGTCCTCTTAGCAGAATTAGGCTTGGCCTTATGACACTCCCTAGATCTCATCTGGGTAGCTAATGGGCTGTGGGAGGTGCAGCAAGTGCTGCCAAAACAAGTGAAACTCACAAGAACACTGTAACTATGGTGAACACTACCTTGTTTACCTCTGGCTATAAAATAAAGGCTCAGCTTGGCTCTGGATCTCTCTCTGTGGCCTCAGCCAGGCACAGGCAGATCCACCTAGACCAGCTTATTCTCATTGTCTGTCATTTCTTCATCCATTCACCGCCTTCACTCAGGCTTTCTTTTTTTTAATTAATTAAATCTTCATTGTTCAGATTATTACATTTGTTCTTTTTTCCCCCCATAACTCCCCTCCACCCAGTTCCCACCCCATCCTCCCTCACTCCCCACCCACTGTCCTCATCCATAGGTGCACGATTTTTGTCCAGTCTCTTCCTGCATCCCCCTCACCCCTTTCCGCCCCCCACCCACAAGAATACTCAGTCCACTCTCTTTCTATGCCCCTGATACTATTATAATCACCAGTTCATTCTGTTCATCAGATTATTCACTTGATTTTCAGATTCACTTGTTGATAGATGTGTATTTGTTGTTCATAATTTGTATCTTTACCTTTTTCTTCTTCTTCCTCTTCTTAAAGGATACCTTTCAGCATTTCATATAATACTGGTTTGGTGGTGATGAACTCCTTTAGTTTTTCCTTATCTGTGAAGCTCTTTATCTGACCTTCAATTCTGAATGATAGCTTTGCTGGATAAAGTAATCTTGGTTGTAGATTCTTGGCATTCATCACTTTGAATATTTCTTGCCACTCCCTTCTGGCCTGCAAAGTTTCTGTTGAGAAGTCAGCTGACAGTCTTATGGGTACTCTCTTGTAGGTAACTGACTGTCTTTTTTCTTGCTGCTTTTAAGATTCTCTCTTTGTCTTTTGCTCTTGGCATTTTAATTATGATGTGTCTTGGTGTGGTCCTCTTTGGATTCCTTTTGTTTGGGGTTCTCTGTGCTTCCTGGACTTGTAAGTCTATTTCTTTCACCAGGTAGGGGAAGTTTTCTGTCATTATTTCTTCAAATAGGTTTTCAATATCTTGCTCTCTCTCTTCTTCTGGCACCCCTATAATTCGGATATTGGTACGCTTGAAGTTGTCCCAGAGGCTCCTTACACTATCTTTGTATTTTTGGATTCTTTTTTCATTTTGCTTTTCCGGTTGGGTGTTTTTTGCTTCTCCATATTTCAAATCTTTGACTTGATTCTTGCGATCCTCTAGTCTGCTGTTGGGAGTCTGTATAATATTCTTTATTTCAGTCAGTGTATGCTTAATTTCTAGTTGGTCCTTTATCACAACCTCGAGGGTCTCATTAGATTTCTTGTGAGTATCATTAAGTTTATAGGCAGTTTCTAGAAATTCTTGAAAAACCTTAAAAGTGTGGTTTTGAACTCTATATCCAGCAGTTTGCTTTCCTCCATTTCTGTCATTTGTGTCCTTTTTCTTTGTCTCCGCATTTTTTATGCTTCCCTGTGTTGATAAAGTGGTTTTCTGTGCTAAGTGTCCTCTAGGGCCCAGTGGTTCAGCCTCCCCAATTACCTGAGGAGGACCCTCTTGGTGCACCCCCTTGTGGGCTGTGTGCACAGTCTTGTTGTAGTTAGGCCTTGATTGTTGTAGGTATCACTGGGAGGAATTGACCTCCAGGCCAATTGGCTGTGAGAATCAGCTCTGTCTGCAGTGGGAGAACTTCTGTGCTGGAGACACCCCTCCGGGGCAAGACTTGCTTCAATGGTGTGGGGCTTTGGTGCTCACTGAGCCTGCCCCCGGAGTGTGTCCTTTGTGGTTCCACGGAGCTGCAAACTGGATGGTCCCACTCTGACCACTGGGCACACTCGCTCCTGGTTCTCTAGGGAGGTGCTAATCTAGCCTCTGCCTTAGGCTATCCAGCAAAAGCCTCCCTGCAGGGCTTGGGCAGGGTGGGTCCCACGGGATCAACAGGGCAGGACTAGCAGTTATGGCTGCTCTCAGAGGCCTAGCTTCTCAGTGAATTGGCAATTGCTGTAAGCCCCTCCGAGAGAAAGCTGCCCTCGAGTTCCGACCAATGCCGGACAGTCCCGCTTCTCCCGTATGAGTCTGGGTCCCCAGAGACTTGCCGGGAACTGGAGCTCAGAGCCTGAGACTCCCTCCCAATTGAAAATGACAACCGCACCCTCAGCCCGCTCTGTGTGCGCTTCTGTACCTTAGCATTTTACTTCCACCCTGTGCCTCCTCTGAGTCTCAATATGCTTTTCTCTTTCCTTCTAGTTGTAGAAGTTCCACTCAGCCAGCCTTCCTGTGGTTCTGGATGATGTCCGTTCCATCTTTTAGTTGTATTTTTGAAGTGGTTGTTCGAGGCAGCAAACTTCCGTGTTTACCTATGCCGCCATCTTGGTTTTTCCAGGTCACTCAGGCTTTCCAATCCTTGGCTGAGCTGGCTCAGCACACAATGGTGTTCTCCTGTCCCCCAACCCTGCCTGTTTCACACAGGGTGACTGCGGGCGCCGGCTGAGAGTGAGGGTTCCTTGTCTGCTAGTGAAACCTGAGCTGCCTGTGTTGAGGCGGACCAGTCAGTGGAAGTCAATCAGAAAGGAAGAAGGAGTGACCCTTCTGACTCTGGCCTCAATGGAGCCTGCTCATTTGGGCCTCTCCTCCCCCCTGTGCACTGCAGAGAGTGGCAGTGAGTGCGAGTTGAATCCTGGAGAGGCACTGACACCCTCTTCCCCACAGGCCTGTGGGGCTGGAAACCCTCCTCCTCTGTGTCTTCATAGTTTGCCCCTAAATGCCATTGAACAATGTCATGTAAAGCTGATGAAAGTAAACCTTTACCTGAACATTTAGCATTAGATATTTCCTCCATCCACACAGGTCCATCAAGTGGAATTGAAAACTGAAATCCCCACAAGTTCAAGGGTCTGGGTGTCCGTGATGGGCAGACATGACAAATGGATGTCAGAAGCTGAGGTTGGGACCCGTGTGATCACTTATTGATTGAAAGTGTCTTCTGTGACGGGCAATGTGGGGGAGCTGGGAAGAAGGAGCAGGGCCCCGGGCTCATGGAGCTCGAGTCTAGGTCTGAGTCGGTGAGAATTATACAGTGGGTCCTGCTCGGGTGGTTTTCTGAGGCACTGAGCAGCCAGAGGGTCGTGTGTGGTCAGATGGACACCCACCTGAGGGTGCAGTTCCCAGGGATGATCTTAATCCCTGAGGGGCAGGTGGGCCTGTCAGGAGGCAGGTGTGAGGAGGAGCCAGGTGGACCTCTCAGGAAGCAGGAGAGAATTGGGGCCAGGTGGGCATGTGGAGATCAGGGTTTGAGCTCAGCATGCAGCTGCCTGGGCTGTGATGGTGTCCCTCTTGGTGGGAATGTTGCAGAATTTATCAGGAAACCAGAAAATACACAATGGGTACTCAGAAGATTCAGAAAAACCCTTTATTTGCAGATATACTAATACAGTGACTCAGTTTTCCAAACTAGTCAGTTTTCCAAAGCCTGAGTGATGAATATGGAGCAAGCTTTCCTTTTATCCCCTTAGTGTCAGTTAAAATGGGGAAGTAAGATTACAGCTAAAGGCCTGGCCTGGGTGATGCCAGAGACCTACCCTCTTGCTAAGCTGTTAAATTCTTGGTTTATGGCCCATGTAAACTGGGAATATTTGGGAAAACAGATTATTGCCCATGGAAGGGGCAGTGACTTAATTATAGGCTAACAAGAATGTGTGTCAGAGGCAGGTTACTGGTAAGATTCAGATTGCTAGTCCGCCAGTTATCTTATTTTCCCCTTCATTCCCCCCTCTTGATCCTTGAGCTGATTTTCAGCCTTGGGGATTCAATAGGAGACTCAAAGCGAGGGAGCAGGGTGTTCAGCAGCTCAAGTCTTTTTCATCTTCATCACCCAAGGGATGTGATGGCAGTCCAGAGATCTGGTCTGGAGTAACATCTGGGGCTTCAGGGCTTAATGAGTCTATCTCTATTAGCTGTTCTAAACTGGTTGGCTTTCTTAGAGGAAGGGAGAGGAATTCTACACAGGTTTCTTCATTTCTGGCTTCACAGCAGGTGGAGTGGTGAGAAGCATGTCTCAGAGTCCCCTCTATTTCCCCTCCAGTTGGCCCATTGTCCTAGCTCTGCTCATGTCTGTCTAGCTGCCTAACACATCCCCTCAAGGATCTTGGCTGTGAATTCTTTCAGGGAAAGTTGGTGTCAGTGGGCTCCTCTAACTGCTCGGATGCTGAGAAGGGATGAAGTTTTCTTTCCGAGCCAAGAGATCTTTGCTCTCTGTCAGAGGGATGATGAGGCCTGGGAATGGAAGGAGGTGGGCTTATGACCTGGTGGAGACAAACTGTATTATAAAATTTAGTATTATTGAGCAATTAGAACAGCAAGAATTACAACAAATGGTCTGGTGGAAGGGAAGAGAAAACATTTCAATTCTAATAATTTCCTATTGAAATAGATTTTTTTTCCTCCTTAAAATCACACTTATTTTTATTAAAGAGCCAAATTAAGACCATTTATCAATTTGGCCTGATTGTCTGCATAAACACAACAAGAATGGTAACTGACTGCCTTTGCTGGAATTTCATGATTGAGTCTCAATGTGCCCCTTAGGGCAGAGAAGCCAAGCCATCCAGCTTCCATCAGGCCTGCCTGCAATATCTGCTGGGTTAGGTGAATTCCTCACCAAGATCTGTACCTGCAGCAGCTCCACTGGAGCCCACACTTTAGGCTTCAAAACCCATCTCAGCAGCCCTCCTACTCGTCATGGTCTAGAGTGCGTGGGGGTTTGGCAAGGATGCAAAGGCACCCTTGCTGCTCTCCTTCCACTCTGACCAATCAACAGCGATAGCAGGGTATGGGTCTGACAGTCCGGCACCATCCATTTTCAGGGCTACCAAGCAAGAAAACAGGCTTTCTCCATGGCACTCTTATTGGCTTCAAGTCTTCAGAGTCCAGACATGACCTTTTTAAACATGACACTCCAGTCAAAGTTTTTGGTCGATAAAACCACCACTGGAAACCTGTCTTATTGAATTTATGCAAAGAAATGTATTGCCATGATTCATTCATTAAGAATTGCCAAATTTCGGAGGGATCATATAGGAAGAAAAATACACTAATTTGCTTTAAGATCTTCTGATTTTCCTTGTCAGTCCTTTCCATGGACTCTTCAGAAGATGTAATATTTTTCCAAACACATTATAACAAAACAGTAACTGTCTCCAAATGACAAGAAGAAATTTAAAATGACATGCTTATGGATTTCATTATAATACAGATGACATGTAATATTGTCCTTTCTGTAAAACCTAACATTCTATAATATAACCAATAACCATCCTATATAATCCTATATAATAAAGAGGTAATATGCAAATTGACCCTCACACCCTCGTGTCACAAGATGGCTGCCCCAATGTTGTCACAAGATTGCCAGCAGGGGAGGGTGGTTGGGGGTGACCAGGCCTGCAGGGGAGGGCAGTTGGGGGTGATCAGGCTGTCAGGGGAGCATTTAGGTGTCAATCAGGCTGGCAGGGGAGTGGTTAGGGGGTGATCAGGCTGACAGGCAGAAGCAGTTAGGGGCAATCAGGCAGGCAGACAGGCAAGTGGTTAGGAGCCAGCAGTCCCGGATTGTGAGATTGGGATTAGGCCTAAACCGGCAGTCAGACATCCCCTGAGGGGTCCCAGATTGGAAAGGGTGCAGGCTGGGCTGAGGGACACCCCACCTTCCCAGTGAACAAATTTCATGCACCAGGCCTCTAGTTAGTTATAACTGTATTTAACAAATGTTCCTATGTACCTTCCATATAAGCTTTTCCTTCATTAGAGAGAAAACAAACATTTGAGGCATTTCAGAGCCTATTGGGATAATCTAAAGCCAATTCTAGATCAAGAGAAAGTTTCTTAAAATTCAAACCCTTGAAGGATTGTCAAACTTGATTTTATCAAAAGATTATATATCAAAGTGTATTAGACACTAACATAGGCTAGCAAATTTCAATTCCTATGATTAAAAGATGGTCTTTCTTTTTTTATTAAATACCTGATTAATATAACATAATCATTTTACTAGAGAAGAACTAACCAAAATAAGGCTTATTTTCTAACTTCTTTCATTGTTGGGGGTGGACAGCCAATGACACTAATTAGATCTCTACTATCAGTCTCCTTGAGTACATTGGCATAAGCTATTTACCCTGTGTTTAGGGAAGCAAAATGCAAATCCTTTACTCTTAAATGTCCTTGGTTTAGGGAAGGTAGGATTTACTAGATGGTCCCAAACTGCTTGGAATCTAGATTTTCTCGATAGTTGCAAACTAGTGTTTTACTATCTCAGTTTCCCTGTTCTGTGCCGGGAGCCGTTCCATCCTTGCTATTTCAAGGGACCTGGCATATATGGCATACTGTTCTTAATATATTTGCTCACCTTCTTGGCACAATGTGTTTTAACCAAGGTCACCTTCTGAGAAAGGTTGTTTCCCCAGGTAGAGATTTTCCCCTGAAGTTAGGGAGGGAATAAAACCTCTTAAGTGCCAGGCGGGTAATTAATCACTTTAACTATGAACAATCATGCTTAAGCTACATAATCTTTACTCCCTGGAATGGAGATAAGAAACGCCCTAACCTTTGGAATAGAGATTGATAGGATTAGAATCAACTGGTATAAATACAAATGCAACAAGACAACAGGAGACAGAACTTAGCGACAGACCTCAGAAGACAGAACCTAGAGAGGCAGACCGAGAGACAGACCTGAGACACAGAACTCAGAACCTATAGACAGAACTTACACACAGAACTTAAGAGACAGAACTTAGGAGACAGAACTTACACGGAACTTAGAAGACAGAACCTGGCTGGAGATCCTAACCAGAACTTCGCTGGAGATCCTGACCAGAACTTGGCTAGAGGAACCTGGCTCTGATGATCACCCGATGGCTGCCTCCGTGTCAAGAGAACCTGACTAGAACTTGGACAGAACCTGGCTGGAGAACTTAGCGAGGGAACATGGCTACAGAACCTGGCTGGAGATCCTGACAAGAGAACCCAACTATGCTGATGAACTGAACACTGCCTCTGTGCCATTCATTCCTTCTTCGCCAACTCCGTCCACACCTTTGGGGACCCCTGGACCCGCTGGGGCTGGACCCCGGCAGTTCTGCTTGTCTTGGATTACTGGCCTGTGTCATTTAATCAATTTCCTTTTAACATTTCTTTCTGAAAACTTTCTGTAACTTTCACAGACATTCTTACAACTTTCAGAAATAACCACCTTAAGAAACTACCTTCCTTTTCCCTTCAAAATGTATAACCATGGCTCAGAACTTCCATTAAGTATTTCTACTCCAATATTCTTTATTTCTGTCCTACTTTCAGCAATTTGTATGGACCTTTTATTTTTTTTATTTAAAATGTATTAGGATTCTTCACTCTTAGAAACCTTAATATTTCAATGATTACCAAAAAGTAAACAGCCAGCATTTCTTAGATTAACATTTATGAACAGCTTGGTGGCTCAGAGATGGGTGCCCCTATGGGTCTGCTCTACCATGATACTGCCCAGGCTTTCTGGGAGGAGCAGACGATGGTCCGGGAGATTCAGCCATCGTCCCCTGGCCACCTGGGCCCCTAGTCCTTTTGCTTGCTCTTCTTCCTTCTTGGTGTAGGTTGGGGTGTCAGGCAGCGGGTGGTCTGGGAGGGCCACTAAGACCTGTAGGGGCCCTACTGGTCTTTGGCAGCTTCCTTTGCTGCTTGATCAGAGCAGGTTGATTGGCCAGGTCCGTTGTCTTCTTGAGGATGATCCGCAGCGGGTGTGTCTGGTCAGAGGTCACCTTGTACTGAGGCTGGGCGTCACTTGGCTGGTGGGCTGCTGCCGCCCAGAGGCAAGTAGGTCACCTAAATACTCAGATGCAAAGGGGTCAAGTCTTTTGGACAAATAGTCTACCAACGTTTTCTAGGGGCTGAGACTTTAGGTGAATACCTCTTTGGCTATGCCCCTTGTCTCACATACCTAGAGGTGGAAATACTTAGTTACATCTGGTAGCACTAGTTGGCCCATTTTCTTTGCTCTGCTTATGTCTGCCTAACTGCCTAATATATTACCTGAAGGACCCTGGCTCTGAATTCTTTCAGGGGAAATGGGCGTTGAGTTTTCTTCTGTAACTGCTTCGTGCTGAGGAGGGACGGAGTTTTCTCTCAAAGCCAAGAGATTCTTGCTGTCTGTCAGAGGGACAATGAGGCCTGGGCACAGAAGATGGGCTTGTGACCTGATGGAAAGAAAACATTTCAGTTTTAATAACCTCTATTGAAATAGAGTTTTTCTCTTCAAAATTACCTCTGTATTTATCAGAAAACCAAATTAAGAACAATTTATCTCTTGTATTCAATTTGGCCTGATGTTTGAATAAACACAAGAATGGTAACTGATTACCTTTGCCAGAATTTCATGATTGAATCTTAATGTGCCCCGTAGAGCCAGGAAGCCAAGCCATCCAGCTGCCATCAGGCCTACCTGCAGTATCTGCTGAGTTAGGTGAATACCTCCCCTGTAATGACTCCACCTGGGCCCACGCCCTAGGCTTTAAGGCCCATCTCAGTAGCCATCGTACTCGTAGCAGCCAAGAGTGTGTGGGGGTTCCGCAGGGACGCAGAGGCGTCCTTATTGCTCCCCTTCTACTCTGACCAACCGCCAGTGACGGTAGGGCATGGGCCTGACGCTCCAGCGCCAGCCATCTTCAGGGCTCCCAAGCAGGATACCAGGCTTTCCCCGTGGCACTCTTATATTGGCTTCAAGCCTTCAGAGTCTAGACAGGTCTCTTTAAAACATGATACTCCAGTCAAAGTTTTCGGTTAATAAAACCACTATTAGGAACCAGTCTTATTGAATCTATGCAAAGAAATGTATTGCCATGATTTATTAAACATTGACAAATTCCAGAGGAATTATATAAGGAGAAAAACATACTGACCTGCTCTAAGATTTTCTGATTTTCCTTGCCAGTCCCTTTTCATGGACTCTTCAGAGCAATTGTCTTTAAATGGCAAGAAGAAATTTACAATGTGTCTATATTTAAATAGACAGTCACACCTGTCCCTGTAGTAAGGTTCCCCTTACTTGACTTGTTCTCTCAGAACGGACTAAGGGAGCTTTATTTCCTCACAGGGTCTTACATGTCACTGGACCTCACAGGGTCGGTAATTCCTGTAACAGAAGGCTAGTATTCACCACCTCACTACTTCCTTCTGTTCCAAACAGGCCTTCCCCAGTTTCCTACAGTTCAGGTTTTGTGCCACCCCTGACATAGGCGTGGTCACACAGTCCTGCAAGACAGTATACAGGTTGCTAACTGTCAACTGTCTCTGAAAAGAGACCAAAACCTAATGGGTATTCTTCTTTGCTGAGTTGGGCACTTGCCCTCTTGGCAGCTAGGCACCCTCTGCTTTTGGGGTTCACCCCACATAGCCTCCTTTTAGGACAGCTAACACATAGCCATAACAATGGCCCTCATTGTGGGAGACTGGACACTTGCCAGTTACTCCCAAAGACTACCAAGGACTGTAGACCATCACCGGTCTACAGCAACTGCTGGCAGCGACAGCTACATTCAAACCTGTAAGATAATCAAAGGTTAATACAACATACTAAAACAATAAAACATAATATTTGCACCATGGCCGCCTCAGAAAGCTAAATCTTCTGCTACTAAACATGACATATGGTAGGGCTATACAAACATCTTAGGGAGGTGACTAAAGTCTACTCTTGACCTTCCTATATAAGGAAAAATTGTGCTTGTCTCTCTGGAGCCATGTCCATGAAGATGCAGGCATCATCTAAGTCTATTACACAGTTTTCTGTGGGCTACTGTCATGGTGTGCATTGTGGCCAGTTCTTCTTTCTAGCCGCAAACACAGTCTGTCCAATTTCCTTAAAATGTATTCTGGCACAGGAGAAAGTTGTTTTGCTGTACACAGGTAGCTTAACCCCTATACACCTGGGCTTGGACCTCTGCCTAGCAAACTGCAGTTTACAAGTTCAATATGCAACCTCTAGTCCTCTTAACTCAATGAGGTTTCGGCCAGTCTCTGAGTCAGACTCCTCCTCTCTTGGAGAATTTCAAAGTCCTGATGGCTCCCAGGTACAGGGAGAGTGCCCATTTGTTAACCCTGTTTATTAGTTACAGTGCCCCGCTATCCGTGTCTTCCCACCAGTCCCCTTTGTGGCAGAGTAACAACCAGGCCTCTTCCAAGGGAGTGCACTGGAAGGGGATATCAGCCCCTCCTCTTCCTGCAGCAGCAGGTACTGAATACTTTCAGTACATTTGCAAACAGGGAGCTTCTGCTAGCTCTATCTGCAGCTTTCATAAATCCCAGGCTTGCTGCTCTATTCCTGGGGCTGTAGGAAGACTAGTAGCAGCCACTGGCTTCTGCCTTAACTGCTGTAACCTGCAAGCCAAAGGCCCAAGTCTTGTATTGCTTGTTGCTCACTTGCGCGCCAGTGGGGCAGCTCTAGTGTCAGGTAAATTTCTGCTGTCCCCCACTTTCTTGCTGCTGCTGCTGCTGCTGCTGCTTCTTTCTTCAGGGCCACTGCAGGCAGCTTGGGCATCCAGCCCTGCTTCTTTGTCTGCCTCTCGCTGGCTGAGTCTGCCTAGCAACCAGTTCTAAATCACCAGGGCAGCTGCAGACTTCAGCTCCGTTTCTCCTCCGCTTTGCTCCTGGGTGGTTAGTTGTTTTTAATGTATTAGAATTCTTTATCCTTAGAAACCTTAATCTTTTAATGATTACCAAAAGTGAACAATCAGCATTGGTGCTCACAGTAAACTTTTGACCTTGAAGTTCGTTGATAAGGCACCTGCTGGTAGACTACATACGAAACCCCTATGCCTGCAGCTCGGTCTGCAGCCAGTAAAATAACTGCCCACACTCGGCCCCATCTCTCAGCCCAGGGCCCGTTGCTTTCCCCCCACAGATTTTTCCTCTTACTCTTGATCTCTCCGACCAATCCCCCGTCTCCCAGTCCAGTTGTTTGTCTCCCTTTAAACAGTGGGAGTTGCAGACAAAAGCAGACCAATGCTATAGTAGTCCTCCCTCCCTCTGCCTTCACCCTCTCTGATCATTCACTCCCCAATCTGGTCTGGAGCTGGGGAATATGCCTCGATCCGCCTTGCATCCCCAGAGGGCTGCCCATCTGGCCCGAGGACCAATTTCCTTCCCTCCACCTTCACCTTCCCTCCCTCTCTGAGGTGAAGAGGGTCTGCAGTAACTGCTGGCAGTCATCCCACTTGGGTAAAAAAAAAAAAGACTGACTCCAGCAGAGAGATCAGACCCTGAGGGTTCTGAGAAAAAGAGGGATTTTGATTCTTCCAATTATACAAATCACTAGTTGAGAAAGGGACATAAATCATGAAAGGCTGGCCATCCGGGCCCAGGTCCAGTGGCTCAGCCTGCCTCAAGGGCGGGAGAGGTGCTGGGGCCGCCTGCCCAACACCCCCGGAAGCTCCATATTGCGTTCCCTGTCTAGTATGACAAAGCCCCTCCTGTCGGTGGGTCCGGAGGGAAGACAATTGGCATTGGGAGAGGCAGGGGCTCCAGGTCAAGAGCTGGTGGGGTGGCCTGGGCCTGAGGCCAGGGCTCACCCAGATCCAGGGCCCGGGAAGCATGAGGGGGGGCGGCCGGCTAATGGGTTCTTCCTGCTCTCCCTGAAGGACCGGTTAGTCTTTCCCTTCTGGGGCCGGCCAAAAGAATTGTCTGTCTCTATCCCAATTTTCCCCTCGGGAGGCATGCCCTCATCCACTGGGGTTTCTCGGACAATACGTCAACCCAAGCCTGAATATAAGGAATTTGATCAGGATGCCCTGGGCGGCCATATATGATATGATGGACCCATTAGGCAGTGTTCAGATCGAAAGACCCTGCATCCGGCCACCCCACCTGGATAGTGGGCCACTCCCGTTCACAGAATCAGTGTAAATCAAAAGCATTAACATCATATCTATAGTCTCCAGCTCTCTTCTTGAAGTCCTGAAAATTCTTAAGAAAACCTTTCAGGGGGAGCACACAGAAGCAGACGACGACTGGTGTTTGTTGTCAAAATTTTTCAAAAAACATTGCAGCAGGGTGTACACAGAAGCAGACAACTTTTTGACAATAAACACCAAGACAGACAAGTCCTGTGCAACCGAAAGTCACACTTGCCAGATGCCGTGCCACCATCGTGGCTACCGGCTGGAGTCGGGAGGTAGTGCTGCGTCCAGCCCTCCCCTTGACCCGCCTGTGAGATCTCATCCCAGGCGCCTACTGTTCTTACACCCTGCCGGATTTTTCTATAAGTTCTCACCGATTGCCAGTGTGCTAGGGTGAGGGACTATGGCATGGAAGGGTTACAGAATGTTACAGAATGTGCTAAGGGGAGGAAATGGGACATGAGAAATTGAATGTGCTGGGAGGGGGGACTGAC
The DNA here is from genome assembly GCA_036010255.1 of Myotis pilosus. NCBI lineage: Eukaryota > Metazoa > Chordata > Mammalia > Chiroptera > Vespertilionidae > Myotis > Myotis pilosus. The sequence continues at coordinate 148,113 of JASKON010000006.1, forward strand.
GTATAGAGGACTGTGTCAGGGTTAGGAACCATAAAAGAAAAAATTGCTAGATTGTCTTAGAAAAACAATGTATTATGATACGCTCCAGCCAGGTGTGACTCTGTTTACCCCCCCCCCCCCTTTGTGCTTATGAACTTTCTGTGAACTTCTAAGGTAACACTGTTGTGCTATAAAGGATCATACTCCACCCTTGATCTCTGCCACATGCTCCAAATCTCCCAGAGGGAGAGATAGGTGCGGTGGTCAGCTGGCCAGCTTAATAAAGGCTCTTAAATTTAAATTCTGAGTCGGCGGTCTATCTCGTTGAGCCAACCCATAACATTTGGAGCGAGATACCCGCCAGGGAGGAGAGGGACCCCTTATTTAGGGCTGGAGGCTCTCCCCCAGCAGGGAGGAGAGGGACCCCCTATTCAAGGCAGGAGGCTCTCCCCCACTTGTCGCCGAGCACTCAGCGAGATACCCCACACCTGTGGAGAACAACTACCAAGGAGGCCTCCACTCCACCCAAAAACTTTCAATTCGGAAACCGAGCCACCTGGACTCTCGAGAGAGGTAAGGACCGGTCATTAAACTGGAATTGGGACGTCCCACGGAAGGACCTATACGGAGGGCTGGATGCAGCGGTACTCCTGGTCCTGACCCATGGCCACAACGGTGGCCGGGGTCCTGGTTCGTGCGGCTGTAGGCTGCACTGGGTTTGTCTGTCTGGTATTTGTTTGTCTTGGTGTTTATTGTCAAAAAGTTGTCTGCTTCTGTGTACACCCTGCTGCAATGTTTTTTGAAAAATTTTCAGGACTTCAAGGAGCAAGCTGCAGGTTCCGGGCAACCTTAGGTTGCATTTGGATGATTTATTTTGTCTTTGTTCTTTGTTGTCTTTGTCTTTGTCAAATGGGATAGGGTCAGTCATCTTCATAGACCCCCTATCAGTCAGGCCCACTCCGGGTGAGTGGAAGGGGAGCTTGATCACCTCCCGGGAAGCTATAGAGCTCCCTCAGGAATTGGGAAATTGTTAGGAATTGGGTGGATTGTTTAAACTCTGAGTGAATGTCTGGTGTGAGTGTGGAGGGAGGGGGCCTGCCCTCTCCTCTCCTTTATGTGGCTCCACGACTTCGGTTACAGAGTCCGAGTGGGCCCCAACCTGCAGTTCCGCGATTCGTCATATGGCATAACGATGACTCACCCCCACGTGGAGGTGACCAGGCCTGGGGTTTATACGGGTGCACCTTAGCTACGACGAATCTAAGCTCCCAAGGGACGCGGCCAGGCGGGCATCTGCGTGAGGATCTGTGAAAACAGGTCACCCCCTCCCTTGTCTGTCTCTCGCCACCGATCATCATGGGGTTGGGACAAAGTTTGTTTGTGTAGGACTGGCAATTTACTACAGAGAAGGGGGACTAGATACAGCTCCAGCATGGGCTGGTCTACTAAGAAAGTGTAAATCATTACTGGTCTATGTGAAGTAAGAGCTACTTTGATTTATTCTGCTTTCTGTTGATATGCTTGGCTGAACGTTTGGGCTGGCCCCTTTAATAGTCTTCAAAGCCTCTTGCAGCTGCGAGAATTATTTTTTCTCAGAGTCTTTTGCTCACTGCTAAAGGGGAATCAGCCTACTTAGTTAATAAAGATTTCTGTCTATCAGTTGCTCTTATCTGGGTTGTAATTTACTGTATTAAACTAAAGTTCTGGGGTAGATTTAAAAATTATAATGTTAATGCTTTTGATTTACAGCAATTCTGTGAATGGGAGTGGCCCACTTTCCAGGTGGGGTGGCCAGATGCAGGGTCTTTTGATCTGACCGCTGCCTGCCGGGTCCATTATGTCATATACGGCCGCCCAGGGCATCCTGATCAAATTCCTTATATTCAGGTTTAGATTGACATATTGTCCAAAAAACCCCGGTGGATGAGGGCTTGCCTCTCGAGGGGAAAATTGGGACAGAGACAGACAATTCTTTTGGCCGGGCCCCAGAAGGGAAAGGCTCCCACAGTCCTTCAGGGAGAGAGGGGGAGAACCTGCAGGACCTTGCGACATCCGCCAGTCCTGCAGTTCCTATGTTGCCACTAGGGCAGGCCGGCCCTCTATAGATCTGGGGCCAGACAAGCAGCCCTCTGGGGATGCAAGGCAGATAAAGGCGCTATTCCCCAGCTCCAGACCAGATTGGGAAATGAATGATCAAAGAAGGGGGGCTGGATGCCTGAGCTGCCTGCAGTGGCCCTAAAAAAAAGAGAAGCAGCAGCAGCAGCGAGAAAGTACTTGGGCCTTTGGCTTGCAGGCTACAGCAATTAAGCCATAAGCCAGTGACTAGTACTAGCCTTCCTACAGCCCCAGAAATAGAGTAGCAAGCCTGAGATCTATGAAAACTGCAGATAGAGCGAGTAAAAGCTCCCTGCTTGCAAATGTACTGAAAGGGTTCAGTACCTGTTGCTGCTGGAAGAGGAGGGGCTAATATCCCCTTCCAGTGCACTCCCTTCAAAGAGGCCTGGTCACTGCTCTGCCATAAAGGGGACTGGTGGGAAGACAAAGAAAGCAGGGCCCTGTAACTAATAAACAGAGTTAAGAAAAGGGCACTCTCCCTGGACCTGGGAGCCATCGGGACTTTGAAATTCTCCAAGAGAGGAGGAGTCTGACTCAGAGACTAGCCGTTGGGTTAGGAGGACCGGAGGCTGCATATTGAACTTATAGACTGCAATTTGCTAGGCAGAGGTCCGAGCCCAGTTGTATAGGGGTTAAGCTACCTATGTACAGCAAAACAACTTTCTCCTGTGCCAGAATACATTTTAAGGAAATTGGACAAACTGTATTTGTGGCTAGAAAGAAGAACTGGCCTATGTGTAAACTGTCCTGGAAGAAGACTATGTAGGGTGAACCCAAAAAGTAAAGGGTGTCTAGCTGCCGAGAGGCCATTGCCCAGGTGGGCAAAGAATACCCATTAAATTTTGGTCTCTATTGAGAGAGAGTTGACAGTTAGCAACCTGTATGCTGTCTTACAGGCCTGTGGGACCATGTCCATGTCAGGGGTGGCACAAAACCTCAACTGTAGGAAACTGGGGAAGGCCTGTCTAGAACAGAGGGGGTTAATAAAGTGGTGAATACTAGCCCTCTGATATAGGAATTACAGACACCTGTGAGGTCCTGTGACATATAAGACCCTGTAGGGAAATAAAGCTCCTTTAGTCCGGCCTGCCCTAGTGGCAACCCAACTGGAACCCCTATAGTGACAGGGGAAAGGAGGCTCTCGATCGGTATCGCCAGACTCTGTTAGGGGGCATCCGAGCTGCTGCTCAGAGACCCACAAACCTCTCTAAGGTGACAGAGACAGTCCAGGGGCCTAACCCTGATGCCCCGGAAAGTCAGAGGGCTGTCAATGTTGCATTTGTTTCCCAGTCGGCCCCAGATATTAGGAAAAAACTGCAGAAGTTAGAAGGCTTTGAGGAGAAATTAATCTCTAAGTTGGTTGAGATAGCCCAGAAGGTTTTTGACAATCGGGAGGACCCGATGGCAGGTTTAAACACCTGGATGGCCAAGGTCCTCCTGGCCCTGAGCGAGGAGGGAGGCCCAAGGGGCCGGAGAGACAATAAGGGCAAAGAAAAGCCTCGCGGAAGAAAAGGAGTCCAACCCAGGCTTGGGAAAAATCAATGTGCATTTTGCAGAAAGGAAGGACATTAGAAAAGGGAGTGCCCTGAACGTGCAAGGGAACTGACTCCCTCCCATGCTGGTGGAGGAGGTGGATTGGAGTTGTCGGGGCTCAGCTGGCCCCTAGGAGCCCAGAATGACCCTGACAATGGGGGGCCAAAAGGTGGACTTCCTTGTGGAACTCATAGCACTCACTCAGGCCCTCTGGTGGGGAAAGGGAAAAAGAGTAAACATTTCAGCTTCCTGAAAACAGCTGCCTTGAGAGGCTGGATGGCTAATTCTGCCAGATGGGAGGCCTATTGTGCCAGAAGCCCTGGGGCGGACCATTGCTTCCCAGGCCCACTAGAGCACCCACCTGGGGGGAATGAAGCTATCAGAAATACTGGGAAGAGAATTTTACATCCCAGGGCTCCAGAAAATATCCCAACACTTGGCTAGAAGGTGCCAACTATGTGCCCCGGTGAATCAAGGGCCCCCTGTTTTGGCCACGCCAGGACAGCGATTCCGAGGTCAGAACCCCGGAGAACACTGAGAAGTGGACTTCACTAAGATACCAGGAGGACAAGGAGGGTCTAAGTACCTGCTGGTTTTTGTTGATACCTTCTCTGGCTGGCCTGAAGCATACCCAACCAAGGCAGGGACAGCACAGGTAGTAGTTAGGAAACTCCTCACTGAAATTGTCCCCGGGTTTAGCCTGCCACTATACATGGGGTCCGACGATGGCCCGGCGTTTATCGCCAAAGTTACACAATCCATAGTTAAGGCCCTGAGAGTAACTTAGAAATTACATTGTGTTTATAGACCACAGAGTTCTGGACAGGTAGAGAGGATGAATCGGACCTTAAAGGAAACATTAACTAAGTTAAAATTAGAGACTGGCGAAAACTGGGTAAGTCTCCTTCCTTTAGCTCTCCTCAGAGCTAGGTGCACCCCATACATCCAAGGGCTAACTCCTTTTTGAGATAATGTTTGGGCGACCGCTGCCATTGGTGCCCAGGCTGGCGGAGGAGGAAGTCGCCAGTCTCTTCACTCAAAATTTGCTTAAGTCCTTACAGGCTTTGCAGAGCAGCACCACATCAGCACAACGGGTGGTGAGAGCCATACGGGAGGAGGATGCACGGAGAACCATTCCAACACAGCCTGCCTTCTCTCTAGATGAACTCATCTGGGTGAAGCGCCATGACCCTAGCAGCCTGGAACCTAGATGGGATGGACCCTACCAGGTAGTGGTGCTGAGCACTCCAACCACCATCAAAGTCTCAGGAAAGAGGCACTGTAACCCCTTCATCCTCATGCCTCTCGCCTGATGAACTGACCAATGGGAAGGAGAAAGACATGGGAACTAAGACTCTATGTCAGTGGCCGAGCCAATTCTTCACCATCAAATGCCGGACTCTTCCCCGGTGGCTCAACCCTACATTGCCAAATGCCTCCTCAATTTCATATCGTAGAGGAGGGCACTGAATCAAAGATTTGATTTGGGCATAAGACCAGTAGGGAATGTGTTAGGGTGAGGGACTATGGCATGGAAGGGTTACAGAATGTTACAGAATGTGCTAAGGGGAGGAAATGGGACATGAGAAATTGAATGTGCTGGGAGGGGGGACTGACGTATAGAGGACTGTGTCAGGGTTAGGAACCATAAAAGAAAAAATTGCTAGATTGTCTTAGAAAAACAATGTATTATGATACGCTCCAGCCAGGTGTGACTCTGTTTACCCACCCCCCCCCCCTTTGTGCTTATGAACTTTCTGTGAACTTCTAAGGTAACACTGTTGTGCTATAAAGGATCATACTCCACCCTTGATCTCTGCCACATGCTCCAAATCTCCCAGAGGGGGAGATAGGCACTGTGGTCAGCTGGCCAGCTTAATAAAGGCTCTTAAATTTAAATTCTGAGTCGGTGGTCTATCTCGTTGAGCCAACCCATAACAGCCAGGTGATGGATGGGGGGGAGCCTCCTGCCCTAGATAGGGGGTCCCTCTCACACTGCCGGGTATTTCGCTGCGGCCTCCAAACGTTGTGGACCAACATTCACGAAAATAAGACCACCAACTCCAATTAGGTCTTAAGCAGCAAGCGAGGATTTATTGAGCTGGCCAGCATCTGCCACAGGCCCCTCCTGTAACAGCCCCAAGCTTTGTGCTCGGCGAGCTTTTATTCACAGATAACACAAACGTCCTTGTAAATCAAGGGACTTTACAGTTACAAGGGACTAATCAGGACCTTGGCGCACAGATGTCTGGCAGCGGGAGGCTTGGAGTTATGCCTGGTTACCTATCCTTGACCCCATCCTCGTTAAAATTTTTTACTGACATTCAATTCATCACAATCGATGTTTCTAACTCTCTATTCCTCTTCCTTCCTCTCTGTAAAAAATCAATAAAATATATTTAAAAAATAAAAAATAAATTCCCTACTGTAGATGAAATGGCCACATACTAACCTGACGAGCTCAGGGGAAGCCTGTGTGGTGGCCTTGCAAACTCATGAGACCTATAGTAGCCACAAAGGATGGTCTGAACTGAAAACCTTTTCATTGAAAAGCAGTTTATGGTGGGTAGTCATGTCCTAGGGCAGCATCTTCCCTGACAAAGGTCAATCTTTACCTTAACTGAGCCTATCGTCTTTTTGCATCTGTGATAAAATATCATTGAAATGTCAGGGTAACTTGTAACTTCCCCTCTTCCAGACCCCTCAGGCCACAACCAAATGCCCTGGGCTCCAGGACAGCAACCACAGATTCCTTCATTGTTATTGTTATCATGATAGTTATTGCCTGGACACTATCCAATACCCAGTGAAAGAAGCAAAAGAAATTTTAAAAAGCATGTTTCCATCATTTCACTTTTTATCCATTCCCAGAGGTTGCCCCCCATCTCACCATCCTTTGCTTTCTCCCGCCTCCCAAATCTATCACCAATGGATTTCATGTGACCCACGTAGGTCTCCTCCTTTGATTGTAATGTATGGAGCAAGGTGAAAAATGCCATTCTCTGGAGCATTATCCCAATCTGTTGAGATTCTGCTTCTCAGCAATTACTGAAAGTTTGGCTAAAATAAATTCACAAAGTGCTTTACAGGTTTGAATGTTTTTATGTTAACACTACCAACACTGTCACCATGAAGCAGCACTGCCCAGAGTCAAGCTCAGGAAACACCTGCAGCAGGGCAAAGCTTACAATGAGCCCTAGAATACTGGGCCTCAGTGTGAGAAATGTTCATCTCTCTGGATTGAAATAACGGGCTTGGAGACACAAGTATGGCAAAAACGAGACTTTTAACACATCTTTGAAAGAGAGGGTGTCGGGCTATACAGGCACACGTGGAGTAGCCGTCACAGGCTATTTCTCTCTAGGGTGCGAAAGTCCCTCCTCTGGTTCCTCATTGGCTGAGTGCTATGGTGTTAACGGTTTTCCTCACATGTGGTCTAGGTCTCATGGTCTCACACTGGGCCATTAAAAAGAAAAAGGGCTACCCCAGCTGGTTTCACTCAGTAGGTAGAGTGTTGGTCTGTGGACCAAAAGGTCCCAGGTTCGATTCAAGTCAAGGGCACGTACCCTGGTCAGAGTGTGTGCAGGAGGCAACCAATTGATGGTTCTCTCTGTCTTTCCCTCTCTCTTCCAGTCTCTCTAAAATCAAGGGAAAGCCCGGCCAACATGGCTCAGTGGTTGAGCTTCAACATATGAATCTGAAGGTCATGGTCTAATTCTGCGTCGGGGCACATGTCTGGGATGTGGGCTTGATCACCAGTATAGGGCGTGAAAAAGGCAACCGATCAATGATTCTCATCATTGATGATTTTCTCTCTCTCCTTAGAAAGAAGGGTGGGTGCCTGAAGCCTTTCCTAATTACCTCCACCTACCCATGTCTAGTTGAGGTAGGCTGGAGGTGTTTTGTTATGGGTGCCTCAGAGGTTTCCATTGTGATGCTGGCTCATGTATACAGTCCTTTGTTCTTATATCTTCTTCCCTCCTCCCCACATTCTCTTTGTTCTGGGGAAATTCCATAACCAGTTCCATTAAAAGTTGACTATGCTGGAGATGGACCACAGAGGCCTATTTCCTTCACTCAGTTGCTGGAGGATAAAGCAAACAGAGATTAGCATAAAAGTGCAGAAGAGACATTGAAAGGCCAATGCACATTGATATTCAGCAGGGCTGAATATCAGCACAAAACTGCCCTGCTGTGGGCAAAATGGCTCAAGGCAATTTCTTGACCTGATAATCCTTACATTGTTTACCAAACTTTACCTTTGATCTGCCTGTGTGCATTGCTAACGGCAGATGTGTATTCAAACTGAATAAATAGGAGATGGCCCCTGGCCCAGTGTGCCTTTTCAGGAAAGCGGTCTCCACCTGGCCCCCAATGCCTTCTAAATTCATATTTCTTATATAGCATTTTCATTGCTGTGTCGGCCCCTCCTTCAGATCCTGAACCTTGCCGTGCAGGTCGCGGCAATTCGTGCCTCAAACAAGAGACTGAAAGAGCAGGATTGCCTGAGTGAAAAATTAAAAGTGGAAACTCACCAGAAAGGTGGAAATTCACTGGCGCACAAAGCCCGCACCAGCATCAGAGTTACGACCATAAGTGAACAGGGACGTTTCTGGAATCAGCCAGGTTATAATGGGGACAGAATTTGAGTAAAAGGCAAACACGTCATGGTAAATTTGTACCTTTCATGCTCAAGGATAAAGGAATTAAGGTGTCAAAAGTTAAATCAGGCTTAAATCTCTTAAATCAGGCTCAAGGAAAACAAGTGCCCTTGTCATCTTTAACTATGTTGGCTCTTGTTCAAACTGCATTAGGCCCACTTTGTATTGAGGATCAGAAGCCTTACAGGCCCCAGGAGGATTTGCCACTGCCCCCTCCCTCCAACTAAGGTAGAGCCTGTAATGCCCCCCAGTCGTCCACCTCTGGTGTGGGAAGGCTCATCAACTAGGAAAATGGGGCTAACAGTCAATTAAAAAAGGACTCTCACGCTTTGTCTGAAAATCACCATCTGACACCTTGGAACTGGCAGATTTTAGCTAAAACGACTTTAGACGCCAGTCAATGCTGTGGAGAGCAGAATATGATAAGATCTGTGAACAACAGACTGAGATCTGGACCGCATCTGGCTGTAAATCCCAGGCAATCTGAAAGATCCATGAAAAGAACTCTGTTTTATTAAGTCTTGTCTATGTGTTATGCGAGCTTGTCTGTTGATTGTTGTTTTACCTGTCTTTGTTGTTTGGTTTAATTGTTTATTGTTAGTCTATTGAGCAGGCCTCTGATTTATCTTCCTAGAAAAGAAACAGCAGGTGGCCAGGCCATTACTGACTTTCCCCAGAGCAAACGGGATGTGGGGATGGGAAGAGGGAGTACCAGCGGTGCACGTGGCCAATAGCACAGGTCCTAGAAAGATTCCCCGAGACAAAGGGAGCTAACTAAAAAAAGGCTCCAGTCCATTCACTACTAGGTCTCTTAGTGATCCTGTGAAATGGACACCGATCTTGGGAGTGTAACTAAAAGTCTCATTTTCCTCATGTTTTTGTTTCCCAGTCCGTCCTTTGAAATTTAAATAGATCAGCCATTTCTCACAATCTGGGAAATGTGTCTGGGACTTCTATACCCATGAAGAGAAAAAGGTTAGTTTAAGGGGGAGGTGACCCACCCGATTTTCAGTAGCATCTTATCCTAAGCTTTTTATTGTGATGTAGTACCATTTGTTTATTGTCCTTTGTTTCTCTTGCCCTAGATGTATTGGCAAAAATTCTGCTACGTGAGTAGCCTGAGATTTTACTGCCTATGTTTTCTTTTTGGATTTGTATGGTTTTCATGGCTTACATTTGAGTCTTTTACCCATTTTGAGTTTATTCATGTGTAGGGTGTAAGTTGGTGGTCTGGTTTCATCTTTTGCATATGTCTGTCCAGTTTTCCCAACACCATTTGTTGAAGAGGCTCTCTTTACTCTATTGTATGTCCTTGCCTCCTTTGTCAAATATTACTTGAGCATAATGGCTTGGGTCGATTTCTGCGTTCTCTGTTCCATTGGTCTATATGCCTGTTCTTGTGCCAGTATCAGGCTGTTTTGATTATCATGGCTTTGTAGCATAGTTTGATATCCGGTATTGTGATTCCCTCCAACTTTGTTCTCCTTTTTCAAGATTGCTGCAGCTATTCAGAGTCGTTTATGCTTCCATATAAGTTTTGGTAGTATTTGTTCAAGTTCTGTGAAGTATGCCCTTGGTATGTTTATAAGAATTGCATTGAATCTGTGGGTTGCCTTGGGTAGTAGTGACATTTTAGCGGTGTTAATTCAAGAGATCCATGAACATGGTATATTTTTTCACATGTTTATATGTTCCTCTATCTCTTTTCCCAGGGTCCTATAGTTCTCCAAGTATGGATCTTATACCTCCTTACTTAAGTTTTTTCCCTACGTATCTTAATTCCTTTGTTGCAGTGCTCAATGGGATTTTTGTTTGTTTTTTCAGTTTCTCTCTCTGAGAGTTCATTATTGGTGTATCAGAATGCCATGGATTTCTGGATGTTCGTTTTGTGACCTGCTACCTCTCCATTTTCACTGATCTCTCACTCATTTCCTGTATCTCTCCATTTTCTCTGACATGAAAATGTTATTTTATATGAAATTGTGGTTACCTGATTTTACAATGTTGAACCTATTTAATGTCTTTCTTTCAACTTGGGAAGATGTTTGTACATAATGTCGATCCACATTTTTATGAATTCCATGGCACATAAGATTAAAATGGTGTGACCCACTCGTCTAGTCCAGCATTTATTGTTAAACTTGGAAAGATGGGGCCATCAATTGACTCCAAGGTGCGTCATAGCCCAGGTGTTCTCCCATCCCAGACCCACACCATTGAGTCCAGGAGAAGGAATGTGCTCAGGGCCTAGAAGGACATGTCAGACTGAACACAGTCCTTCCCACTTATGAGAACAGAGTCCCCACATGCAAATGTCTCTTCAAGCTGCAGGGTAAATCCTCTCTGAGCTGTGCAGGCTCACAGATCTCTCCTCACACAGGGCTGAGGTCTCTGGGAAGGTAGTTCTGTGATCTAGAAGAAGATGAGACTGCTGGGTCTTCTCCTGTGCCTGCTGGCATCCCCCCCAAGGTGAGGGTCTCAGGGGTCAGACAGGGGTCATTGATGGCAGGTGACTGAGAGGTCTGATGCTCCTTGTGCCGGGGGGTGGGGTGGGGGTGGGGGTCCTGTCCCAGGTGCAGCTGCAGGAATCAGGCCCAGGACTGGTGAAGCCCTCACAGACCCTCTCCCTCACCTGCACTGTCCCTGGATTCTCTTTAATGAGCAATGCTGTGCCCTGGACCCGCCAGGCCCCAGGGTTAGGGGCTGGAGTGGGCCGAGTTATGTGGGCTGGTTGAAGTGCAAAGAATAATGCAACACTGAAATCCCACCTCTATGGAGGGGTCTCTCTTTTCCGTGCCCAGCGCGGCTAGAGAATGGTCCAGTTCTTTGAGTAGGGGCGGCTGGGGATTGAGAAAATGAAAGGAGACAGACACAGAGATGGAAGGAAAAGCTGGGACCAGGTGGGACCACTGCCCTGTTTTTATGGGAAGACAGGGACCCAGCACCGATACAGTGTGTTTATTTTATACCCCAAACTAGCAGCCCAGTGCACGAAATTCATGCACATTAAAAGGGAATTAATTGCCCTAACTGGTTTGGCTCAGTGGATAGAGCATCGGCCTGCGGACTCAAGGGTCCCAGGTTCGATTCCAGTCAAGGGCATGTACCTTGATTGCGGGCACATCCCCTGTGGGGAGTGTGCAGGAGGCAGCTGATCGATGTTTCTTTCTCATTGATGTTTCTAACTCTCTATTCCTCTCCCTTCCTCTCTGTAAAAAGTCAATAAAAAATATTTTTTTAAAAAAGGGAATTAATTAGCAGAGATATTTTAATATTGCTATTTTCCCTTTCTTTATAATAGAAGTGTGAGAGATGAAAGGAAATTAGTAAAATGTATACGAAAATAATATATAAATTTATTAATAAATAAACAGTAACAAAAGTATATAACAACAACAGAGGCAAGATATAAAATGACAAAAACATGATATGAAAGCAACAGTGATGCAAACAATGACTGATAAAGTGATTAAACTTATTCTAATATCTCCCTGTACACCATATTAAGAGTGAAAACACTTTCAGAGTGCTTGACTAATTTCCCTTGTGATGAAGTACTTAGAACTTTAACTGTAACATCACATGCTCTTCAAACTCAAAAGAAAGCAACATATAACTGACCATGTGGGAAAACGGGTTCAGGTAGGAATATGCCTACTCTGTCTAGAGTTTGTCCTTGTGATTTATTAATAGTCATCACAAATGCTGGCATCTCGGGAAACCGTCATCGAATCAATTTAAATGGGAGGCCAGTGTCAGATGGGGACAAATTAATTCTTAGAATCAGAACAACCTCTCTCTCTGCAGATCCTGTCTCCTACTTCAGCTTTGATCATGTTAGGTTGTAATCTTTGGATAATAAATCTGGTACCATTACAAAGACCCCATTTACTATTAAGATTTCTCAATAGCATGATGATTGCACCCACTTTCAATTTTAATTTATGATATGGCATTCCTGAAGGAGTAATACTATTAAGAAATTCGATGGGAAAATTTTCCTTTTCAGCATCATCTGTGGAATCAATGGAATCATCACAAATATGTGTGAAAATCGCCATCGAGCATATCCAAATTTTCTTCATTTAATTTTGAACATGCTCATTTTTTGGACAAAGAATTGCATGTTTAGATATATTTTTAATATTATCTATAGCAGTGGTTCTCAACCTTGGCTGCACATTAGAATCACCTGGGAATCCTTTTAAAATCCTGATTCCTGGGCCTCATCCTCCAGAAATTGTTTCCTTGTTATGGGGTGGGGCCACAACATTAGTAACAAAGAAACAGAATTAAAACTTTATTGTGGGGAGCAGCTACAGTGTTTGGACAGGTTCAAGCCTTGGACTGATGAGAGGGCATAGTCCTCTCATTGCCACGTGCAAGTCCCAGCTTGGAGGGCAGGGCCCTCCCAGCACAATTACAGACAACAGCTGCAGTTGTGAGCTTGAACCTATGGTCCGAACAGGTGGCCCCACGAGCCTGAGTAATGTAGGCTTGATAGAGTTCAGGTGCATGTAGTTGAGTAGGATTGAAACCCAGGAGAATGTTGTAAACATCTTGGTCATGCCCTTACTTTGCCTCATAGCATCTGCTATAAACTAAAGGCATGGCTGTGGGCATAGTTGCTGTTTCTCAGAGAAGCAGCATCCCATCGAGACCCGGCTTTCATTCTCTTGTCTGTCTTTTCTAAGCCTTTCAGCCGCCCCACTCAGGTTAACCCCTGGCCCTGCTTTAGAAAGATATGCCTCCACGGTCCCAGGGCGGGTTCCTGCCTCAAACCTCACCCTTACAGGAAACAGCTCCAGGAAACAGCTCCAGGGAGGGTGCAGCCATTGCCAAGACAACCCCTGCAGAACTGACTTCCTTCCGCTTGGTCACAGCGGTTGTGGTCATGATGAACACCACCCATGGTTTTTATATAAGTAGACTAGTGGCCCGGTGCATGAAATTCATGCACGGGGGGCGGGGGGGAGAATTCCTTCAGCCCAGCCTGTACCCTCTCCAATCAGACATCCCTCTCGCAATCTGGGACTGCTGGCTCATAACTGCTCACCTGCCTGCCTGCCTGATCACCCCTAACTGCCCTTCTCTGCTGGCCTGATCTCACTCCCAAGTCCCCTGTCAGCCTGATCTTGCCCCCAACTGCCACTGCTTGCCTGATCACCCCTAACTGCCCTTTCCTGCCAGCCTGATCTTGCTCTCAACTGACCTCCCCTACAGCCTGATCTCACCCCCAGGTTTAAATTAATAAGCATGTTTAATCAATAAGCATATTAAACCAAATAAAATGACATATTTTGAATTTTTTTCTTATTTCACTTTCCAAAGTAATGACTAGCTCTTAGAGTTATTTTCGTCAACATTTGCTTATTCCCAACGCATTCTTTGGTAACTTTGAAACAAGGCATTAGAGAATCTTTTTGCAGGAGAGCTGATAGCTCCGCCCTCTCCAGCGCCTTTGAAATCAGAAGAGGAGTATCTGGTGCCTTTCTAGAAATTACAGAATTTCGATCTTCAAAACATACAGTGGAGCCTTAACTTATGAGTTTAATTCGTTCCATGAAGGAGGTCGTCACTCAAATTACTCGTATGTCAAATCAAAAAGTGAACGAGTGAGACACGTGATGCTGGGCTGATGTTGTGGCGTTCACGGTGACGTTCGCTGCACCAACTAGCGGTGGGGTATCTGAAGCTGACTCGTAACCCAAATTTTAGCTCGCAACTCAAAGCAAAAAAACGGCCGAGAGACAGCTCGTATCTCGAAAAACTCATTAGTCGGGACACTCATTAGTCAAGGCCCCACTGTATTATGTATTTTATGATTTGAACAAGAAACCACATTTTTAAATATGATAGCGGCACTTTCTCCTGAGCCTGATTTTGCACATCTGTATATGTCCCGGTCCTGCCAGCATTTCATAAGCTATTTGAGCATTCAGCCCGGGTTTGCATGGGCTTGCTCCTGGCATTTCTCCAGAAATTCTCCCTTCCACAGTAAATAATCTCCTCCATCCAGAATTGCACAACCCAGAGAAATGTTTCAGGATTAGGACATGGAGGTGGAGGGGGCCATGAAGGCCATTCCTCCCATTTTTCTTTTTGCTCTTTTTTAGGAGCAGAGGGTGCGAAGGGAGGAGGTTATCCTCCTTGGCCTCTTTAAAAGGCTCTGGCAAATGCAACACCGTGTTCCACAAGGAGAAACAGTTTGGAGGCAAGACTTTCCCCTGCTGCTGAGCTTTTTTCAAATTTTGACCCACTCTGCCAACATTCAAGATCTAATGTACCTTCTTCAGGAAACCAAGGGTTATGTTCTATAACATCAAGCAAAAACTGTAAGAGAATAAGTTCTGAAACTTTAACTCGTTAAGCATGCAAACCTAAAGTCTACAATCGTTTCTTACTTTTTTAACCAAATTCTGCCCCATTAGCCTGGCTAAAATAAGATTTTCCCACCCTACTTGCAGACTGTGACATCTGCAGCTGACCGTGCACTTTGTGCGGTGAATTTCCCTGCCTATATGGTAAAATCTCCCCCACCTTGCCAGTGAAACTTTGCTTTTTGGCTCTAGGCGATATCTTCTCCTCCAGATGTCCCTCACTGAGGTGCCAGATGTGATGACACTGTGATGACCCATGGTTCAGGGTTCGGGCTCTGGAGAAGGGCCGCACTCAAATGACAGAGAGGAGACAAGAAATAATAATTTGGAAATTGTGGGGCCAGGCGGGAGCCCGGGAGGACTCCACTTATGCTCAGGCCTTGCCATCCTTTTATTCAGTTTGGGATACACCTATAGCCCTTAGGCAGGCAATTTCCAGTAGCAGATAGACTGTCTTCTCAGTAATGATTTACATGACTGTCTGGTCGGGAAATTGCTTCAGCAACCATTGTCTTGACTAAACAGTCGCTGCATAGCTCTGACCTTTGCCAGGGCTCAAGGTTCACCAGCATTCAGGGCTCCTTGTCCACACCTCTCTGCTAGTGAAGACAATGGGCAGCTTCCACCAGGTAGTCCTTTGACCGGGAGGTATAAAGTCTTCATTCTTCCTCCCTCCGCTCTGCTAAGGACAGGATCGTTGGAGAGGTCTCCTCACCTAGGCGCAGTTGTGCTGAGCCATCCGGGGCAAAAGTCATTTCTGCTCCCATTTTGGCTAAAAGGTCTCTGCCCATTAGAGGGAATGGGCAATCTGACAAGTACAGGAATTCATGAACTACCTGGTGGCCACCTAACTGACATCGGCAGGGGTGGCAGAACAGTCTGGGGCTGTGGTCCCTGCCTGGTAGCTCCAATAATGGTGACTTCCCGTCCTGAGAAGGGAGCTACTTTCTGAGTAACTACCAAGTGCTCTGCCCCTGCATCAACCATAAAGTTGAGTCTGGCCCCAGATTTTCATTTTGACCATGGGCTCATGGGGGCCCAGTTGGAAAGAGCTTGGTCTGTAATTCGGGTCCCATCTGGGTTCCACATCTGGGAGAGCCCCCTGGCCCATCTGTCTGTGTCTAATGTCCCTGGTGGGGCCTGGGTCTGGTGTGAAAAGCCATGGCCTGTGTGGCTTTCAGGTTCAAAGGCTTGGAGAAAGAGCTGACATGCAGATTGACACACAACACAAGAAATGTTAATTTGGGATTATGGGGGGAGCCAGGGAAAGCTCAAGGGTAGCAGTCAAGTTCCACTGAGTCCCCTTCCCATCTGCTTTTATTTACTGGAATACACAATCGCCTTTTAGAAATGCAGACAGACACGTCAACGGTGATGGCTAGTAAACAGTAAGATTGTCAGGTTGGGGGAGTTTGCTTTAGGCCATTTGTGGGAAGAGCTCAAGAGATTTATCTCAGTGCTGTGGCCGAAGCAATGCTGTGAGCACACTGCAGCGAACAGGCTTCCTTGGCACACCAGGAAGTGGCAACGCCTCCCTGACAAATCTCCAAGAGCCACCCACTCTAAGCCCCGACCCTCACGCCCATTGGATAACATAGCAAGCAGGTCCCTGTTGCATTGGCTGCTTACCCCTTTATATACACGGCTGTGCTTCCTTTATAAACTTAGATCTGTGTCTCTGAACCTGGTCTCCGGAGTCATGCATGCAGACGCCCCAGTGCGTTGGGCTCCATCGTCCTCACCCCTGGGGGACCCCCTGTTCCATCTGGCGCCTCAAACAGGGACCCCAGCATGGCACGCTCCAGGACAGTGAGTGACCCTTTGTAATGATGGGAAACCTTCCCCCCTCAGCTTCATACATTGTTACAGAGTAGGCAAGTAAAAGTACAGAAAAGGAGCTACAAAAGCTCTGGGATGTCCTAATAGCATGTAACCCTTGGTTGCTAGAAGCCCCCATTTGGGACCACAGTACATGGGAGAACGCATTACAGAGGATAAGATCAGCAGAGGTCCGTGAGGGAAAGACTTTCCCACTTTCTCTCACACCTGCTATTCTAGCAATCTTAGCCTGCACTTCCCATACCAGAGGCTCTCTCCGCCACCAGCGGTGCAGGCAGGGGAACAGAAGACCCTCTGCCTCCCTATTCCCCTCCAGAGCCCTCTGCCCCCCGCAGATCCATGGGCAGTTTTCGACAAGCCGAAAGTAGTTTCTCAAAGCTCAAGGAAGGCTGAAACGGAGACAGAGAACACCTCTAGCGAGGCGAAAGCAGGGGAGTCTCACCAGGAGGCTTCCTGCCAGAGTCACTCCCCCGCTCCCCTTGCTGAGCGAATAAAAAGTTTAACTGCCCAGTGGCCCCAAGTAACTCTTTCGTGGGGGACACGGATGATAATCCACGGATGGGGATATATCAAGCCATATGTAGCCAGAGGGATAGAGCAAAGAAGTCCTTAGGATAGGGACCCCTGGACTCTTTCCTGTGAGTGTTAACCCCACAGCTGCAGCAAATGCCACCGGATCTGCAACAATATCCCCAATATCCAAATGGTTAATGCAGGAGAGAAAAAAAGAGGTCGTTGGCAGGGAGAGCAGGGAGAGAGTTCTTTGTCAATTTTTACTTATCTGAACTATGCTGGACTCAAGGCCGCAAGCTGCTAGTAAGCATAACAAACTCTTCTCTGTCCGGTTTTCTTCTATTTAACCCTTCCAATACTAAATTAGACTAATACAATATACTTAAAATTATATAAGGAAGGAAGCACCTGCTCTTATTAATCTAAAGAAATGAAAATCTTGTGCTTTCTCTGAAAAATTCAGAATTTAAAATATGTTATTCATTGGTCTAATTAAAAAAGAGAATAAACTCTGTGATCACAACCAAAATTTTTATATACGAAGATCAGTTTTAATTTAATTAGTATCTCTTAATAATTATAAAAAAGTATATAATCTTTAAATCATATATACACATATATATTTAATGGTCCTTCAAGTTAGATTTCAAAACTATAACCAAGGAATGACTTTGAGACATTTCATGGGCCCTGAAATGTTTTCAAAAGTTTATTCTCTCAAAGGATTTTTTAATAAAGCCAATTTAATATACTTAAAATCACATGGAAAGCTTTATCAAGTAAAAGTTAATAAATATATATTTTAGGTTTTTGCCTCTAAGAAAGGGAAAAACAAGTTATTTTGTTTAATATTTCTTAAAATACAGCAGTAGAATTTTAAGATATAATTTAAAATAACAAAAGCTCATTAATAATTTTTAATATTTTACAACAGCATATTATCCATTTATTCCAAACAAGCTTACAAACTAATTCTTTAAATGTTTGGCAGCAATTTAATAAGGACATGAAAGAATTTAATCCCTTCCACTGTGGAAGGCCCCCTGGGAAGGAACTTGAGCATTCTATATTGACCTCTCTTGGCCTTTTTCCTGAGGGGCTCCCTCTTCCAATTGCCCACAGCTGTTGCCTGAGCTCTCTGTTCATGCTGAGGTTGAAGCCTCATAGTGGCTAGTACCATAGATCTGTCTCTTGCCCAATGGCATGAGCTAGGCCCTCTCTAAAGAAGAAACCTGGGTTCCCCATGACTAGGCGTGGAGGCCATAGGGACATAGGCTACCAAGGAGACAGAACTAAACCTCACATCACCCTGCTAGGCCCCGGAGGATGGCTGGTTAGCCAGAGACAGGTAAGATTCCTCAGGGAGGAACAACCTAAGACAGGCACAGTCGCAGAGGGGCCTCAGGAGAGAACTTGGGGGCCAACAAAGGTGGGGCACAGATCCTCACCCCCCCCCCAATTATGCAGGGGCTGGAACACTCGCCCCTTCTGAGGGAGGTCTCCTGCCTCCATTGCTGCTTCTCGATTCCCATGCCCAGCTCAGATGGGGACCCAGATAACAGAAAGAAACTTGGCCCAACCGAGATCGGTACCCAGATAACAGAAACTTGGCTAACAGCGGCTACCCTGTATCTAAATCCAGCCTAACACCAGGAATACTCAGGGCCTTCTCAAGGATGCAAAATAATCCTTTCCTTTAATATTTACAGTGTAAACTAAGATTGTTATTAGAGTATTAAATCTGACAGTAAAATAGTAGTCAAGTTTTCAGATTAATTAAAATTGGTTCAAGAAGTATTAACTAAAATTTTCATTTCATGGAAAAATTGCTTAACATTCAATGAACCTAAAGGAGTCATATTTTTGTACAAAAAAATAAAATTTAAAGTTATCTAGACTGCATTATAAATTTTCCAAAAAGTCTCATAATAATTAAATCAAAAAAGGGTGGATAGTGGAAAAATACCATGTAAGGAAAAATATCTTGTAACTAATTTACATCTAGAAAAATTTTTTCATTCGTAATGCTAACAGCAAGACACCCATAAAAACCATACATGGTGTCAAAATAAGCCAAAGAAAATTCATTTAAGCAAAAATAAATAGGACCTCAAGTAAAGTTTCCTTTATTAACCTTTGGTCAAGAATATGTTTGTATATTTTCAGAAAACAACTCCAAGACCATGTGGATTCCTGCAACAGAGAGGAATTATCAGGAATGCTCCAGCCATGAAGACAAGAGGAAAAACAATCCAGAGATAGAGGACACTGACAACGCTTTATCATGTTAGCAGTCAGCAGCTGTGCGTTGCTACAGGTTGCCCAGGACCAAACCAAAGAGGGTTGGACCTGCATTGCCACCATTTATCCACCATCCAGTACACATTTTCTCAGATAGTGCCTATGCAGTACACACAGTCACAGGCCTAGGCCACTCAACCTTTCGAGCTAAAGAGACACCTATAGATCAGGCCCTACTTTTTATCAAGAAGATCATAGAAAACAGACAGCATCCCTGGTACATACAGCATCTAAGGGCTCACACGGGTCTACCCGGACCCCTATCAGAAGGCAATCACCAGGTAGACCGCCTAGTCTTGACCCTAACTGCGGTGTCCCGCACCTCGGAGAGGGTCCGACGGGTAGAGGTGGAGTGGGATGAAAGACCAAGAGACAGGGTTGGGAGGACTGGCACAAGGCACCAGCAACTTTATTCTTTACACACACTGCTTTATAGCTAAGCTGCGACTGGTCATGCCTTATAGATCACTGCTAGGGCTCGGCCTGTCATAGGGAAGTAACAGATCGTTACAAGCTGGGCAAGACTGGGCAAGCTTTGCCTAAATCTATCTATGTGTGACAGTTACTATGACAATCAGGTTACAGTTACTACGACAATACCTTTAGCTACAGAGGTCGTGCCTCGGTCAAGCCTTGTCTAGTTCCACTTTGCTGCAAACTCTAATTAAGCCTCAAACCTTTCCTGAGCTTTGACCTTAAAACCTTCCAGGATCGACATAGGGTAGAGTCCAGGACTTTGCCATGTCCTCTGGTCAGCTTAGACTTTGCCAGCAGCATGACGGTCCCCAACACCTAACACCCATAGAAGAAGCCAGACTGTTACATACAAAATTTCCTATGTCAGCAGCTAGCTTCACAAGCTATTTCATCATTTAACCCTCTCTAGCTGCAAGCATCTCATATGGGCATGCAAAACCTGAAGCCCTCTATTCCCTTTAGGCCCCCTCCAGCCACAAGGGGTCAACCCCTGGGGGCTCCAACCCAATGCCTTATGTCAAGCAGATGTGACCCATATTCAAACCCTGAACCACCAGCGATGAGCCGTAGACCTCCATCACCATCAACCCCGGTAGAGGAAATGGAGGACCTGAGCATAGAGGAAAACCAGCCCCGGCGGTGGAGACGACCAATACACTGACGGGCCCACAACATAACCTGGGGAGACATCAAGAATCTACAGGACCAAGCTGCACGCATGGTACCAAAAGGCAATCCGTTGGCAGAGACATTATTCCTATTAATGTGTGCCATCTGTGTAATGCCCATTCCAGTGAGAAATGCCTCCTGCGAGTGCCAAAAATTAGCAAATCTCCTTAAAGGTCCATTCAGCCAGGCATTCCTAAACAGCACCTATCAGCTCCAGCGAGAAATCCTAAGAATCAACAATACCCGAGTAAAACCCATTGAGTTTAGTTTCTTAAGTGATGCCCTCAGCCGTCTAGCCTCTGGTTAAATCCTGCTGACATAGTCACGGGGGCCGTCCTAGCAGCAGGAGGCCTCCTTGCATTCTGCTCGTTTTGCTGCTTTCACTCCATGATCCAAAGAATGGATGCCCAGCAAGCTATGACCATCCACATCCAGCAGGCACTTATAAAAAGGGAAGGGGAGATGTGGGAAGAGCTCAAGAGATTTATCTCAGTGCTGTGGCCGAAGCAATGCTGTGAGCACACTCCAGCATACATGCTTCCTTGGCACACCAGGAAGTGGCAACGCCCCCCTGAAATCTCCAAGAGCCACCCACTCTTAGCCCCGACCCTCACGCCCATTGGATAACATAGCAAGCAGGTCCCTGTTGCACTGGCTGCTTACCCCTTTATATACAGCTGTGCTTCCTCAATAAACTTGGATCTGTGTCTCTGAACCTGGTCTCCAGAGTCATGTATGCAAATGCCCCAGAGCATTGGGCTCTGTCGTCCCAACCCCCAAGGGACCCCCTGTTCCAGAGAAGGAGACCTGACCTAGGGACTGGGGGACATTCGGTGCTGAAAGGCACGACTGTGGGGGATTGACAGGAATTGGTCCTAAAGAAAACTCTGGCCACTGTCACTAATCCTGGGACAGGCGTCCACAGCACAAGCCCAGCTGCTGACCAGGTCTCCTCTCCAGGCCCGATCCTGGGGTTCATTCAGGGCTCTAACAGACCTACAAGAACTGCACAGGACGCCAACATGCAGTGCTCAGGCTTTATTGCAGATGCTGGCCAGCGAGGTGTCAGAGGGAGTGGTGTGAAAATGCCCATACTGCCCTCACGCTGGATATGGGGCAGGACTCCTGCAGCTTCTAAGAAGTGTGGCCTTGAGCTCTGCCAGCTGGTTATGGTGACTTTTTCCAGGTGTTTCTTCATGTTGCCTGAGTTGTCCAGGGGTCGGAAGGCTGACTTGCTGTTTACTTTTCATGAACTTTCACTTCAGAGACTGTAGTGGTCTGGATAGTTCTCACATTCATGGCTACGCCGAAGAGGAGGGCAGCTATGAGGGCAAGCATGCGACCAAAAACGACTCTCAAATACACCAGTGACATGCCACCTGCCCTCACTGACCGCCTTCTTCTTGGAGGGGGTCCGCTGTCCACACTGCCTCCTGCACCGTGGTTAATGCACAGGGGAGGGTCCCAGCCTACATGGCAATGGCAGTTCCTGTTGTTGTTGCACACGCCCCTGTAGTTGCATTTCGAAGGGGGACAGTTGTAGTCGATGGCCTCCAGAGTAGCTTCACAGACGCCCTGAAGACAAAACATTCCACCGCCGCAGGGAGTACCAGGTCTCACAGCACCAACATCAGTTGTTTCTGTCGCACGGTGTGCACCCACGCCAAAACACAAGGACTCCTCTATGATTGAGTGATGGAAGCCCACATGTTCCTGCAACCGAGGCAGATGAGTGACGTTGACACACTGTAGGCGTCCACACATAATGTCAGCGTCCGCACAACCTTTTGGCTGGTATTTATCAGTAATTTCACAGTGTCCAAATCGGTGGCCCTTTTTATTTATGATGTAGCAGACGTCTGGTGCGCTCAGCGCCCCCTCCCCAAAGATCTCCTTGCAGTGCATACTGCGGTCGGTACAATTGCCATGATAGCAGTAGCCGTCCTCAGTGCACGGGGTTCCATCTTGCAGATAAAAGTCACTGGGGCACCTCGTGTCCTTCCCCAGGCAGTACTCCGGAAGGTCACAGATGTTCTGGATCGGTCTGCAGAGTGTCCCTGCAGGCGAGTGGGTGCAGTTTGCACAGCACGTTTCTCTGTTACAGATGCTCCCAGGTGTGAAGCGGCAGTCACTTTCGCAGCAGGTGTTGCTGTAACACTGCTTGAAGGTCCCACAGTCACACTGCTCTTTGTCTTCCACCACAGAGTTTCCACATCGAATGGATGTCAGGCTACTGTTTGAATACGCCAGCGGCCCTCTTTCTTTGAAGAGGCAGAGCTCTATATTATTATTAAGTACGTGTTGTGTGTGTGTAAAGGAGCAGTTACTGAATGAATCTGTCAATACAGGGTATCTGTACATGATGCAGGTGGTCCTTCTCTGGCAAACGCAATCCATCGTATCTAACCACAGACCAAAACTGGTCCCTATCTGGTGGGAGGCTATAATTGATAACAGTAAGTAATGTCTGGATAGTTGACCCAGAAAGATCAGATTTTCGCTTGTACACAGCGTGTATAGCTCTGCTTTAAAATCAAGCTCATGGGGTCCATCTCTATTCACAATTAAGGCTGGATATGTGTCATAAGTCCTATAAATTTTGTCAATATAATTCTGAGCAAATGGACCCTCTGGCACAGCATAATTGTTCATATCGGCTGGCTCTCCCTGATCGTAAACGACAATGAGGCCGATGTAGTACCTCATACTAAGACCTCTGAACATGGCGTCTATTATACTGCCTATCTGTACCAGGTATTGGGCACACAGTGACACATTGTTGTACAGAGTATAAATGGAATGGGCACACATAAGACAGCCTTTCATAGCTCCACTGTGGAATGCATAGATCTTACTGCTGATCCTGGAGGCTGCACTGGGTTTCGGGTCAGAGAACAGCGGGTACCTCTCAGCCTTGTGTCCCAGACTGGACATGGGTCCTATGGCGTGAGTGTCGGCTACGATCTGAGAAATGATGTGCTCAAACCTCTGGGAATCCTTGAGGGGTTTGATTTCATAGGCAAGGTCATCCACCTTCATGATGCCTTCCAGGCCCCCATAGCACGTGTCCACGGTGACCATGGAGAGAGGGACGTCTTCCAGGTAGCCCAGGTAGTAACAGTCGAGAGGGAAAAAGGGGGAGTCCACCTGCAAGGCCCCCTGGTCATCCTGAGTCATCATCACCACCTGTCCAGGCCAAAAGAGTCTCTTGCGCCGCATGTGGAGGACATGTCTCTGGCCCCCAAACCTCAGGCTGTAGGAGAGCCAGCCTGCAGCCTGCACGGCTTTGCTGTGGTGCAGCTCCTTCCTGGGAATCACCACCTCGGAGGAGATGTAGCGCCAGGAGGGGCGACCTTGAGAACACTGGGCAGGAGCCATCACCACCCAGAGCCCAACCAGCAAGAGGGGCATCCTCAGGGTGACGGGGCCGCCTCCCAGCCTCATGCCCTCAGTCGTGGAGAACCGTCGATGGGAACTGAGAGAGGGAGGGTCCTCAGTGAAGCTGGTTCCCACCATCTGCTGTGGGCACTTCCTGCCAAGGGCATAATGACAGAAAACCTACCCTGGCTGGGTCATCTGAGGCAACAATGACAGGGTGTGGCAGTGGGTGGGGCTGGACAGGCATTCAGCTCGGGTGGAGGTGGGGGAGGTGGGAACCCTGTCTGTGAATGCTGAGGTGGAAATAAGAGACAAGGAAGCAGACCCATGTCTCCATTGCATACATGTCAGGCTTCCCTCTAGCTACTTGCACACATGTTATGTAATTACAGCAAAGTTAAATTCCCGACCGTTGCCCTAACCGGTTTGGCCCAGTAGATAGAGCATTGGCCTGCGGACTGAAGGGTCCCAGCTTCGATTCTGGTCAAGGGCATATACCTTGGTTGCGGGCACATCTCCAGTAGGAGGTGTGCAGGAGGCAGCTGATCGATGTTTCCCACTCATTGTGTTGTGGACCAACATTCGCGAGAATAAGACCACCAACTCCAATTAGGTCTTAAACAGCAAGGGAGGATTTATTGAGCTGGCCAGCGTCTGCCACAGGCTCCTCTGTAACAGCCCCAAGCTTTGTGCTCGGCGAGCTTTTATCCCCAGATAACACAAACGTCCTTGATTTGCAGTTACAAGGGTCTAATCAGGACCTTGGCACAGATGTCTGGGAGTGGGAGGCTTGGAGTTATGCCTGGTTAGCTATCCTTGACCCCATCCTTGTTAAAATTTTTTACTGACATTCAATTCATCCCACTCCCTACTGGTCTTAAGAGACGAATTCAGACCCTGGATTTGTCGCTAGTATCCACTAGCTGAGAGCACTGTGTGTGTAGGACCATGAGCTAGGACGCAGAGCCCTGGCTCAGACCCAGTCTGGAGGTTTAGGGAGAGTATGCTGGGGGTGCGTCCGGTGGTGCATGCCCACCTGGTACCATTTGGGGCCACCAGGTACCAGGGGGTCCCGGCCCCTGGTCTCTCCGGAAG
This sequence comes from Myotis pilosus, assembly GCA_036010255.1. Lineage (NCBI taxonomy): Eukaryota > Metazoa > Chordata > Mammalia > Chiroptera > Vespertilionidae > Myotis > Myotis pilosus. The sequence continues at coordinate 173,053 of JASKON010000006.1, forward strand.
TCAGAGTGTCTGGTTACAATTATATGCATTGGGGAATCGGGGAGGGAGTAATTGGCAGATGTGACACACAGCCCGGCTCCAGTAATATCTCCTGAAGCTAATCCCCTTCTTGCTTTTTTCCCATGCCCATAGTCCCGGGGTTTCTGCATCCGTGGACACGTTTTGGACGTGGGCCGCACTTGCCCAAAATGGAGCCGAAGCTCCGATCCCTACATAATAGGGGGGCTCGGGGTTCACTTGGGCACACACCTGGCATCTCATAGCACATCCTAGGCCATCCTCTGGAGTGCCGGAACGTAGTAATCCTTGCGAAGAAGCTCAGCCAGCTTGGTGCCTCCGAGATGGGTGCCCCTGTGGCTCTGCTCTACCATGATTCTGCCCAGGCTTTCTGGGAGGAGCAGACGATGGTCCGGGAGATTCAGCCATCGTCCCCTGGCCACCTGGGCCCCTAGTCCTTTTGCTTGCTCTTCTTCCTTCTTGGTGTAGGTTGGGGTGTCAGGCAGCTGGTGGTCTGGGAGGGCCACTAAGACCTGTAGGGGCCCTACTGGTCTTTTGGTGGCTTCCTTTGCTGCTTGATCAGAGCAGGTTGATTGGCCAGGTCCGTTGTCTTCTTGAGGATGATCCGCAGCGGGTGTGTCTGGTCAGAGGTCACCTTGTACTGAGGCTGGGCATCACTTGGCTGGTGGGCTGCTGCCGCCCAGAGGCAAGTAGGTCACCTAAATACTCAGATGCAAAGGGGTCAAGTCTTTTGGACAAATAGTCTACCAACCTCTTCTAGGGGCTGAGACTTTAAGTGAGTACCTCTTTGGCTATGCCCCTTGTCTCACATACCTAGAGATGGAAATACTTAGTTACACCTGGTAGCACTAGTTGGCCCATAATCCTTGCTCTGCTCATGTCTGCCTAACTGCCTAATATATTACCTCAAGGATCCTGGCTCTGAATTTCTTCAGGGAAAATGGGCATTGGATTACTCTTCTGTAACTGCTTCGTGCTGAGGAGGGACGGAGTTTTCTTTCAGAGCCAAGAGATACTTGCTGTCTGTCAGAGGGACAATGAGGCCTGGGCACAGAAGGAGGTGGGCTTGTGACCTGGCAGAAAGAAAAGATTTTAGTTTAAATAACCTCTATTGAAATAGAGTTTTTCTCCTAAAAATTACCACTGTGTTTATAAAAACAAAAAACAAAAACAAATTAAGACCAATTTATCTATTGTATTCAATTTGGCCTGATGATTGCACAAGCACAACAGGAATGGTAATGATTACCTTTGCCAGAATTTCATGATTGAATCTTAGTGTGCCCCTTAGGGCCAGGAAGCCAAGCCATCCAGCTGCCATCAGGCCTACCTGCAGTATCTGCTGAGTTAGGTGATTCCCTCACCAGCAGCAACGCCATCTGGGCCCACGCTCTAGGCTTTAAGGCCTACCTTAGTAGCCCTCGTATGCATCGCGGCCCAGGGTGCGTGGGGGTTCCTCAGGGACGCAGAGGCGTCCTTATTGCTCCCCTTCTGCTCTGACCAACCGCCAGTGACGGTAAGGCATGGGCCTGATGCTCCAGCACCAGCCATCTTCAGGGTTCCCAAGCAGGATACTAGGCTTTCCCTGTGACACTCTTATTGGCTTCAAGTCTTCAGAGCTCAGATAGGGCTATTTAAAACATGATACTCCAGTCAAAGTTTCCGGTTAATAAAACCACTATTAGGAACCAGTCTTATTGAATCTATGCAAAGAAATGTATTGCCATGATTTATTAAACATTGCCAAATTCTGGAGGAATTATATAAGGAGAAAAACATACTGACCTGCTCTAAGATTTTCTGATTTTCCTTGCCAGTCCCTTTTCATGGACTCTTCAGAGTAATTGTCTTTAAATGGCAAGAAGAAATTTACAATGTGTCTATATTCAAAGAGACAGTCACTGCTGTCCCTGTAGTAGGGTTCCCCTTACTTGACTTGTTCTCTCAGAACGGACTAAGGGAGCTTTATTTCTTTACAGGGTCTTACATGTCACAGGACCTCACAGGGTCGGTAATTCCTGTAACAGAAGACTAGTATTCACCACTTTACTAACCCCCTCTGTTCTAAACAGGCCTTCCCCAGTTTCCCACAGTTGAGGTTTGTGCCACCCCTGACATGGGCATGGTCACACAGGCTTGCAAGACAGTACACAGGCTACACACTGTCTCTGAATAGAGACCAAAACCTGATGGGTATTCTTCTTTGCCAAGTAAGGCACCTGCCCTCTTGGAAGCTAGGCACCATCTGCTTTTGGGGTTCACCCCACATAGCCTCCTTTTAGGACACCCACCACATAGCCATAACAATGGCCCTCATTGTGGGAGACTGGACACTTGCCAGTTACTCCCAAAGACTACCAAGGACTGTAGACCATCACCGGTCAACAGCAACTGCTGGCAGTGACAGCTACATTCAAAACTGTAAGATAATCAGAGGTTAATATAACATATTAATACAATGAAATATAATATTGGCACCATGGCTGCTTCAGGCAGCTAAATCTTCTGCTACTAAACATGACATATGGTAGGGCTATACAAACATCTTAGGGAGGTGACTAAAGTGTACTCTTGACCTTCCTATACAAGGCAAAATTGTGCTTGTCTCTCTGGAGCCATGTCCATGAAGATGCAGGCATCATCTAAGTCTATTATAAAGTTTTCTGTGGGCTACTGTCATGGCTGTGCATTGTGGCCAGTTCTTCTTTCTAGCTATAAACACAGTCTGTCCAATTTCCTTAAAATGTATTCTGGCACAGGAGAAAGTTGTTTTGCTGTACACAGGTAGCTTAACCCCTATACATCTGGGCTTGGACCTCTGCCTAGCAAACTGCAGTTTACAAGTTCAATATGCAACCTCAAGTCCTCTTAACCCAACGAGGTTTCGGCCAGTCTCTGAGTCAGTCTCCTCCTCTCTTGGAGAATTTCAAAGTCCTGATGGCTCCCAGGTCCAGGGAGAGTGCCCTTTTCTTTGCCCATTTGTTAACCCTGTTTATTAGTTACAGGGCCCCGCCATCCGTGTCTTCCCACCAGTCCCTTTTGTGGCAGAGCAGCGACCAGGCCTCTTCCAAGGGAGTGCCCTGGAAGGGGATATCAGCCCCTCCTCTTCCCGCAGCAACAGGTACTAAACCCTTTCAGTACATTTGCAAACAGGGAGCTTCTGCTAGCTCTATCTGCAGCTTTCATAAATCCCAGGCTTGCTGCTCTATTCCTGGGGCTGTAGGAAGGCTAGTAGTAGTCACTGGCTTCTGCCTTAACTGCTGTAGCCTGCAAGCCAAAGGCCCAAGTCTTGTATTGCTTGTTGTAAAACACTCATTACTCACTTGGGCACCAGTGGGGCAGCTCTAGTGTCAGGTAAATTTCTGCTGTCCCCCACTTTCTTGCTGCTGCTGCTGCTGCTTCTTTCTTCAGGGCCACTGCAGGCAGCTTGGGCATCCAGCCCTGTTTCTTTGTCTGGCTCTCTCTGGCTCAGTCTGCCTAGCAACCAGTTCTAAATCACCAGGGCGGCTGCAGACTTCAGCTCCGTTTCTCCTCCGCTTTGCTCCTGGGTGGTTAGTTGTTTTTAATGTATTAGAATTCTTTATCCTTAGAAACCTTAATCTTTTAATGATTACCAAAAGTGAACAATCAGCATTGGTGCTCACAGAAAACTTGTGACCTTGAAGTTAGTTGATAAGGCACCTGCTGGTAGACTACATACGAAACCCCTATGCCTGCAGCTCGGTCTGCAGCCAGTAAAATAACTGCCCACACTCCGCCCCATCTCTCAGCCCAGGGCCCGTTGCTTTCCCCCACAGATTTTTCCTCTTACTTTTTTTTTAATAGATTTTTTATTGATTAAGATATTACTTATGTGTCCTTATCCCCACGTTACCCTCTAACCCTCCCTCCACCCGCTCATGCCCTCACCCCCCCCCCCATTGTCCATGTCCATTGGTTAGGCCTATATGCTTGCATATAAGTCCTTTGGTTGATCTTTCCCCTTTACTCCCACCCTCCCCTACCTTCCCTCCAAGGCCCGACAGTCCAATCAATGCCTCTCTGTCTCTGGATCAGTCCTTGTTCATCAGTTTATCTTGTTCATTATATTCCACAAATGAGTGAGATCGTGTGGTATTTATCCTTCTCTGACTGGCTTATTTCACTTAGCATAGTGCTCTCCAGTTGCATCCATGCTGTGGCAAATGGTAAGAGTTCCTTTTTCTTCTTCCTCTTCTTAAAGAATACCTTTCAGCATTTCATATAATGCTGGTTTGGTGGTGATGAACTCCTTTAGCTTTTTATCTGTGAAGCTCTTTATCTGACCTTCTATTCTGAACGATAGCTTTGCTGGATAAAATAATCTTGGTTGTAGGTTCTTGGCATTCATCACTTTGAATATTTCTTGCCACTCCCTTCTGGCTTGCATGGTTTCTGTTGAGAAATCAGCTGACAGTCGTATGGGTACTCCCTTGTAGGTAACTGACTGTCTTTCTCTTGCTGCTTTTAAGATTCTCTCTTTGTCTTTTGCTCTTGGCATTTTAATTATGATGTGTCTTGGTGTGGTCCTCTTTGGGTTCCTTTTGTTTGGGGTTCTCTGCGCTTCCTGGACTTGTAAGTCTATTTCTTTGGCCAGGTAGGGGAAGTTTTCTGTCATTATTTCTTCAAATAGGTTTTCAGTATCTTGCCCTCTCTTTTCTTCTGGTACCCCTATAATTCTGATGTTGGTACGCTTGAAGTTGTCCCAGAGGCTCCTCACACTATCTTCATATTTTTGGAATCCTTTATCTTTTTTCTTTTTCAGTTGGGTATTTTTTGTTTCTTTTTTTTTTAATTAAATCTTTATTGTTCCGATTATTACATTTGTTCCTCTTTTTTCCCCCCATGACTCCCCTCCTCCCAGTTCCCGCCCCACCCTCCGCCCTCACTCCCCACCCACTGTCCTCATCCATAGGTGCACGATTTCTGTCCAGTCTCTTTCTGCATCTCCCACACCCCTTTCCCCCCCCCAAGAATAGTCAGTCCATTCCCTTTCTATGTCCCTGATTCTATTATGATCACCAGATTATTTGTTCACTTGATTCTTAGATTCACTTGTTGATAGATGCATGTTTGTTGTTCATAATTTGTATCTTTACCTTTTTCTTCTTCTTCCTCTTCTTAAAGGATACCTTTCAGCATTTCATATAATATTGGTTTGGTAGTGATGAACTCCTTTAGCTTTTCCTTATCTGTGAAGCTCTTTATCTGACCTTCAGTTCTGAATGATAGCTTTGCTGGATAAAGTAATCTTGGTTGTAGGTTCTTGGTATTCATCACTTTGAATATTTCTTGCCATTCCCTTCTGGCTTGCATGGTTTCTGTTGAGAAATCAGCTGACAGTCGTATGGGTATTCCCTTGTAGGTAACTGAGTTTCTTTCTCTTGCTGCTTTTAAGATTCTCTCTTTGTCTTCTGCTCTTGGCATTTTAATTATGATGTGTCTTGGTGTGGTCCTCTTTGGATTCCTTTTGTTTGGGGTTCTCTGCGCTTCCTGGACCTGTAAGTCTATTTCTTTCACCAGGTGGGGGAAGTTTTCTGTCATTATTTCTTCAAATAGGTTTTCAATATCTTGCTCTCTCTCTTCTTCTGGCACCCCTATAATTCTGATGTTGGTACGCTTGAAGCTGTCCCAGAGGCTCCTTACACTATCTTCGTATTTTTGGATTCTTTTTTCATTTTGCTTTTCCAGTTGGGTGTTTTTTGCTTCTTCGCATCTCGAATCTTTGACTTGGTTCTTGTGCTCCTCTGCTCTGCTGTTGGGTGTCTGTATAATATTCTTTATTTCAGTCAGTGTATGCTTAATTTCTAGTTGGTTCTTTATCACAACATCAAGGGTCTCATTAGATTTCTTGAGGATCTCACTACATTTATCGGCGGTCTCACCAGTCTTTTCGAAGGCCTTACTAAGTTTATCAGCAGCTTCTAGACAGTTCTTGAGAGACCTTAAAAGTGTGGTTTTGAGCTCTATATCTTCCATTTCTGACATTTCCGTCCTGTTTCTTTGTCTCCGCATTTTTTTTATCTTTTCTTGGTGCACCCTCTAGTGGTATTTGTGCGAAGTCTTGTTGTAGTTAAGCCTTGATTGATGTGGGGAATACCTGGGGTGATTTGACCTCCAGGCTAACTGGCTATGAGAGTCCGCTGTGTCTGCAGTGGGAGAGCTTCTGTGCTGGATCTCTAGGGCGGTGCTAATCTAGCGTTTCCCTGAGGCTATCCGGCAAATGGCTCTGTGCAGGGCTTGGGCGGGGCGGGTCCCGGGGATCTACAGGGCGGGTGGAGCGAGCAGTTATGGCTGCTCTCAGTTCCGTCCCTAGGGGCTCTGCCTCACTGAGTCCCAGCAACTGCTGCAAACCTCGGAGAGAAAGCTGCCTTCAGGTTCCGACCGAAGCCAGACAGTCCCACTTCTCCCGTTTGAGTCTGGGTCCCCAGAGACTCGCTCAGATCTGGAGCTCAGAGTCTGAAACTCCCTCCCAAATGAAAAAACAACCGCGCCCTCCGCCGCCAGCCCGCTCCGCGCGCCCTCCGCACCTGAGTATTTCACTTCAGCACTGCGCCTCCTCTGAGTCTGGGTATGATATTCTCTTTCCTCCTAGTTGTAGAATTTCCACTCAGCCAGCCTTCCTGTGGTTCTGGATGATGTCCATTCCGTCTTTTAGTTTTATTTTTGAAGTGGTTGTTCGAGGCAGCAATCTCCAGCGTTAACCTATGCCGCCATCTTGGTTTCCTGTTTCTTCATATTTCAAATCTTTGACTTGATTCTTGGGATCCTCTTGTCTGCTGTTGGATCTCTGTATATTATATTCTTTATTTCAGTCAGTGTATGCTTAATTTCTAGTTGGTCTTTTTTCATATCCTCCAGGGTCTCACTAAATTTATCGGCGGTTTCCATAAAATTCTTGAAAAACCTTATAAACGTGGCCTTGAACTCTATATCCAGTCATTTGCTTTCCTCCATTTCTGTCATTTGTGACCTGTTTCTTGTCTCTGCATTTTTTATTCTTCCCTGTGTTGGTAGAGTGGTTTTGTGTGCTAGGTGTCCTGTAGGGCCCAGTAGCTCAGCCTCCCCAGTTACCTGAGGTGGACACTCTTGGTGCACCCCTTGTGGGCTTTGTGCACAGTCTTATTGTAGTTATGCCTTGATTGTTGTAGGTATCACTGGGAGGAATTGACCTCCAGGCCAATTGGCAGTGAGAATCAGCTGTGTCTGCAGTGGGAGAACTTCTGTGCTGAAGACACCCTTCTGGGGCAAGACTTGCTTCAGTGGGGCTTTGGTGCTCACTGAGTCTGCGCCCTGCGTCCCTTATGGATCTGAGGAGTTGTGATCTGGATGGTCCCCCTCTGACCACTGGGTACAGTGGCTCTTGGATCTAAGGAGGTGCTAACTTAGCCTCTGCCTGAGGTTACACAGCAGGAGCTACGAAGAGAACTGCAGATTCCCCTTCCTTTTTGGGAGTTTGGAGGTGCCCTGATGAGGCCCAGCTGTGAAGCAATGCAAGCCGCTGTGGGGCCTTGGGCCTTCTCTTGTAAGTTCTGGTCCTGTCTGGCCCAGCTGCAGTTAGGTAATTTTCAGGTTGCAAAGGGCCGGGGCATTCATATGCAAAAGCCTCTGCCGCAGCCTGGGTGGGGCAGGGTCTCAGGGAATCATAGGGCGGAGCAAGCAGCTATGGCGGATTCTCAGCCCTGCCCTAAGGGGCCGCGCATCTCAGTGTCCCGGTAATTGCTGCACGCACCTCTGAGGGAAAGCCGCCCTCAAGTTCTGAGTTCTGCCTGCTGCCAGACAGTCCAGTTTCTCCCCATGTGAGTCCTGGGTCCCCAGAGACTTCCCGGAACCGGAGCTTGTGACTCCCTCCCCAGCCGAGTCCTCAGGTACCAGCCCCCTTTTGCGCACTCTCGAGCCTCCGTACCTCTGCACTTTACTTCCGAAGCTCCTCTGGCTCTCAGTGTGCTTTTCTTTCCTTCTAGTTGTAGAATTTCCACTCAGCCAGCCTTCCTGTAGTTCTGGGTGATGTCCATTTTGTCTTTTTGTTGTGTTTTTGAAGTTGTTTTGGGAGGCAGCAATTTCCCGGTGTTTATCTATGCCGCCATCTTAGTTTCTCTCCTCTTACTCTTGATCTCTCCGACCAATCCCCCGTCTCCCAGTCCAGTTGTTTGTCTCCCTTTAAACAGTGGGAGTTGCAGACAAAAGCAGACCAATGCTATAGTAGTCCTCCCTCCCTCTGCCTTCACCCTCTCTGATCATTCACTCCCCAATCTGGTCTGGAGCTGGGGAATAATGCCTCGATCCGCCTTGCATCCCCAGAGCGCTGCCCATCTGGCCCGAGGACCAATTTCCTTCCCTCCACCTTCACCTTCCCTCCCTCTCTGAGGTGAAGAGGGTCTGCAGTAACTGCTGGCAGTCATCCCACTTGGGTAAAAAAAAAAAAAGACTGACTCCAGCAGAGAGATCAGACCCTGAGGGTTCTGAGAAAAAGAGGGATTTTGATTCTTCCAATTATACAAATCACTAGTTGAGAAAGGGACATAAATCATGAAAGGCTGGCCATCCAGGCCCAGGTCCAGTGGCCCAGCCTGCCTCAAGGGCAGGAGAGGTGCTGGGGCCGCCTGCCCAACACCCCCGGAAGCTCCATATTGCGTTCCCTGTCTAGTATGACAAAGCCCCTCCTGTCGGTGGGTCCGGAGGGAAGACAATTGGCATTGGGAGAGGCAGGGGCTCCAGGTCAAGAGCTGGTGGGGTGGCCTGGGCCTGAGGCCAGGGCTCACCCAGATCCAGCGCCGGGAAGCATGAGGGGGGGCGGCTGGATAATGGGTTCTTCCTGCTCTCCCTGAAGACCGGGGGAGCCTTTACCTTCTGGGGCCCGGCCAAAAGAATTGTCTGTCTCTGTTCCAATTTTCCCCTCAGGAGGCATGCCTTCATCCACTGGGGTTTCTCGGACAATATGTCAACCCAAGCCTGAATGTAAGGAATTTGATCAGGATGCCCTGAGCAGCCGTATATGATATGATGGACCCGGTAGGCAGTGGTCAGATCGAAAGACCCTGCATCCAGCCACCCCACCTGGACAGGATCCCAAAGGTGCTGCCCTCCTGGAAGTCAGCCTCGGGCACCACAATCCAGAACTAATGAATGATCAGTGGATCCCAATATTTTATTTCATGGTAGACATTACATCTCATCTAAATCAGCTTAATCGTAAACTACAGGGGAAAGGAAACACAATTTTTTTGATGTTAGAAGAAGTTATTTCATTCTAAAACAAATTATCTCTTTTTGCTCAAGATTTTGAAAGATAAACTTTGATTCACTTTCCAACCCTGTTGAAACATGGCCAAGAAAATAGTTCTGATATTGACATCTGCTATTTCAAAACAACACTTTTAAATATGAGGGAAGCTTGTCGCAACAGGTTTCAGGAATTCAGAAACAGCAAACAACGTTAGCCTTTGTTAAAAGACCTCTTAATGCTACTGTAACAGAATTAAATTTTTCTCCCTTTAATATTGACATGGGCAACTTTGAAATGCAATTGCTGGATTAAAAAACAAAGAACTGTGGAGCTCGAAATTGGAACGTCTTTGTGCTGATCTAGAAATATTGGAGAAAAACAAATGTGAACTTAGTTCACAGCACAAGTGGTCTGCTTTGAAAGACCTGGAGAAGGAAGATATGTTGATTTTTAACGCCTGGAATAGTATTCCTGACTCAAATAATCAACTGAAAAAGCTAGCATTTGCTGTTCCTTCCTTATTCAGGTTTACATATTTACGTGAACAATCATTTTCAAGCATGAACCTTATCAAGAGTAAATTGAGAAGTCGTCTTATTGATGAGAACCTGGAATGGTGCCTAAAATTAAAAACAACAACATACAACATACAAACCTGACTTACCCAAACTTTCCAAGGAGATGCAAGGCCATTGTTCACATTAGTGTTTGTCAGTCATTGTCATGATTTAATTTTATGGATATTGTAAGGTAAATTGTAAAGAATTTAATTTTATCAATAAATAGTATCATTATTAAGTATGATATCAAGTTTTATTTCAACGTACCTATAGTTTAACTAAGACAACTTTAAGTAAAGTTTATAAAGTTAATTTTAGAGAAGCTGTGGAGTGAAAGAAGATGTAGTGTTGAGGATTGAGAAAGGTATGTTGAGATGGTTTGGACATATAGAGAGGATGAACGAAAGGAGATAGACGAAACAAGTATACAAGACGAGTGTGGATGGGAGAGTCAGAAGGGGTCGTAGCTCAATCAGATTGAGGACGTTTTTAGCAAAGGCCAGCTTAGAAGTACCCTAATTAAGTTAATTACAATGTACCTACCTATATAGTTTCAGTTTAAAAAATTTGGCTCTCAAAAGAAATTTCAATGGTTGTACTGTTGATATTTGGCTCTGTTGACTAATGAATTTGCCCACCATTGTCTTACACAGATGGGTACAGGATAGTTTAACATAATTAACAGTTGACAATTAACTTGATAACAATAACAATGGGGAATGTCCTGGTGCCATTTGTTGTGCCCTGAGGAGTCTGGGGGTGGGGGGTAAGCGGGAGGGGGGCGGGGAGGTTACAAGTTACCCAGACATTTCACTGGTATGTTATCTTAGATGCAAAAAGACAAATGGCCTCAGTAAAGATCTAAGTTGATCTTTGTAAGGGAAAATACTGGTCTAGGACATGGCTACCCACCGTAATCTGTTTGTAGTTAAAGTTTAATTTCAGACCATCCTTTGTGGTTACTTTAGGTCTCTGAGTTTGCAAGACTGCCTTGCAGGCCCCCCTGACCCTGTCAGGTCAGCATGTGGCCCCAACCCCCTTTTGGTCATAAATCAATCCAGAGGATGCATTGATGACCAACCTTTTGGTTGGATAATGGAGTCCCATGGTGCTAGGAAGCTCATTCCCAGGATGTCTCAGTGTCAGCATGTCTTTTATATATATATAGATAGATTTTTTACAGAGGAAGGGAGAGGGATAGAGAGTTAGAGACATCGATGAGAGAGAAACATCGATCATTGCCTCCTGCACCCCCCCCCCCACTGGGGATGTCCCCGCAACCAAGGCACATGCCCTTGACCGAAATCGAACCTGGAACCCTTCAGTCCACAGGCTGACGCTCTATACACTGAGCCAAACCGGTCAGGGCAATGTGTCAGCATGTCTTGCTGAACAGCTGGACCACTGGGGATGGGGCAAGACCATAACCTTAGATGGCATTTAAAGTCAAATTATTATTATTATATATTTTTAAAAAGACAGGTAAATGGGAGGCAGTTGTTATGCCCAGATTTCAGGATCCCCAAAAGACCACCACCAGGGAGCCAGCCGAGTCCGATGCAAAAGCAAAGAGTCTTTTATTCAAACCCGGGCTTGGCTCCCCTACCCTCCTTACTGGCACAGCAGCAAGTGGCAGAGAGAGCTAGCCCAGTGGGAAAAGAAGTTTTATAGGGGGGTGGAGTAAGGGGAGGAGAGGGGACTGTGGGCCCTGCCGATTGGCCAGGCACAAGTCGGTGTCTCGCTACACAGGACGTGGTCATATCTATGGCGTGCACTTCCCTTGATTGTCATTGGTTAGTTTAGAGAAATCCTGGGTGTGGCTAGCAGAGGCTTGGGCTTCCAGGAAGAAGCCTTGCCGAGCACATGGCTCTGCCCCAAAATGGAGGATTCGGGGCAAGATGGAGGGCGTAGCCCTAGCCCTTTCAGCAGTCAGATCCTATATGTCCTTATTAAAAAGTATTCTGGATCATTTCTAATTTTTGAGCCACCATGATCCTAGTCTTTTTACTGTTTGTCTTAAGTTTTGCTTTTCTGCATCTAATATAACATTTACATATCAGGAACAAAAGTAACAATATTAAACCAATAACACTGATTAAGAACACAAAATGTCTAATACTAGACAAGGAAAAGTCTAAGGGGAAAAAGCATCCCAGCCAACTGAAAAACCCTTTACATGTATTATCCTAATTTTTTAGGCTAATTATATGTTTTCCTCCTTCATCCACTATCATTTGTACCTTATGATATGTTTGGCCAGATGAATTAAGACTCTCTACTATTTCATTATCTAGAAGTTTTAATTTTTCTTCTGGCCAGTTGATTTTATCCATTCCTATATTTAGGCAATATTCATCTAAAATACTCATCTAGATTAGATCTACATATTATTCTACCAGGGGAATTATTATGGAAGTGCTCTTGGAGAGATTTGTCCAAGGTAGGTCCTTTATAATAGATACTAGAGGCCAGGTGCACAAAACTCATGGGGGGTGGGGGGATCCCTCAGCCCATCCTACACCCTCTCCAATCCGGGACCCCTGCTGGCATTGAAGGTCGAATTAATATTATTCAAAAAGGGAGGGTAAATGGGAGGCAGTCAGATCCTACATGTCCTTGTTAAAAATCATTTCTAATTTTTGAGCCACCATGATCCAAGTCTTTTTGCTGTTTGTCAAGTTTTGTTTTTCTGCATCTAGCATAACATTTACATACCAGGAATAAAAGTAACAATAATAAACCAGTAACATTGATTAGGAACAGAAAATGTAGGGGAAACAAATATCTGCTATTATCCAGAAGTTTCCGTTTTTCTTCTGGACAGTTAATTTTATCCTTTCCTATATTTAGACAGTACTCATCATAGCGATCATCAGAATATCACTGTCTAGTAGGTGGAAAATTTTTCATGTCTAATAGGGAAAGAGTTCTAGAGAGACAGATATTGTTTCCACTAAGAAACCATAAGGAGGATAATGACAGTATAAAAATCATTTTTATATACGTTCAGTCAATAACAATTAGGGAATATAAGAACAAGGTTTGAGCAGCATCAATTTGTGAGCACACAGGCCTTGTTGACGTCTTGGGATGGCTGTCTACCTCCTCCATAGTCGGCAGCTTCTCATCCTTGAGATGAAGGCGAGTGTCAGAGCCCTTTTCATGGATTTTTCTAAAGATATAATATACCTACAAATGCATCAGAATAAAGCAACAGCTGTTCATGAATGACAAAATTTAGAAGTGGCATGGTAATAGATTTGATAAAACTCTGCTCTTCTATAAAATATTCCAAAACAACAATTTCTTGGTAAATAATAATTCCTGTAAAATGGCATGAAGAATAATATAAAATTTGTATACTTTTAGATTCAATTATAATTTCATGCGAATTACAAATATCCCAAGTATCACTGGCAGATGCCCCCACAGAGGACCATCACTCTTGGCTTGCCTGGTGTCCCTGACTGGACACATGCTACCCCCCTGAAAGTTTCCTCTTTGAACCTATCTCTGAATCTTTGCAAGTTCCTTTCTGAAGCCAACTGAAATTTCTATAACAGTCATTTCAACAAAATATATGTATATAAATAGAACATAGTTATTAATTTTTATTTGACAAAGCTTCCCGTGTAATATCAAGTATATTAAATCGGCCTAATTAAGTTCAAAAAATATTTCTTTTAAGAAGAGAGAATAAATCCTTGAGTCATTCCAGGGCCCTTGGAGTCAACCTTGGAATGCAGTCCATTCTTATTCAAAAGCTGCATTATCATGGAAACATTAACCTTGTTGCCCAACTCAGCCTGTATAGTTTACTTCCCCATGCCTAGAATCCCTACTTACCCCTGTGATCTTTGTCCCCATATTCATAAACAAGGGAAGAGCAAACCAAAATCCCTAAAAGATAGAAAGCCAACATTATATTGCAGACAAACAGAAATCTCGCCAGCTGTTTCTGGTGGCTGAACCCTGAGAGGGAGAGCAAGAAGAGCCCCCAAGTTTAAGAGTCCTTGGCAGCTGCTAGGACGTTCTTGCAATCTCTCTCACACTTTCAACCCCACCACACACAGCTAGGCTTCCTCATAGCAGGACTTGCCTCTTCTTTAAACAAATTGAACAACAACAAAGAGACACAAAACATTAACACTTTTATACAGGCGCACAGAACACACCAAACGTTTACACCAGAGAATGTCCAGCATTAAACATTACCAGAGCAATGGCTTTTGTCCCTGGTTCGGGAACTGCCCCTCTCTAGAACCTCAGCATTCTCCCAGTGGACTATTTAAAAAATGGGCTGGGGTCTTTTCTAGTTGCCTCTACCTCCCTTTGTCTGGAGGAATCTTCCTAGAACACGTGCCATTGGCCACTGTCTCCCAACCCCCACATGCTGTTTGCTCTGGGGAAGTTCAGTAATGGCCTGGCCACATGCTGTTTCTTTTCTATGAAGAGAAATCAGGGGGAAACGGGGTGTAGACATTTATTAACTTCAGAATAGTTCTGGGACAGTCTCTACAATTTCTTATTAATTTTCATCTTTTTGGAAGAATTTTTCTCTATGCTTTTCCTTAGAAGCTTCTAATTTCCAAATCAAGATATGCTTCTCATATAGTCATTCAGTTTAATTTCAAGCTGGCATTTTCTAATTTCTGCATGCAAAATGTTAATGTAGGTACCCAAAACAAACAGCACTTTGGCCATTTCTAAGTTGATATTTTCTAGTTAAACCTTCCCATTTCTGTAAAATACTTGCAAGTAAAGGCTTCCTATCAGGTGTATTAAATGAGGGCTGGGGTTTGGGGAGCTTTTGTCCTTGGAGGCACAATCCCATGTTTTTTTGTTTTTTTGTTTTAATTTTGGATATCTGTAGTCTGAGCAAACTTTCTAGACATGTTATGCAGTGGGTCAGGTGTGGCCTCAGTTTCTCTCCCGGCTGTCTAAAACCACAGGACAGGTTCAGGGTCCAGGCAGACCCAGCCTTAAGGTGGCCCCCTAGACGAGCCATTTAGTTAATTACAGTTGTGTTGGGACTTCCTTATGGGGCTCCTGCATTTCTGACACCTCCACAAAGATTCTTAGTCACCTAAGAACACCCCAGAATCGGACTGGAGGGAGGATGTGCCCCTTTATGTTCGAAGCTGAATGAGTTCAGCTCATTTATATGGCAAAGGTTATTTTTGCTCAGACTCTCAGCAATTCCAATTGAAAAGCCAAAATAAAAACCGGCCACCCATTTTCTCTACCAAAGCAAAGGAAGGTCCTGGATCCAAGAGACAACTCACCCGAGTTCACCCAATGGGCGGAGAACCTGCGGGCTCAATGGGCCCTTTGCTGGATCCTAGTTAGTGAGCTTCTTTGGAATCCTGCCGTAACTACGCCAAGTAATGTTAACGTAAAAACCATTGAAACCTGTAAAGAATTTTTGTGAGTTTATTTGAGCCAAACTGTCAACATATGCCAGAAAGCATATGGTAATGCTCCGGAGATTGGTGGGTTACATCTGTATTTATACATTGCAATCAAAGCAAAGGGACGTAGGTGGGTCACATGAAATCCATTTGTGATAGACTAGAGAGGCGGGAGAACGCAGAGTGGGAAACCACTAGGATTGGATAAAAGTAAAATGATGGACACATACTTAGGTGGGTGCAGGAACAATTAACATGATGAGGGAATTTGTGGTATCCTGGCACCCAGCACATTAGGTTGTGCCCCAAGGGGTCCAGAAAAAGGGAAGTTATAAGTTACCTAGACATTTCAAAGGGTATCTATACTAATAAAAGGTTAATATACTAATTAGACCAGGAGACCTTCCGGGAGACCTTCCAGATCTCCTTCCGGACAACGTCATAGTAGCGGGGGCTGATGCTGAGGCAGTTAGGGGTGATCAGGCGGGGGGGAGGGGGGGACAAGCAGTTGGGGGTGAGCAGGCCAGCAGGGGGAGCAGTTGGGGGTGACCAGGCCACCAGGCAAAGTGGTTAGGGGCAATCAAGCAGGCAGGTGAGCAGTTAGGAGCCAGCAGTCCTGGATTGCGAGAGGGATGTCCAACTGCCGGTTTAGGCCCGATCCTTCTGGGCCTAAACCAGCAGTCAGACATCCCCTAGGGGGTCCCAGATTGAAGAGGGTGCAGGCCGGGCTAAGGGACACCCCCTCCCATGCACAAATTTCATGCACTGGGAACTAGTGTCATCATAGATGCAAAAAGACAGATAGGCTCAGTTAAGGTAAAGGTTGACCTTGTCAGTGAAGATGCAGGCCTAGGACGCAACCGCCCGCCATGACTGCTTTTAGTTACAGTTTAATGTCAGACCATCCTTTGTGGTGAGTCAGGGCTCTGCGTCTGCAAGCTGTCCACAGCCTCACGCAGGCAGGATGGGAAGAAACGCTCGCAGGACCCACAGTCTCTGCGGCGTCGCAGCCACCAGCGCCCTGCGTTGTCTGGCTTCACTTCGATCCCACGACTCTCACCCAGACCCCAACATGACGGGAGACCGGCGGGCGTCCCACAGCCCAATGGCAACAGACGCCCACGCGGGTGGGCGGGCCTCGCGTGGGAGGGGCGAGCGGGATTCGCTGGTGGGCGGGACATCCGCCTTGGGCGGGAACAGCGTGGGGATTGGGCCGGCGCGCCGGAAGTGCTGTGTGGCGCCTCCAACTCGGGGCGGCCGGGCACCGGAAGCGCTCGCCCCTTCCGTGTGTGTCGCTGGTGCGCAGCCGCCGGGACACGGGGCGGGCTCCGTCAGGGCCCCGGGGCGCGCCTGCTCCTGCCGTCCGGCCGTTCCTGCCGCCGGAGGCGCGGCGCAGCGCGGAGGGCACGATGCGGCTGGGCTGCGGGGCCTTCGCCGCCGGCTGCGTGGCGATCGAGGTGCTGGGGGTCGCGCTCTTCCTGCGGGGGTTCTTCCCGGCGCCCGCGCGCCCCGAGCCCGAGCCCCCGGCGGCGCCCGCGGCGCCCGAGCCCATGGCAGGTACGGCCCGCCCCGCCCCGGGCCCTCGGGTCCCGGGCCCCTGGTGCCCAGGGAGTCACCGCAGATGACGACGCCTGCGGGCCGCGCCCTCTGACAGCCGCCAGGCCCCTGGCACCGTCGCGACGCCCGCCCGGCGGGCCCCCTTCTTGGTTCGCCCCGCCCGCCGCCCCCGCCGGGGGGAGGCCCCGCTCTGCCGGGTCCGCCCCGCGGGGCCGCCGAGCGTGCGGACAGTCGCTGGAAGCCGTCCTTCCGCCGCGAAGCGCGCGCTCGGAGGGCCTGCGCCTGCCCCGGCCACTGCAGGGCCCTCGCCCGCTGAGGGCGGTTCATCACTGGGTCCCGGGCTCCTGCGCTCCGTGGGGGGGCCCCGCCCCCGGGGAGGGCACTGTTCTCGGGTCGGTACCGACAGGTATGGCGGGGTAGGTGCCAGAGACGTGGGCGGAAACTGCGTTATAGGTGATTGGATGCTAAGTCACGGGTACAATTCGATTTTCTTTTTTCTTTCAAACCCTTTTAGGAGCCAGTTCCAATTGGACCGAGCGCCCCCCGCCTCTCTTCAGGAAAGTCGTTATTATGCTGATCGATGCCTTGAGAGATGATTTTGTGTTTGGGTCAAAAGGTGTGAAGTTTATGCCCTACACCACTTACCTTGTGGAAAAAGGAGCAGCTCACAGTTTTGTGGCTGAAGCAAAGCCGCCTACAGTCACCATGCCGCGAGTCAAGGTAAGCGGTTTCACATCTGTTTTATAAATCACTAGACCCCGGTGCACGAAACTCACGCGAGGGGCTCAGCCCTCGCAGCCGCCCAGCCCGGCTTTGTCCGGTGGAATGGCCGGAGGTGGTTCTGCTGTTCGGTGTAGCTGGCACGTTAGCTCTTTAGTACAGAGGACGGTTTGGCTCTAAGAGGGCTCTCTGTAGTCTGTTACTGGTCCACATTTGAAATACATTCGGTGCCGTCAGCCTGGCTGGGGCGCAGACGGACGAAAGCCTGGCAGATAAGGTGGAACTGAGACCACCATGTGTACCCCTTTTCCAGTAGCCAGCGTTCAAGCTTCCTGGGCGGATCATGGATTGAAAGCCAGATGTTCCAGGCCAGCCTGGTCTCGGGTCGCCCTCCTCCTTGCCATTCTGTTTTCTCTGATCGCCATCAGGTCCGTTAGAATCCGGGAAGGGCGTAAGGGTGATCTCGTTCCGTCTCTTGACTTTATCGATGAAGGGAAGCCCAGACTTGCCCCGCACTGAAGAGAATGGTGACTGACCCGGCAGGGTCTGGCCTCCCCAGTTCTCCTGTGTCTGCTGTGTCACCTGCCTGCAGCTGCTTGGCCTAGTGAGTGTGGCTTCCGAGTGCCTCGTGCTTCACCCAGGAACTATGGGTAAAGAGAAGACTAAAGCTTTATTAGGGACCATTTCCGAAGGAGGGCACAGGCTTGGAGTACCCAAGTCACGCAACTGGATTGGGGACTGGAGCACAGGCTGCCTGGCTCCAAAGACTGGGCGTCACGAAGCAGCACACAGCCGCACTGCCGAGCGGGGAGACTGACAGGTCCTTCTCAGAGGGCAAGAAGCCACCCTTCCCAAGGCCGTGGCAGCCACGGGAACCTCCAAGGACAAGACAGACTGAGTTCTCCCTTCGCCCTTCCTCGGGCCCCCAACTGCAATTCGGTCGCTCCCTGCATGCCCCCTGGGGTGACAGCCCAGAGGGTAAGAAGAGTTCCATAAGGCAAGAAATTGCAGTGTCCGTTAAACTTGTGAAGAGATTCTTTTTACTTTACTAGTAATCATAGCAACGCAAATTAAAACCATCTGCAAGGCCAAATTTTGTCTATCACCTTGTAAAAATTTAAAGATTGATGATAACCTACTCTTCACAAGAAAGAAGGTGAACAAGCGTCTTAATCCTGAGACTATAGCTGGACTGAGCCACCTCCCTCCTCCAGTCCAATGTGGTCTCCGGCTCGTGCCCCTCGACTTGGTGCCCCCCACCGTGCCTACTCACCCAGGCCTCATGGCGGTTATGCCCGTTCACCTCCCCCTCGTCCGAGCTACTTTCCTCTTTCATGATCACACATAGCTTGGCTCCCATGCACACTGCCCTCTGGCCTCAAGCCTTTGCAGTTACTGTGTCTCCCTAGGAAGGCCCCAACTCATCTCACCTAGACAACACTTCAGTCTCAGGTCTCAGCTCAAATGGTACTTCCATTGGAAACTTTTTAAAGATAGTATCCATTAAAATGGTCTTGGTTAAATATATTGTGCATTCAAATATTGGATGTAAATATATTGTACATTCAAATACTGAAAACATAGCCCCAGCTGGTGTGGTTCAGTAGATAGTGCCAACCCTCGCACTGAAGGGCCGTGGGTTCGATTCCCGTCAAAGGCACATACTGGGTTGCAGGTTCCATCCCCGGCCCGGTCGGGCATGTGCAAGAGGCAACCAATCGATGTGTCCTTCTCACGTGTTTCTCCACCCCCCTTTTCCCATCTTTTTTTAAAAAAAGGAAATAATATCCTCGGGTAAGGGTTAATAAATATTTGTGTGTGTGTGTGTGTGTGTGTGTGTATGGGTGTATATATATATGTATATGTATATATACACACACAAATTTATATGTAGTTTTTATAGCTGTTAAAAAAAAGATAAAGTAGCTATTTGTTTTCTGGGGAAAGGAATCGGTGGTCTGTTATTAATTGGAAAATAAAACCAAGTTGTAAAATTATTTACATAGTTTGTTACCATTTTGGTGAAAAATGTATCTTTGTATATTTTTGGTTGTACACCTACAGAAGAAAGTATGAAAGGGTACTTACCAAAAATAACCAGTTATCTTTAGGAAGTAGAATTTGGGGTAAGAGAGAGGCTCACATTTTGAGAAATAACTTTAGCCCTAGCTGGTTTGGCTCGGTGGATAGAGCGTCAGCCTGCAGACTGAAAGGTCCCAGGTTCGATTCCAGTCAAGGGCACATGCCCGGGTTGCAGGCTCGATCCCCAGTGGGGGGTGTCCAGGAGGCAGCCAATCAGTGATTATCTCTCATCATTGATGTTTCCATCTCTCTCTTCCTCTCTGAAATCAATAAAAATATATTTAGCCGAAACCGGTTTGGCTCAGTGGATAGAGCGTCGGCCTGCGGACTGAAGGGTCCCAGGTTCGATTCCGGTCAAGGGCATGTACCTGGGTTGCGGGCACATCCCTGGGGATGTGCAGGAGGCAGCTGATCGATGTCTCTCTCTCATCGATGTTTCTGACTTTCTGTCTCTCTCCCTTCCTCTCTGTGAAAAATCAATGAAATATATTTTAAAAATATATATATATGTATATATATTTTTTAAAAAAAGAAAAAGAAATAACTCTAGCCCTGGCCAGTGTGGCTTGGTTGGGTGTCCTTCCTCTGCACCAGAGGGTTGCTGGTTCAGTTCCTGGTCAGGACACACGTCCTGGTTGTGGGCTCCGGCTGAATGTCTCACTCTTACCTCTATTGCATCGAGCTTATGGAAGTCCATTACACCTGTCTTCATCTCTCTAGAAATCAGTTTAAAAAATCTTAAAAGGAATACCTTTATGGAGTTAGAATTTTTGTCCAATCTAGCACATGCATTTGTATGTGGATAGCTGGACGAGACATAACGTGTGTATATCCATGCTCCCTCCTCCACTCGAGATCGACCCTCACCCAGGAGTGGTGGCTGTCGTCGCTGTTGTGTGTGTGGCGTGACCTGCCTGGACTAGGCCTGGAGAGTGTCTCCCTGAGTGCAGGGCAGCTGATGTCTCTAAGGCCGTTTTTCCGATTCTTGTTTTTAGTTTTAGGATAGTATTTCCAGGGGCCGCTCAGGGTCAGCACAGGTTAGCAATTGCTCAGAAGTTGTGCATAAAGACCTAGTGTGGTGAGGCTACCACCCTTCGTGGGGTCACGTGTGGATGGGCCACGTGCTCACTGGTCAGGGACTGATGCATCCGCCCTGACTCTCACTTTCTCTGTGAGGAGGCCTTCTGCCCAGCCAGCAGGAGCTAGGAAGTCGGCCCTCCCTCTCCGGTCTCCTGAGGGCCCACGCAGCCTTCCAGGTGCCAGGAAGAGGTGGCGCTGACAGGGGCCACTACACCTGTCTCGTTCCTCTAATCCCCCCCCCTTTTTTTTTTTAATATATTTTATTGATTTTTTACAGAGAGGAAGGGAGAGGGATAGAGAGTTAGAAACATCGATGAGAGAGAAACATCGATCAGCCGCCTCCTGCACACTTCCCACTGGGGATTGCCCGCAACCCAGGTACATGCCCTTGACCGGAATCGAACCTGGGACCTTTCAGTCCGCAGGCCGACGCTCTATCCACTGAGCCAAACCAGTTTCGGCTCCAATCCCCTTTTAAAGTGTGGGCTGGTCTCTTACCACAACCAGCACGGCGCCTCGGGCAGCTGTTGGTGTGGCCTCGCCATGGATGCCATCCCCTTGCGTGGCACTGTCCCCTGGAGCCAGCTCCCAGTCGAGGGCCCTCCTGTCCTCTGCGCCTGCAGCACAGCCAGGGCGCAGCCCCGTGAAAGCACGGTGGGTGCTCACAGACTCACTGAGGCTGCCCTTGGCCTTGAGTAAGGACTTCTCAGTGGATTGTCTGTCCTTGGTGAGTTTTCAGAGTCCCCAGATGGGGTTTTGACAGTTTTATCCAGTGTCATCTTGCTCTTGGGGGAGAAGATTGGGCGAGCTCGCATGCGTTCCAGACGCCCAGAACACGCACCTGTCCGTTTGCTGTTGGAGAAGTCTTGGCCGTTGCCCCTTGGGTGTGACCCGATTCCTGTTGATTTGCATCGCACAGGCCGGGACACGTGTGCTGTGTGTTGTTGGGAGATACCACAGAGACCGCGGCCTCTTGGACTCCCGGCTAAAATGAGGGAGGTCACAGGAAGGTGTGAAGATGTCACACACCCCCCCTCCCAGAAACGGGGGCCATGTGGTGGGGGCGGGGAGGGGTCCCCACCAGCATACCTGGGCCAGCTCTCGGGGATCCCTGAGAGGTGTGTGGGAGCTGCTCCTTCACTCGGGAGTGGACAGTAGAGTCTCTGGTCTGTGAATTGGGACGTGGAGTTTGCAGACTTGAAGCTCGGGTGAGAGCCTGGCCGTGGGTGTGAACACAGGCTTGTGCGCACACCACCTGTGGTCGCTTGTTTTGGTTCTCCTCTGGCTCCCTCAGCGCCTCCTTTATCCTCTCCTTGTCTGAAATGGGGTCAGGCGTTCACGGTGAAGCATTCTGGTTTTGCCAGAATCTGCGGGTAGCTTTCCCCATTTGTCGTAGGACTGACCCACCCTCCGGTCCTGGGAGTGCCCTACTTTTATGCTTGCGTCTTTCCTCTGTGTCGTGGCCAGCACCCCTCCCCCTGCTGCACTTTGGACCCCAGAGTCTAATCCGAGAGTGTTCCCTCCTGCAGGCATTGATGACAGGGAGCCTCCCCGGCTTCGTGGATGTCGTCAGAAACCTCAACTCCCCCGCACTGCTGGAGGACAATGTGGTCACACAGGCAAAAGCCGCCGGGAAAAGGATTATCTTCTATGGAGACGAAACGTGGGTGAAGTTATTCCCAAAGCACTTTGTGGAATATGATGGAACGACCTCATTTTTTGTGTCAGATTATACAGAGGTCAGTGTTTAAAACAAGAAACAGATCCTACCGGGTGGAGAGGCAGCGTTCGTTGTAGTGGTGTTTGTTGCTCTATCGGGAGGGTGTGGAGACAGTATGAACGTGGCTCACTTGCACCGTGACAGCCAGGGGCGTGAGCCCTGGTGCAGGTGTGAGCACGGCTCTCTGGAGCCCACAGCCTGGAGGCTGACCACCGATTGGCAAGTGTCAAGAATCCAGAAGGTCTGCCCAGCCAGGAGTCAGGTGAGCTGGGTGCATAGGTGAGCGGGGACGTCCCACAAGGATAGAGTGGTGGCAGCCTCTGTCTGAGGCGAGCCCAAGGATGCCACACTGCCTGGGGCTCTGTGGCTGTTGGTCCCTCTGCAAGTGGGTCAGCGTTGAGTGGGAGGCACAGGGTCGAGGGCAAGCTGGGTGGGTGGTCTTGAGAGGCACCAGCTGGGAGTGCGGCTTCGCCCAGGGGAGGAGTGATGAGAGCCCTTGTTGAAAAGTTGAGCCTGGGTGCAGAGGGAGACCCTGGGGGCAGTGGCACCACATGTCTGGACTTGGCATTAGGGCGGATAGCATTGCACCCCTCACCCGTCCATTGGCTAACACAGATGCCTCTGCTGGAGTGGCCTGTGCAGCATAGCGGTGCTGGCCAGCGGCAGCTGGGCCTCCCCGTCCTGTGTACAGTCACTCAGGAACTTCTCTGCCGTAGGCTTTTCAGTGGGAGGGAGGTGGCCAGCAGTGGGGTCGCGGCTGACCAGGCTACATGGCTCTGTTGGGGGCTGTGGACGGCTGGTCAGAGTGCTGTCTCCTTCCTCCCAGGAAAGCTCTCATGCTGGTCACTGGAACCCGGAGCACTGTCCTGTGCTCACTGCCCTCCCCTGTGTAACGGTCCTGGGT
Source organism: Myotis pilosus (assembly GCA_036010255.1). Taxonomy (NCBI): domain Eukaryota; kingdom Metazoa; phylum Chordata; class Mammalia; order Chiroptera; family Vespertilionidae; genus Myotis; species Myotis pilosus. The sequence continues at coordinate 196,349 of JASKON010000006.1, forward strand.
CCTTGCTCAGTGCAGCCCTCGCCGTGCCCACAGAGATGTTCTTGCAGCAGACCTTGCTTGGCCCATCTTATAACACAGTCTGTCTGCAGCCTGGGGGTGCGAAACGATGTCAGGGAAAGTTTCGTCTCATCTGATGTTTAGTTCTCTATGGCAGTTTTAATTTTTCTTGTCTTTTCGAACTCACATAGTCCTGTCACCTACAGTAAACCCTGTGACGTAAACGACACATCACTTCCTTGGGCAGTGACGATCTAGCTCTTCATTTGCACTTTCCCCTTAAAGGTGGACGATAACGTGACGAGGCACTTGGATAAAGTATTGAAAAGGGGGGATTGGGATGTGCTAATCCTCCATTACCTGGGGCTGGACCACATCGGCCACATTTCCGGGCCCAACAGTCCCCTGATTGGGCGGAAGCTCAGCGAGATGGACAGCATCCTGATGAGAATCCACACCTCGCTGCTGTCAGAGGTGAGCTGCGCTTCGGTGGGTCTTGGTGCCAAGAGGTGCTTGTGCCCACAGTCCCCAGAAAAACTAGCTGGCACGTGAGCTCAGGTGAGCTGAGTGAATGTCACGCCCACCGTCCCTCGGCAGCCTCAGCCGGCACAGGTGCCACTGCGATGCTCACCTGCCTGTTCCCGCCTCCAGTGGCTGTGTCGCCACCATCACCATCTGCTCCTGCTTCCTGGGTGCCTTCGGGACGCTGAGCCTGTCTGGGTGTCTGCGGGGTGTGGGCTCCAGCCAGGAGGGCAGACAAGCAGCACAGTGAGTGCATCAGGGATCTTTTTAAAATGTATTTTTACTGATGTCAGAGGGAGAGAGAGAGAGACATCCGTGATGAGAGAGAACCATGGATCGGCTGCCTCCTGCACACACCCCCCCACTGGGGATCGAGCCTGCATCCTGGGCATGTGCCCTAATCGGCAATCGAATTGTGACCTCCTGGTTCATAGGGTGACACCCAACCACTGAGCCAGGCCGGCCAGGCTGCATGAGTGTTCTTGAAGGTGACGTGCCACAGGACAGTGGGGGCAGGAGGAGGGAACCGCATCTGAGGGGCTGTGGTTTTCAGCAGCCTGGGCAGAGTAGTCACAGGAGATGTGAGCAGAGGCTGGACAGGAGGGGGCCAATGTGCCAGGCCAAGAGCAAGGGCGAGGTGGAGCCTGCCAGGCACATCCTGGGCAGCAGAGGTCATGGCGGGAGCCCCAGGGCAGGAAGGTGGCTGCATTTGACAGATGGGGGCACCGGGGCACGCAGAGCAATGTGCCTGCACTCTCACAGCTCAGAAGTGGCAAAGAGGTCCGGGCCCAAATCCTCTGCCCTGCGAGGCCCTCTGTCCAATCCCACTGTGCTGTGTGACCGCCATGTGATTCCGCTTGTTTCATCCATACGTTATTTGACCTTGACCCTTTGGTCTGACCGGAAGCTCATAGGTAAAAGGAAAAACCCACTGATCTAGAAAGAACTGTTCATGCAGCTAGAGCCTGACGTGTGTGTCCTAGCGAGTACGTGTTCCCGGTGTCAGTGCCGTTGAAACGGCCCCTTTGCCTTACAGGAGAGGGAGGCCCTCTCGCCCAGCCTGCTGGTTCTCTGTGGCGACCACGGCATGTCCGAGAGTGGGGGCCACGGGGCCTCCTCCCTGGAGGAAGTGAACACTGCGCTGCTCCTCACCAGCTCTGCATTCGAGAGGAAGCCCGGTGAGGACGCAGGCATGGCTGACATGCTGAAACTGTACTTTACTGCTGTGTGCTATCACCCGTTGCTAATTGTAAAACTGTTTTTGGAAGCGAAGTTTGAAATATCCTGATAATGGCTGAATGAAAATTCACAGGGCAAGGGGCAGTCGGGATGAGGAGGTCAGATTTCTTGCCCCAATTATTACAATGCAAGTGTCCTTTGTGGGAATTCGGTTGTCTGGATGCCACTGCCTAGATGCCTGGGACTGTTAGTAAGAATGTCCTGTGGCTTAGCGTCTTCAGAGGCACATGTATGAATGAGAAACATAAGTACTTACATTCCCTTAAAAGTACCCTCTGTTAGACACTAGAGGTTGAATTGTCAGTAGGAGTCACCAGACCGGTCCCAGCAAGATTCACTGAAGACTCATCTGTCATCACTGACACCCAGTTCTGCACCCAAACACACAGCCCCTCTGACCCACCCGCCTGCCTCAGGCAAGGCCATCTCCGCCACCCTCCCCGTGGGCCTGCCTTTGCCCCTCGCTTCACTTGCTGTTGTTTCTGTGGATTCTGTGGCTTCCTCTCACAGTTCCTTGCCATCACCCAGCCCTGTTGGAGCCAGCCTTCCAGTGAGCGGGTACAGTGCCCACCAGGGCACCGGCCTCTGTGCCCCACTATCCTCACTCGACCACAGTACGGCCTCTGCGCCCCACTCCCCTCACTCGACCACAGCGCGGCCTCTGCGCCCCACTATCCTCACTCGACCACAGCACCGGCCTCTGCGCCCCACTATCCCTCACTCAACCACAGTACGGACTCTGCGCCCCACTCCCCTCACTTGACCACAGCGCGACCTCTGCGCCCCACTCCCCTCGACCACAGCGCGGCCTCTGGGCCCCACTCCCCTCACTCGACCACAGTACGGCCTCTGCGCCCCACTATCCTCACTCGACCACAGCACGGCCTCTGCGCCCCACTATCCTCACTCGACCACAGCACCGGCCTCTGCGCCCCACTATCCTCACTTGACCACAGCGCGGCCTCTGCGCCCCACTATCCTCACTCGACCACAGCACCGGCCTCTGCGCCCCACTATCCTCACTCGACCACAGTACGGACTCTGCGCCCCACTATCCTCACTCGACCACAGTACGGCCTCTGCGCCCCACTCCCCTCACTCGACCAAAGCGCGACCTCTGCGCCCCACTCCCCTGGACCACAGCACGGCCTCTGCGCCCCACTCCCCTCACTCAACCACAGTACGGCCTCTATGCCCCACTATCCTCACTCGACCACAGCACGGCCTCTGCGCCCCACTATCCTCACTCGACCACAGCACCGGCCTCTGCGCCCCACTATCCTCACTCGACCACAGCGCGGCCTCTGCGCCCCACTATCCTCACTCAACCACAGCGCGGCCTCTGCGCCCCACTATCCTCACTCGACCACAGCGCGGCCTCTGCACCCCACTATCCTCACTCGACCACAGCGTGGCCTCTGCGCCTCACTATCCTTCACTCGACCACAGCGCGGCCTCTGCGCCCCACTCCCCTCACTTGGACCACAGCAGGGTGGCCACCGAGTCGGGTGAGAGCCCTGCACTAGAAACGGCTTCTTCCCAGCATTTGCTCGTCCTGCCCAGGTGCCTGAGCTCCTGGGATGGAAATGGCACCACGTGAAAATGTCTCACAAACACGTGTTCACAGACGTTCACAGCAACATCATTCATGAGAGCCAAGAAGTGGGAACCCCAGCCCTGATGAGGTGGCTGAACGTGGTGCGTCCACACAGCAGACACCACCGACAGAGGAAGGAGTGAGGGTGGGCCGTGCAGCAGGGCTGTCTCAGGAGGAAAAGGACAGCTGCCCGGCTGGGAGGCCCATGTGCAGGCAGATGGCCTGGAGGCCTGCGGGGGCGTGTATTTAACTTGACTTTCTCTAAGAATAGTTATATCCTGCAGACTTCACTCCTTCTGTTCATTGAGTCAGTATCAGTTTTAAAACATTTATGTGAGTGGTCCCCACCACTCCCATCCCCGCCACCACCCACCACCCCTCCAGCAAGTAGTGTTTCTGTCACTGTTAGATTTGCGTCTTCCAGGGCTTCTAATATGAGGAGCCCTGGGGCAGTGGTCTTGTGGCCAGGATAGAGGGCCCTGCAGTGCTGCTGAGCGATAGCTGTGGTGTGGGCACGCGTGTCCATTTATCCATTCATCCGTAGACGGGGCTGTGAACATTTGTCAGCAAGTGTTTGTGAAGACGTATTTTCATGTGGTGTCTTTTAAAAAATGTATATTCTTATTGATTTCACAGAGGAAGGTAGAGGGAAAGAGAGATGAAAACACCAGTGATGAGAAAGCATCACTGATGAGCTGCCTCCTGCCACCCCCTCCCTGGGGATGGAATCCACAGCCTGGGCCTGGGCCCTGAGCGGCGGGGCCTGTGGTGTCATTTTTCTCCAGGGCACCTTTGACTCCCTCTGTGCTGTTGCTGTCAGGTGGCTTCTGCAGGGCACAGCCAGGTCTGTGCGCAGCGCAGGGCTGTGCAGTCAGTGTCGGGTCTCAGCACGACAGCCAGGCCCCACCAGTGCCAGTGCTGAGAACGACCCCTCAATGGAAGAGACCATGAGAAGAAAGGTAATATTGGAGTGGAAAACTTCTAAGTATAACTCAGGAGGCATCAGTAGCGGGTTGGTCAGAAAAGAAGAATAAATTGGACCCAGTTAAAAAGAAAATTTCATACAACCCAAAATTACCATAATCAAAGCTAAACCTTTACAAATTCGCCCCAGAGCGGGAGGCTGGCCCCAGGCTCCGCTGACCCACCTGCACAGGCGGCTGGGGTACGGGGGAATTTCTCCACCGAGAAGAGGACGCCTGCGCTGAGCTTCCTGTCCAGGGCCTCGCGGGGCCTGGGGCAGAGCCGGGCCTGAGCCCAGGTCGTGACTCACCCAGTCCCCTTGTAGGGCCCGTCAGGCGCCAACCCCTGCCTAGTGCAAAGCGCTGCAGGTGCTCAGGCCGTGGCCACTGGGCCAGCCTCCCGCTGCTTTCCCAGAGGGGCCCCGAGGGGCTGTGAGCACCACTCTGATCCAGAGGGCGGGGCCGCCAGGGAACCCCCGGAGACCATCTGCTGCGCCACCTGCTCCCTGTGCCGGCGTCTCCCAGGCACCGTGGCTGCTTCAGGGAAGGTGGTGGTCAGTCGGCTCACTGACAGCATGGTGCAATGCTCCATGTCAATCTACAGGGAATGGTTTGGCGAGATGGTGACTGACGTGCGTTGTCAGAGGTCAGGTGTGTCCGAGAGCCTGTCGCTGACCCTGCTTCCTCCCCTAGGTGAAGTCCGGCCCCCAGAGCATGTGCAGCAGACGGACCTGGCCGCCACCCTGGCAGTGGGGCTCGGCCTGCCTATCCCGCAGCACAGCGTGGGCCACTTCCTGTTCCCCGTCGTGCAGGGCAGAGCCCTGCGGGAACAGCTGAGGCTCCTGCACTTGAATGCAGTGCAGCTCAGCAGGCTGTTGCGAGCGCGCATCCCGGGGTTCGAGAGAGGTGAGTCACGGCCACCCTTGGTCAGGCTGGGGCCCCGCGTGCCCTAGCCCTCGCTGCGGCCTGGCTGTGCTTCAGAGCTCGGCCATCACCGCGAGCAGCACCCAGAGGCCGTTGTCTCAGGCATGTGCTCCCAGACGTGTGCTCAGTCAAGGAGTGGTGACTCTTCCCACTGTTTCTGTTTGGACAGCAGGGCCAGGGCTGCCCTCGTGGAGCGCAGCTTGAGAGGGAGCAGGAGGTGGCCATGGGGTCAGGTGGTGTGTGGGTGGCGAGGCCTGGGGGGGACGTGCCTCACTTGCAGGGATGAAGGGGCGGGAGTGGCTGGAGCAGAGGAAGGCACAGGACGGGAGGCCAGGGGTGTGGGGGCCTCTGGGACCCTGGCTAGAGTAGGGGCTCTCGCTTTCGTCCTGAGTCGCGGAGTCTGAGCTCTGCAGCCGGCACTTGGGAGGTTCTGGGGCCAGGGAGGCTGGAGGAGAGCTGGGAGGAAGCTGCCCAGAGAGGACTCGCAATACGGAGCCGGTAGAAGACCCAGGCTATTGCTGAGAGGCAGGCAGGGCAGCCATGCGGGGGCGGGGGGAGGGGTTGTGGATGTGGGGGAGACGGCAGCAGGCACCCATCTGCCCAGTCTTCACCAGGGCGAGCATGGGGAGGTTTCTGTAAAGTCGAGGGCCTGTTAACACGATGCATTTCTGGGTAGTTTTCCATTGCAGGAGCAGAGGGGAGGGAAGGAGAGAGGGAGCAGGGGAGGAGGAGAGGCAAGGCCAGGGGTGGAGGCAGAGGGATGGGGGAGGTCGGCTGGAAGGAGGTTGGAGGGTGCTGGCCCGTGACCAGCCCACACACGAAGGTTCCTGGGCGCCAGCTGTCAGGTTCTCCCACGGGCCGCGGAAGCCACTGGGAACCCAGTGCCTACGTCTGTGCTGCGTCCGCAACCTGTTCCTCTTCTTGTCAGAGCATGGATTCGAACAGTTTAAAGTATCAGAAAGGCTGCACGGAAACTGGGTCAAACTGTACTTAGAGGAAAATAATGCAGAAATCCTTCTCAACATGGGAGCCAAGGCCCGCAAGCAGTACCTGTACACCCTGAAGGCCCTGAGCCAGGCCTTGAGCAGCCAGGAGGCCCAGTACGACATCTACTCCATGGTGGTGGGGACCGTCGTGGTTCTGGAGGTACGGTGCTCACACGGAGCGAGGCTCACCTGTGGAGCTGGCTCGATACCCCAGCCAGGATATCGCAGTGGAGTGTCTGTAGCACATCAGTGTTCCCCAAAACAGGAAACTGGTTTTCCTGTTTGCTCACGTGTGCCCTTGTGCACAGCCCTGTCCAGGCGGGTGGCTGGAGGCGTGGTTTGGCCTTTCCCTCCGCCATCGTGGACCAGCCTGCGCTTCCCACCCAGGTCCTCGCCCTGCTCCTGCTCAGCGCCCCGCAGGCCCTGGGCGCCACGGCGAAGCTGGAGGTCCCTCTGTCGCCCTTGTGTTCTCTGCTCTTCTACGTGATGTTCCTGCTCCTCTGGGCCACGCACATGGTCGTGTGCACCTCCGCCGAGAGCTTCTGCTACCTGTGCAGCCTCGCGTGGCCCGTGGCGGGCGTGGTGCTGGCGCTGGTCTCCGCGCTGCTCTGTGGGGTCTTGTCCACTCTGACCAGGATGTGTCTGCGTGGAAAGCTTCTGAGGAGGGTAAGGCTGGCTCCCGCAGAGGGGACACATCTCTTGGTGTAGGCTGCACTTGGTAATTGAGTACCTTTCCCTCCCAATGTGTGCGGCAGGTGCAGCACTGGCCGGAGCCGGGGAGGGCAGCCTGTCCCCAGGCTCTGGGCCCACCTCACACTCTCAGCTCCGTGCTGACAGGTCCCAGGCCTCGCCTGTCAGGTGAGAGAGGGTGGGAGAGTGAGAGAGACAGAAACATCAATGATGAGAAAGAATCATGGATCAGCTGCCTTCTGCATGCCCCACACTGGGGCTTGAGCCCATAACCCAGCCATGTGCCCTGACCGGGAATCAAGCTGTGACCTCCGGGTTTATAGGTTGATCTCAACCACTGAGCCACACTGTCTTTAGTTTTATATGCTTCAGGTTGGTACATTGAAGGGATGGTGCTATGATGCCAGCTTTGTCATTTCAGTAGAATGAACATTTCAGTGGAAACTTCTGGATTTCTGGAAAATTCATGGTTGGATTCTTGGGAAATATCGTTGAGGTTCTTTGGTTTAGTAGTGGGAACTGGCCGTGGCTGCCTGACGACCCAGGCTCGAGAGGACAAAGATGTTGTATGAAGGGCTGGGTCCCGGGGCCGGGCCCAGGTCTCTGAGCCCCCACGCTGCCCAGGTGGTGCGGGTCTAGGCACCATGTCCCGTCACCGGGCTTCAGACAGCTGTGCTGAGGAGGGCAGGCCCTTCCTCCAGAGCCAGGGGAGCATCTGATGAGTGTCCCACAGGCTCTGCTCTGTGCCCAGCGTGTAGCCCGTTGTGTGCGGTTCTCAGGTTCCCCTTACAAAGTCCACCTTCCTTTCTACAGAAGGCAGCTCCTTCCCACTGGAAGTGGTCGGAGCTGGACTTCCTCATCCTGGCGGGGACTGCAGGCCACGTCCTGAGTCTGGGTGCGAGCAGCTTCATCGAGGAGGAGCACCAGACCTGGTACTTCCTCGTCAGCACCCTGTGTCTGGCTCTGAGTCACGAGAGCTACAGAAGCTGCTTCCTGGGAGACGATGAGGAGCCTGAGCGTTTCCCACGGGTGGCAGGAGAGTTTGCCAGGGCGGCATCAGCTTTGCCGGACAGGAGCGTCAGCTGTGACATGTTAGAGCTCGACCAAGCACGCCAGAGCCCCTCGTCCCTGGACGGACTCCGAGGGCATGAGAAGTGTATGGCACTGGCCAGCCCGTGGCTGATCCTCGGCTGCTGCCGGCTGCTGCGGTCTCTGAACCAGACGGGGGTGCAGTGGGCCCACCGCCCTGACCTGGGACACTGGCTCACCAGGTGAGAGCATGCGCCGTGGCCACACTAGCTGGCCAATAGTCGCCTTTCTCCACATGGGGCCCGTTTGCCATGTTCAGGATGGAAGTGGTATTTGAGATTTGAAGAATTAGAAAAATACACCCTAGTGCATGAATTGATGTTGAAAAGCAAACTTATGTCAGGCTAGCCTATGTGGTTGGTTTTATGGCCGAATCCCTGCAGGTGATGTTTGAGAACCTGTGAGTGTTCAGTGGTGATCACAGCGAGGAGCTGGCTCTGCCCTGGCCACTGCTTCCGGGAGGACAGGCTATGACGTACGTGGTCAGAAGCCCTCGACAGCTAGTGGCTGTGCGGGTGCTGCTTCAACACCTGAGAGAAGTGCAGCAGGAAAAACCAGACTGGAAAGGGGGGCTCATGACAGTTAGAGGGGTGCGGTGGAGGTCAGGACAGTCGGACATCAGTGTGAGGGGCTCGGGACAGTCGGACAGGGTCTGTGAGGGGCTCAGGACAGTCGGACGGGGTCTGTGAGGGGGGCTCAGGACAGTCAGACAGGTGCTGTGAAGGGGGCTCAGGACAGTCGGACATCAGTGTGGGGGGCTCAGGACAGTCGGACGGGGTCTGTGAGGGGCTCGGGACAGTCGGACATCAGTGTGAGGGGCTCGGGACAGTTGGACGGGGGTCTGTGAGGGGCTCAGGACAGTCGGACATCAGTGTGTGTGGCTCGGGACAGTCGGACGGGGGTCTGTGAGGGGCTCGGGACAGTCGGACATCAGTGTGAGGGGCTCGGGACAGCCAGACGGGGGTCTGTGAGGGGCTCAGGACAGTCAGACGGGGTCTGTGAGGGGGGCTCAGGACAGTCAGACAGGTGCTGTGAAGGGGGCTTAGGACAGTCGGACATCAGTGTGAGGGGCTCGGGACAGTCAGACGGGGTCTGTGAGGGGCTCAGGACAGTCGGACATCAGTGTGAGGGGCTCAGGACAGTCGGACGGGGTCTGTGAGGGGGGTGGGACAGTCAGACATCAGTGTGAGGGGCTCGGGACAGTCGGACGGGGGTCTGTGAGGGGCTCAGGACAGTCGCACGGGGTCTGTGAGGGGCTCGGGACAGTCGGACATCAGTGTGAGGGGCTCGGGACAGTTGGACGGGGGTCTGTGAGGGGCTCAGGACAGTCGAACATCAGTGTGTGGGGCTCAGGACAGTCGGACGGGGGTCTGTGAGGGGCTCGGGACAGTCGGACATCAGTGTGAGGGGCTCGGGACAGTCAGACGGGGTCTGTGAGGGGCTCAGGACAGTCAGACGGGGTCTGTGAGGGGGGCTCAGGACAGTCAGACAGGTGCTGTGAAGGGGGCTCAGGACAGTCGGACATCAGTGTGAGGGGCTCGGGACAGTCGGACGGGGTCTGTTAGGGGCTCGGGACAGTCGGACGGGGTCTGTGAGGGGCTCAGGACAGTCGGACATCAGTGTGAGGGGCTCGGGACAGTCAGACGGGGTCTGTGAGGGGCTCAGGACAGTCGGACATCAGTGTGAGGGGCTCGGGACAGTCGCACGGGGTCTGTGAGGGGCTCAGGACAGTCGCACGGGGTCTGTGAGGGGCTCAGGACAGTCGCACGGGGTCTGTGAGGGGGCTCAGGACAGTCGCACGGGGTCTGTGAGGGGCTCAGGACAGTCGCACGGGGTCTGTGAGGGGCTCGGAACAGTCGGACGAGGTCTGTGAGGGGGCTCAGGACAGGCACAGACACCTGCAGCAGGAAACTTCAGCAGAACAAGGAAATGCTTACTCCGACCAGCAGTTGGGAGTTTCAGGTGGAATAACAGGGCACTTTTATCTAACAAGATAGGGAACAGAAGGGATAGGCGGCCTGGGTGAGGCCGCGACCTGGTCCACACGACAGTCACTGGGGAAACAGTGTGGCCTGTGCCTCCAGCCCGAGTGTGTCTCCTTCCTTGACTGCGAATTCTATAGGGAATCTCCCATCCCAGCGTCAACCACCGACAGCCCAGCACCCCGGGCAGCGCTCCTGGGCTGCTGCTGCGAGCCCACTCCGTGCCCTCAGTGGCCTGGAGAGAGGAGTGAGGCCGAGCCCCCGGGCCCTGGGACCGCACAGAGGCCGCGCCTGCTGCTCAGGAAAGCGCGGCCGAGCTGGGGCGTGCTGTCCTCCCCACACTGGACTGGGCCCTTCCCCGCGGGCTTCTGCCTCTCAGGCTGTCCCTGCCGGTTTGCAGAGGCAGCCCTGGGACCAGGACAGAGCTGCTTGGGGGCATCCAGGCTCGCCTTCTGGTGCTTTTTCAGTTGTGACCATTTCCCACCAGGACAGGACATACATGTCCAGTTTAAACAGCAACAATGAGTGGACCCCATGTGACCACCCCCAGAGCAAGACCCTGGCCACGGGCAGCCTCTGCCTGTCTCCCAGGCGTGCTTCCTTCGTGTGTTTCATTTCGTGAGTGAACGGTGCTCCCCGGCTGCAGCAGTGGGCGTGGCCAGGCAGTTGGGCACCCCCCCACCCGGTAACCGCTGCCTGTGAGCCCCCCAACTTCTCTGGGGTCTCGGGCCCTGAATGGAGATCACACCAGGAGGTGCATGACCCCCGGAGTGGGATGTACCCTGGGAAGCACAGGGTTTGCCCAGCACCTCCTCACCTGTGTAGGGAACATGTGGCTGCCCAGAAAAGGGGCGCCTGGCCGAGCGGTGGTTGGACCACTGTGGACAAAAAGCAGTAGGTCAGGGCAACAGCCCTTCGTTTGTACATTGTGAGAGCCTCAGTCTGCATTTCAGTCACCAACTGTTTTCTTCCATGCTTTTCAGGAAAATCAGCTGTTTTTAGGACAGTTCTTAGAAAGCCACGCAGCAGAGACTCAGCCTTGCTAGCTGCACTTGTGGGTAATTCCTGGCACTTTCCATTCCCTTTCAGCCCTGACCACCAAGCCGAACTCTCCGTCCTCGCTGCCCTTTCCCTCCTGGCCATCTTCGCGCTGGTTCAGAGCAGGTGCTCCTCCGTGGCCAAGGGGGCCCTGGCGCTTGGCCTGCTGGGTGTCTACTGCTACAGGGCAGCCACTGGCCACGTGCTGTCCCCATGGCAACAAGACAACAAGGACGTTTCCAGGTAGTGTGCTGCAGCCCGGGGGCTTGTTTTGAGGTCTCTCTGGTTTTTGAAGGGACACCTGCCTGCTGCCTTCAGGACGTTGGTGAAGTGGTTTCACCGAGAGAGCCGAGGGCCTGCTGAGTGCTCAGTGAGCTGACCCTGCCCTCTGTCCTGGTGGGAGACAGTTGCTCGGTGATGAGGTGTTTGAGGGTCATTTTTTAAGTACGGAATTTTTTTAAAAAACAAGGCATCTCAAGGATTCAGTGTTGCCTGGTCAGGACGAATGAGCTAGAAGAGCCAGTGGGTGTTGCCTAGCAGTTGGGAAACAGGGCAGAAAACTAAACTCGCCCAGGTCTTGCCGGGCCCTGAGAAGCCTTGTGCCACTGAGCCCCAAGTCACCTTGCAGGTCAGGGCAGCTGCTCTGTCTCCAGGAGACGGGAGGGCGGGGGGCGGGGGGCAGTGTCCCAGGAATGTTGGAAACGTGCGGACCCTCCGACCCAGGTGTCCTCTCGAGCAGCGAGGAGGCCTGAGACGAGGGGTGGGTTCTGCTCTCCAAGGCACTAGCGTGGCACCGTGGGAGGCGGCAGGGCCAGCCGTGGGGGAGCTCTGAGCGAGCGAGGCTTGCCCTGGGCTCGCAGCCCCCGGAGTCGGCTGAGCTGTGTGTGTTTACGGGACGCGCGGAGACGCAGAACAGCAGGCTGTCCCTGTGTGCGGCCTGAGCCTGTGAAGTAGGAGCGTCGCTTTTCATTTCATGTGAAAGACTCACAGAGGGCGCTGGCCTTCAGTGGGTCGGTGGCCGAGGGGCACGGGTACCCCTGGAAATGGCCTGCCAGCTGGCGTGGGGAGTCAGTGATGCCAGGGGCCTGGTGAGGGGATGCCCCCGACACAGGGAGGCCAGATGGGGCAGCGTGGTGTGCAGGCATCTCAGAGGCACGCGCTTTGTCGTCGGAGATGGGGCACCTGCCGGAGAGGGAAGCCACAGGCGAGTGTTTAGTGCAGTTGTTGGTCTCAGTCTGAGTCTGTGACGCACAAGCAGACCCTCCTTCCTCTCTGGTGGACGCATCGGTTTCAGCGTCGCTCGCTTCAGAGCTGGGGGCAGTGTGATCCTCTCACGGACCCAGCGGCTTGTAGGCCGGAGCCCCCTTTGGTGAATCTGTGCTGCTGGGTTCACGTGCTTCCTGCCAAGTGCCTCCTGCCCGGCCTCTCTGTCCCGGTCCTCGGTCCCTCCTGCTGCCAGAGCCGCTCAGCCCAGAGCTGTCCTGAGTCCAGAGCACTGACGGCTGCTTCTCTCCTCTCGGGCCCCAGGTGCTGCTGCCTGTCCGTCTTCTAGAGCTTGCCTTTACGTTTAATGCCTGGCTCTCCTCACGTGGAAGCCCATGTTCAGCGGGCAGGGCAGGCCAGGCCGCGGCGGCGCCCTTCCTCCTGGTCGCCCGGCATTCAGCCCTGCCCTCTGTCAGCTCTGACCACTCCGGCCTCGGCTGCGCTCTCTGCTCAGCATGGCTCCCGCCTGGGTGGGCTGCGCCTGACCACATCTCCGTGGCAGGCCTCAGGGACAGTGTTTCACTGTTTGAATTAAACTCATACTAAAAAGATAATTTTTTAAAAATGCGTAAACCTTCCTAAGAAAATCTGAAAGTTTATTTTTTCAAAAATATATATTATTTTGATTGTCTCATTTACAGTTTTACTTAGCGTTACTGTAATTATCTGTTCTTACTTTGAGAGGATGTTTATTAAAGCTGGGACAGGGTCACAGGAAGGGCTCGGTAGAAGCAGCACCAGGAGAGCCCAGGTGGGGCCTTGGCTTTACTTTAATCATCAGCCTTTCTAGGATAAAATATTTGCTTTATGAAATTTTTTTAAATGTATTTATTGTCTAAAGTTTTACATATGCCTCCTTTTACCCCACTTGACCGCCCCACCCAGCGACTCCCACCCCCACGAGCCCCCACTGCCCCAGTGTCCTGGCCACTGGTTATGCTAATGTGTGTGAACTCTAACCCGCCCGCCCCCGCCGTTTGTGTATCTATTCTTTCTTTTTTCCATTTTATTTTTTCTTTATTTTATCGTTGGGGGCCATAATGATTTCTGAATAAAACCTGGTAGGTAGGTTATCTTTTTTTAAAAAATTCTTTATTAAGGTATTACAAATGTGTCCTCATCCCCCCCATTAAACCCCCATCCTCCCCCACCCCCACCCCCCTCCACTCATGCTCTCATCTCCCTGTTGTCCATGTCCATTGGTTTGGCTTATATGCATGCATACAAGTCCTTTAGTTGATCTCTTCCCCTTACCCCCACCCTCCCCTACTCTCCCTCTGGGGATTGATAGTCTGATCACTGTTTCTCTGTCTTTGGGTCTGTCCCTGTTCATCAGTCTATGTTGTTCTCTATATTCCACAAATGAGTGAGATCATGAGGTATTTAACTTTCTCTGACTGGCTTATTTCACTTAGCATAATGCTCTCCAGTTCCATCCATGCTGTTGCAAATGGCAAGAGTTCCTTCTTTTTTACCGCAGTGTAATATTCCATTGTGTAGATGTACCACAGTTTTTTAATCCACTCATCTGCTGATGGGCACTTAGGCTGCTTCCAAATCTTAGCTATGGTAAATTGTGCTGCTATGAACATAGGGGTGCATATATCCTTTCTGATTGGCGTTTCTGGTTTCTTGGGATATAGTCCTAGAAGTGGGATCACTGGGTCAAATGGGAGTTCCATTTTTAATATTTTGAGGAAATGCCAGACTGTTCTCCACAGTGGCTGCACCAGTCTGCATTCCCACCAGCAGTGCATAAGGGTTCCTTTTTCTCCACATCCTCTCCAGCACTTGTCGTCTGTTGATTTGTTGATGATAGCCATTCTGACAGGTGTGAGATGGTACCTCATTGTTGTTTTGATTTGCATCTCTCGGATGATTAGTGACTTTGAGCATGTTTTCATATGTCTCTCGGCCGTCTGTATGTTCTCTTGAAATGTGTCTATTTAGGTCCTTTGCCCATTTTTTGATTGGATTGTTATCTTCCTTTTGTTAAGTTATATGAGTTCCCTTGTAAATTTTGGAGATTAAACCCTTATCTGAAATATCATTGGCAAATTTGTTCTCCTATGCAGTGGGCTTTCTTGTTGTTTGTATGAAATTTTTTTAAACTTTGTTGTTGAGAGTATTACAATACCCCTCTTTTCCCCCCCATTACCCCTCCACTAGGTTCCCATCCCGCCTAAGACCTTCACCACCTTATTGTCTGTGTCCATAGGTAACACATATCTATTAAGATGCAAAGTGTTTCCTCAGGAGTTCAGCTGGGAGGCCACGAGTTCGATTGCTCGCTATGACGTGCATTCACACCACCAGGGGGTGGCACAGAACGAAGGAAAGCTCCAGCTGGGGAAGGGAGGCCCCGGCTGGCAGCCGGAAGGCCCCGATCAGCCCTGATCATGGGCCAGACCTAGGGACCCTACCCATGCACAAATTTTGTGCCCCAGACCCCTCCCTCTCTCTCTCTCTCTCTCTAAATATATCTACACTAATAAAAGAGAAAAATGGTAATTGGCGTACGACGCTACCCTTTTCATTGGCTAATCAGGGCTATATGCAAATTAACTGCCAACTCAGATGGCAGTTAACTGACAACAAAGATGGCGGTTAATTTGCATATGTAGGCACAATGCAGGGAGGCAAAAGGGAAAGCAGGAAGAAGCCCCCTGCCACTGACAGTGATCAGAAACCCAGGGGGGAGCTAAGAGCTGGGGGGCTGCCCCTGAGCCATGATCGGAGAATCAGGTGCCTTTGCCACCCTGGCCAGTGATAGCAGGAAGTAGGGGTGGAGCCAGCAATGGGAGTTGGGCACGGTCGAAGCTGGCAGTCCCAGGAACTAGGGGTCCCTTGCCTGGGCCTAAAGCGGAGCCCACAATCGCGGGGCCGCTGCAGCTGCGGGTCCCCACTGCCCGGGCCCGATGCCTTGGCCAGAGGCGTTAGGCCTGGGCAGGGGCGGAGCCTGCAACCGCAGGGAGCTGGGGGTCCCCTGCCCAGGCCTGACACCTCTGCCGGAGGCCTCAGGCCTGGTCAAGGGGCCGATCTGGTGATTGGTGATCGGAGGGTGATGAGGGTCAACTCCTCTGGCCGAGGCATCAGGCCTGGGCTGGGAGCAGAACCAGTGATGGGGGGAAATGAGGGTCCCCTGCCCAGGCCTGATGCCTCTAATAGAGGCGTCAGGCCTGGGCAAGCGGCCGATCCTGCGATTGGAGGGTGATGGGGGTCAACGCCTGAGGGCTCCCAGTATGTGAGAAGGAGCAGGCTGGGCTGAGGGACACCCCCCCCCCCCCCCACACACACACACACACACACCCAGTGCACGAATTTCGTGCACTGGGCCCCTAGTATACACACACACACACACACGCACGCACGCACACACACATACACACACACACACATATATATTAGAGGCCCGATGCACGAAATTCGTGCAAGAGTAGGCCTTCCTTCCCCTGGCTGCCAACACTGGCTTCCCTCTGGCACCTGGGACCTGGGCTTCCCTTGCAGCCTGGCTTCATCCAGAAGGTCATCTGGAAGGACGTCTGAAAGGACATCTGGTCTAATTAGCATATTACACTTTTATTATTATAGATAAAAGCCTAAGTGACCGTTGTGACCGGTCACTGTGACACACGCTGACCACCAGAGGGCAGATGCTCAATGCAGGAGCTGTGCCCTGGTGGTCAGTGCGCTCCCACAGGGGGAGCACCACTCATTTGACAGACCCGACCCGGCACCCACCAGCCCGGCGGCAGCCACTCACTCCTTCAGTAGTCCTGCAGGTCTCATCTCCGAAGAATGGGCCAGCGCCACGGACACGATCCCAACAGTGCTGCCCTCCTGGAAGTCGGCCTCGGGCACCACAGCCGCTTCCCCTCCTTAGACGCTCCGCAAGGAAGAAAGGATATAAAAGCAGCCACCAAGTGGCTCCCAACAACTGGTGCAAACGTCAGCGGGACAGATCCGGATCCCGGTCGGCAAGCGCGTCTGGTCCCCCTCCCCACCTTGGGACCCCACCTGTGCATGAATCTGTGCACCGGGCCTCTAATATGAACATCTTTGGTTAACCTCTTCCTGCCTCTCCTCCCGAGATTCTTCAGTCTGTTCCATGTTTCTGCCTTGGATTCTATTTTATTCATCAGTTTATTTTATTCATTAAATTCCTCCTTTTATTTTTATTTTTAGATTCAACTTTTGATAAGTATGTATTTATTGCCATTTTATTGTTCATATTTTTTATCTTTTTTTCTTGTTTTTCTTTTTCTTTCTCCTCCTCCTCCTCCTCCTTACCTTCTTTCTCCTCCAGTTTGGTGGTGATGAATTCCTTTAGCTTTTTCTTGTCTGTGAAGCTCTTTATCTGACTTTCAATTCTAAATGATTACTTTGCTGGGTAGAGTAATCTTGGTTGTAGTCCTGGCTTTTCATCACTGAATATTTCTTGCCACTCTCTTCTGGCCTGCAAAGTTTCTGTTGAGAAATCAACTGACAGTCGTATGAACACTCCCTTGTAGGTAACTAACTGCTTTTCTCTTGCTGCTTTTAAGATTCTCTCTTTGTCTTTAACTGTTGGCATTTTAATTATGATGTGTCTTGGTGTGGGCCTCTTTGAGTTCCTCTTGTTTGGGACTCTCTGCGCTTCCTGGACTTGTCTGTTTCTTTCACCAGGTAGGGGGAGTTTTCTGTCACTGTTTCTACAAATAGGTTTTCACTATCTTGCTCTCTCTCCTTCTGGCACCCCCATAACACAAGTGCTGGTAAGTTTGAAGTTGTCCCAGAGGCTCCTCAGGCTGTCTTCATATTTTTTGGTTTCTTTTTGCTTTTCTGATTGGGTGTTTTTTGCTTCCTCATATTCCAAATTGTTGATTTGATTGTCAGACTCCTCTACTCTCTTGTTGAGTCCCTATAAATTATTCTGTATTTCAGTTAGTGTATGCTTCATTTCTAACTGGTCCTTTTGCATGTCTTTCACATTTTCACTAAGTTCCTTGAAGCTCTCATTAAGATCCTTGAACATCCTCGTAACCATTAGTTTTAACTCTGTATCTAGTTGTTGTAGTTGAGCCTTGATTGCTATTGGCATCACTGGGAGGAGTTGACTTAGGAGAGCTTAGGCTCCCAGTCTTGCATAGATGGGAATTGGCTGTGCAGACCAGGCTGCAACTATAGTGGGAGAGCTGCTGTGCAGGAGACGCCCTATGGAGCAGGACTTGCTTCAGTGGAGCTATGGTGCTGAGTCTGCCCCTTGAGTGTGTTGCTTGTGCATGTGTAGAGTTGTAATCTGCTATGGTCTGAAACTGTCCGCCAGGTATACTGGGTCTGGTGCCTCCCGGGTGGTACACACTCAGCCACTGCCTGGGACCACCCTGCAGGAGCTACAGAGCTATCTGCAGATGGCTGTTACTTGTATTGGGCTTGGAAATGCCAGGTGAGGGCAAGCTGTGAAGTAAGGTAGGCTAGTGCTAGCGCCGGGTCTTGGGCCTCTTATTGATAGTTATGGGTTATGCCAGCCGTGGGCAAACTACGGCCCGCGGGCCGAATCCGGCCCGTTTGAAATGAATAAAACTAAAAAAAAAAAGACCATACCCTTTTATGTAATGATGTTTACTTTGAATTTATATTAGTTCACACAAACACTCTATCCATGCTTTTGTTCCAGCCCTCTGGTCCAGTTTAAGAGTCCATTGTGGCCCTCGAGTCAAAAAGTTTGCCCACCCCTGGGTTATGCTGACACCGGCTGCTGCTTGTTTGAGAGATTTTAGTAAAGTCTTTTTTAAAATATATATTTTATTGATTTTTTTACAGAGAGGAA
This sequence comes from Myotis pilosus, assembly GCA_036010255.1. Lineage (NCBI taxonomy): Eukaryota > Metazoa > Chordata > Mammalia > Chiroptera > Vespertilionidae > Myotis > Myotis pilosus. The sequence continues at coordinate 214,447 of JASKON010000006.1, forward strand.
GGGAGAGAGATAGATAGAGAGTTAGAAACATGGATGAGAGAGAAACATCAATCAGCTGCCTCTTGCACAGCCTCTGGGGATGTGCCCGCAACCAAGGTACATGCCCTGGACCAGAATCGAACCTGGGACCCTTCAGTCCGCAGGCCAAGGCTCTATCCACTGAGCCAAACCAGTCAGGGCAGGAAAGTCTTCTTAGAAATAAGGCAATCCCCCAAAACCAGGGGTCCTAGCAGAACACAAGGGACATTCGGAAGCCAGACAGCAAGGCAGTCCCTTTCCTCCTGCAGGAGGTGCGTATGCACTGGGGCTGGGAGCATGCACATGCTGAGCAGCGACCACTCGGGCTTTTATTGCTCATGCACCTGATCTGTCCCTCACTCTTGATGGGAGAGCTTAGGCTCCCAGTCTTGCATAGTTGACTAATTTAAAGGAAAAAGGAAGGGGTTGGCCTTTGCCATTCCAAAATGGTGGCCCCAGGGGAGCTGCAAGTCACACGGGCCAGAATGGTGGCTGTCTACACTCCCTTCTATGACAGGGAAGATTATTTGTTTATTCTCAGTCTGAAACCTGAGCCAGAACAGGCTTATTCACATGAAAAAGCTGCTGCAACAGCTTGGGTGGGGCTGCAAATTGGAGAGGACCGGGCATGAAATTTATTTAAATATGTTTAGGGATACGTGTTTCACACGATGAAGTTCTCTGGCATGTTGTCACAGTGTCCTCTGCAGACAGCTGCAGGTGACGTGCAGAAATGTTCAGTTCACAACAGGCACTGCGCAAACACTGGACGTGCAGTCCCTCGGTCAGTTCCGAGGACGCCTCTGTGGGGTGTAGGTGCCGTCTCCTCATTTGCAAATAACAGGGTCGAGCATTAGGGTCCTGACTAACTTGCCCACAACAACAGATGGTGTGGACCAGACCGTTGTGTGTGCGGGTGTGTCTCAGTGTTTGTGAGCTTGTGGCTGTCCTGGCAGAGCTGTGCCAGGTCGTCCTTGGACAAGAGGAGGAAGGTTCCCGTATGCCAGCTCTGTCCGAGGAGGGCATACACAGGGGTCCTGGGCTTCCACTGGGCGCCCGGCAGGCGGGGCTGGGGCTTGTTAGCTGAGTAGACACTCAGTCTTTGTGAGGAAATATGTGCCCATTTGTTTTGCTTTTTCTTAGGGGCATCATTGAAGCGCGTTTCGTGTATGTGTTTGTCCTCGGCATTCTGTTCACGGGCATCAGAGACATGCTTAAGTCTCAAGTCCTCGCTGCAGGCATCCCAGTCAAGGCTGTAGGTCTGTGGGACGTGTACAGTGGACTGGTGCTCCTGACAGCCTTGCTCTTCCGACCACATAACCTTCCTGTCCTGGTGTGCAGCCTCTTGATCCAGACCGTGATGACCAAGTTCATCTGGAGGCCCCTGAGGCACGGGGCCACTGAGGTCACCGTCATGCACTATTGGTTTGGTCAAGCGTTCTTCTATTTCCAGGTAGGTTTTCGTTGTCTTTGTGGGTAGACCAGTAACTTTTTGTCATTTACCTTTTAGTTTTTCTTTGGGAAGTTTCCGTGTTAGTTCGGTGAAAGAGCTGTCAGTGTGGAGTGGTGGTGCTGCCCCTGCCGTGTGTGTGTCTGTAGACATGATGCAGCTGTGGCGTGAGGCATGGCTGCTGCCGGACCATCCGCACAGCTTCATCTGCTGAGGTGGTGACTGTGCTCTCGTGGCCATCCTGCTCGCCTGTCCCCTCAGTCACTCATCCCCTAGAGCCCAGCGTTCACCCTCAGCCTCCAGCGAGGGCCCCTGGGCCGCGTGACCTCCAGGTTCCAGCCCTTGGACAGGTCCCGGGGGGAGGGTGTGTCACGTGTCTGTGTGAAGTAGACCTGAGGAAAGGCAGACCTTGCTGCAGCTCATCAGAGACGTCGTCTGTATAGTCTCTCCACGATCAGACCTGGCCCTTGCTCCTCGCCATCTTTGGAAGTGTGTCTGGGGACAGCTGGGACAGGAGGGGGGGCGGGCGGCCGGGGCTCCTGGCTTCTCACGGTCACATGGCCATGTTGTGAGTGTGGCCATGTCATTCCAGGGAAACTCCAACAACATCGCCACGGTGGACATCTCGGCGGGCTTCGTGGGCCTGAACACCTACGTGGAGGTCCCGGCCATGTTCCTGACGGCATTTGCGACATATGCAGGGCCCGTGCTGTGGGCCAGCCACTTGGTGAACTTCCTGAGTTGGGAGCCCAACAGGTACAGCTCCCCCTCTGTCCCTCAGCAGTCTGTCCACGCCCCTCGAGTGCACAGCTCCCTTTGCCAGGGTGACGGGAGGGGTGACCCTGGAAGGGGCAGGGGGCAGCCAAGGCCCACCTGTCGATGAAGCTTCTCCCAGTTCTCCTTCATGGTTGGTGCCGTGCTCCCTGGGGTCCCCTTTCTGACAGTTGGATCCCTAGTGGGACCCGCAGCGTGTGGACAAGGACTTGCTGCAGGAGCTCGGGTCTGGAGCCGCCACAGAGAGTGAACCAGAGCGCCAGTCAGGCTGCCTCACAGAGCAGGGCGTGGGGCAGCAGGGGTCATGGCCTGTCCCGGGGAGCGGTGGGGGCCACGTGCGCCTGAGAGGAGAGCTGCATGCGCTAACGCTCGGATCTTGCATTTCGGTCTGGGATCCATTTTGAGCTGGTTCTCGCATGTGGTGTAAGTTGGTGGTCGAGCTTCATGTTTCGCACATGTCTGTCCAGGTTCCCAGCGCCCTTTATTGAGAGACTGTCTAGCCAGTGTGCACTCTTGCCACCACCTCTGTCCTAGACCATGTGGCCTGGGCTCACTCCTGGGCTCTGTTTAGCCCTTGTCATGGTGTATGATCTTGCTGGGCTCGATTTGCTAGTTTTTGTTGAGGATTTTTGCATCTATGTTCATCAGGGATATCAGCCTATAATTTTCTTTTTCAGTGTCTCTGTCTGGTTTTGGAATGAGGATGCTGGCCACGTACAATGAGCTTGGGAGCCTTCCCTCCTCTTGAATTTTTGGAAATAGTTTAAGAGGAATGCATGTGAATAATTCTTTACGTGTTTGCTAAAATGTACCTGTGAAGTCATCCTGTCCAGGACTTTTGTTTGTTGGGAGTTTTTTGATTCCTGCTTTGATTTCATGAGTAGTTAGCAGTCTGTTCAGATTCTTCTTAACTCAGACTTGGAGGATCGTACGTTTCTCGGAGTTTATCCATTTCTTAGTTTGTTCAGTTTGTTGGCGTATAGTTGATGATAGTCTTGTGCAGTTTTCTTTTCGTTGTCTATAGGTTATACTATACATGATAGTATTGCAGTGTGTGCATATCGTTTTTAAATAGATACTTTTGCAAAACAGGGCGTGAAGTGGCGTGACAGGAGGTATCTGCCTGCAGCCTCATCTCCTCAGGCGCCTCTGCCCACCAGACTGACCAGGCCCAGGAGCAAGAATTACCTCCTCGTTTTCAAAATACAAATGTCAGTCACTTAATGCCCCCGGGACAGAGCACGGTGCACTAACCCCATTTCCCTTTACCCGCAGCGGTTCGGCGCTGAGGCGCGCCTGCTTCTGCTACGCGCTGCTCAGCTCCGTCCCGGTGTCCGCCTACGTCGTCCTGGTGACGGCCCTGCGCTACCACCTGTTCATATGGAGTGTGTTTTCCCCGAAGCTCCTCTACGAGGGCGTGCACCTGCTCGTCACAGCCGCCCTCTGCCTGGGCTTCACCGCCGTGGACCGGGCCGGCGCCAGGGCAGACGCTGGGAAAGTGGCGCATTGTTAAAGCTGCTGTTTACTTCATGGGTTTGATTCATAAAAGTAGGTGTAAGTTCAAGGTTATTCTAAAAAGAAGAGGTGAGTCCTACAGTGTGGGTGAGTAGCTCCAATTGCTGGGACGACTATACTTGACGTTGAATTCAGTAGTAAGTGGCTAATAAAAGGTCACTTTACAATACTTAATTTGAATATGAATCCTATTCCCCTGTGGACAATCACTACGGAAACTGCTGGACATCTGATTGCCTTTGGATGAGTTAGGCTGTGGCCAACCCTGTGTGTTTACATGGCGCATCCAAAGGTGGTGAGGGTGTCGCATGTGCGACCTTCAGAGGCTCGACCCTTTCGACCCCAGGGCCCCGGACCTCGGCTTCATGGGGTCACAGCTGTCAGCACTGATGGCATTGAAAATTAAAACAGACATTTCAAAACAATTTATTCATTTAAAAATAAAGATATTAACTTTAATATATTTTTAAGAAAAATAACTACTTTCCACACACAAAAATTAGCAAGAAGAGTGGCATTATCTTTTCTTTAATATATTTTATTGATTTTTTTACAGAGAGGAAGGGAGAGGGATAGGGAGTTAGAAGCATAGATGAGCTGCCTCCTGCACACCCTCCGCTGGGGATGTGCCCGCAACCAAGGTACATGCCCTTGACCAGAACTGAACCGGGGACCCTTGAGTCCGCAGGCTGATGCTCTATCCACTGAGCCAAACCAGTCAAGGCAAGAGTGGCATTATCTTATATTTTTGCAAATCTCCTGAGTGTCTGGCTCAGGTGGGGACGGATGGGCTCTACACTCAGTCTGCTGTGCTGTGTGCAGGTGCGGGGCACACAGCCTGGTGCCGGACAGGAGGGTGTGGGTCCGTTTGTGGTCATTGTGGGTGTTCTGTGTCGATGCTGCACTGAAACTTTCGAAGGTGCGCCAGAGGCAAGCGGTGAGTGGGGGCACTAAGCTTCACGCTGGTGTCGACAAGTCCTGTAGCTTTAAATGCCTCAGGGAAGCTGGGTGTGGGACGAGGATTCCTGTACTGTTATTGCAACTTCTTGTGAGACTTAAACTTTTTCAAAATAAAGTTATTTTGAAAAGGAAGCTTAGTTGTGCTGTGCAGTCTGAAACCACACTGTGACCGGCTCTGGCTGCGCTGGACTGCACTGCGCAGTTGTGCCTGAGGGAACCCGCCCCAGGGGTGGCTCCATCACACTCTCATCTGGAGAATGACGTGGCAACACGGTTCGTGATGCACAGCCACACACCACTCGTCCCGTCGCCCACAGCCCATCCAAGCTCTGAGTGCCGGGAGCAGAGGGGCAGGTGCACGTGTCCAAACTCTTAACTTAGTGTGAAAACTCAACGTGCATCAGCTCATACTGAGTTGTCTTTGCAACGACAGTCCACTTGGTTCTCAAGGAAATGACTGCCACATCCCCAAACCCGAGCCCTAGGTGGTCATTCTTTCAGGCGAGAACGGGCTTTCCTAGCGACACCTGGTGCACCAGGTCCTGGCACAGCCGCAGGTGGGGTTCCATCCATGTCATGGCCCTGCCTCCGGGCGCCTGGAGGAGGCACTCCTCCTCCACAGGCACCACAGGACTCACAGTCTGGCCCCTTGAACACTTCCGATTCTAAGAGCAGTGCGATCTAGAAGGAATGAGCGAGTTCTCTCAACCTCTACCACCTTGTCTCCTCTCTCTTCCCTCGATTCCTGGCCTCCCCAGGGTCTGCCCCCTCTTTTTAAGAAATAATGACTTGGTATCATTGTAATTTCTTAATCATAAATACTCAAACAACAAAAACACCACATTTTAAAAAATATATTTTTATTAATTTAAGTGAGGAAGGGAGAAGGAGAGATAGAAACATCAGTGATGAGAATCATTGATCGGCTGCCTCCTGCACTCCCCCTACTGGGGATCGAGCCTGCAACCCGGGCATGTGCACTTGGTACACTTCAGTCCACAGGCTGACACTCTATCCATTGAGCCAAACCAGCTGGGGCAAAAACACATTTTTTTAAAGAAAGTTTTAAAATATATTTTATTGATTTTTTTTTTTTTTTACAGGGAGGAGGGGAGAAGGATAGGGCGTTAGAAACATCAATGAGAGAAACATCGATCAGCTGCCTCCTGCACACCCCCTACTGGGGATGTGCCCGCAACCAAGGTACATGCCCTTGACCGGAATCAAACTTGGGGCCCTTCAGTCCGTGGGCCAACGTTCTATCCACTGAGCCAAACCGATGAGGGCAAGAAAGTATTTTTAACTATCTCTGCCCAGAGCAGCAATCACGGACACTCGGGGAACTGTCTCGGGCATTCGTCCGGCAGGCTCCCCTCTATTGCTATTTTTAATCCAGAGCTTTTAATGCAATTTTTCTGAATTTAACAGAAAAAGAGAAAGTGCTGAACTTTGGATAACTGTTCCTTCTTACAAGAAGTATTAGTTCATAAAAGATTCCTTAAAAATTTAAGAAAAAATATTTTTAAATGTTCATTTTGAAAATTAACTACTCTTTCCTATTTTATTCCATATCCCTGGACTCCTTGCTATGAAACATGACAGAATTATCACACACCCTTTCTTCCTTCCCCCACTTACACATTCTTTTATAGGATTATTACCACAATTTATGACATCAATTTTGTGCTGTAATCTACACAACTGGTCAGCTTTAATTCTGTGATAAGTGGCTCATGGCTCACCCCCAGGCCTCTCCACACTGCTTGCTGTTATTTTCTTTCCTCTATTTTTGAATCTTTTTCAAAGAGGATTCATGGATGTGGACTCTGAACTTTACATCTGTCAGAGCAAGGTCTAATTCTTGGATTGTGGGGCGCGGGTACGGTGTTTGGCCAGGTTCCAGCCTCGGACTAATCAAAGGACAGGGTCCTCTCACTGCCACGTGCAAGCCCCAGCTGGAGGGCAGGGCCCTCCCAGCACAATCATAGCCAATGGCTGTGGTTGTAAGCTTGAACCTATGGTCCGAACAGGTAGCCCCACGTGCCTTGTGCTAGAGTTCGGGTGCATGTAGCTGAGTGAGGTTGAAACTCACAGGAATGCTGTAAACAACGTGATCACGCCCCTACTTTGTCTCGTGGCATCTGCTATAAAATAAAGACATGGCTTGTGGGCGCCGGCATTGTCTCCTCATCAGGGAGGCAGCGTCCCACCGAGACCCAGCTTTCATTCTCTTGTCTGTCTTTTCTCAATCCTTTCACCCCCCCCACTCAGGATCACCCTTGGCTGTGCTGGCGCGGCACATTGGAGTACTTATTCCTGCATCCTGCTCACAGTGCCAATTGTCAGAGCAAGTCCTACTTGAACCCTGCTCGCCGTACCATTGTTGAAAGCACTCACTGCTCCATCCTGCCAACTGCTCCAAGTAGGTCCTGACCCTGCCCTACTATGCCTACTGTCAGGTCCAAGCCCCTCTGCCTGGGGCTGGACCTTCTGGGGCACCGGGTGGTAGAGAAGCTATGTATGACAAGTCATGAATACGTAAGAGAGTCTTTATTGTAGGAGCCAGTGGCCATGTAGCCATTGCTAACAAGGAGCCATTAGACCAGTGGTTCTCAAACTTCCTCATGCCACGACCCTTTAATACAGTTCCTCATGTTGTGGTGACCCCCCAATTTCATTGTTACAAATTGAACATAACTAAAGCACAGTGATTAATCAGAAAAACTATATATGTGTTTTCCGATGGTCTTAAGCGACCCCTGTGAAAGGGTCGTTCAACCCCCAAAGGGGTCGCGACCCACAGGTTGAGAACCGCTGTTCTAGACCCACAGCCTCTCATAGCAGCTGCATCTAAGCTCACAGCCTCAGTAGCCTCGGTAACATACTTTAATACTATTTAGACGTAAGAGGCTTTCCGCCAAATAGTGGCAGCAATCTGGGTTATAGAAGGGTACGCCTGCCAGGTGCACGGTGAGATTGCTGTACCTTGCGCCTGTGTAGAGCATCTTGGCCTTGAACACTTTGATAAAGATGGCCACACTCCAACTGGCCCTGGCCACCCGGCGTGCTCTGTGTTCCCACAGCATCCGTACAGTGTCTGCTGTGGGATTCTGTGCAGCGGGGTCTGCATCACTGTGGTGGCTGGTGGTCTGGCCCCTGTCCCTTCCTCCCTTACATCCAACTGGAAATGAAAAGTCTTTTAATAAACACTGCCTTCATAACTATTCAAAGTGTGTTTTTATATTTTGGGGGGATACCCTATAGTTTTTCTTTTCCCCGAATGTCACATATCTGGAATCCCACCATATGTCGTCTTTCATATTGGGTTCTTTCCCTTGGTAACATGCATTTAAGGTTCCCCCATGTCTTTTCATGGCTTGATAGCTCATGTCCTCTGAGTGCTGAATACTGTTCCATTGTCTGGGTGACACAGTGAAAGAATCCAGTGAGCGACATCTTGTTTGCTCCCAAGTGTTGGCAGTTACGAATAAAGCTGCTGTAAACACGTGACCAGCATCTCTCGGCAGGAAGTCAGCCCCACGTGCCGCTCACAGAGCCCTGGATGCCGTGTGCAGCTGCAGGCAGGGCCCTGGCGGTGGCTGGGAGAGGGACCACAGAGCCGTGTCTGAAGGGAGGCCACAGGAAGAGAAGTTCTGGGTTTGTGGGCACGTCTGAATCAGGACAGCATGTTCTCATCTCTGTCAAAAGTTAGGGATGGCTTGGGTACAAATTCCTAGAAACAAGCATGCAGTCACAGACCACCATATGCCTCACCTGTGAGCAATGTCCATGATCTTAATAAAGTAGAATACTGACTTTTTTTAATGCCAACACTCTTTGGGAGGGTGGGGAGAGAAGGTTGTGTGTCAACTTGTGAGTGTAAGAAAACTAATCTTGAGGCTCACTCGGAAGAAACCAGTAATCCTGTCCAAAATGGAAATAACAGAATAGCAATGCAACCATTTTTCAAAAAAAAAAAAAAAAATGGATATTAGTAAAGGAAGTGGTGGAAATACAGAGTTGGAGGGGGAAACAAAGCCATCACTGACTTTTCAATCAGATGCAGTATTGGTTTGATTTACATCAAAATATGTATTAGTGTAACTTAACCACAGAAAACAAATGATCATAGTAATTAACGGGGGAAAAGACACTGACAGTGCTAAGAACAAAACCCAACTGATTAAATGTGGGGACTCGTGGGTTGTGAATGGTCCATGAACGGGGCTGCAGCTCACCCCACAGGCAGAGACCTCCAGGGACAGGACGGGCAGGTGCCGGACACTATGGGCAAGAGAAAAAGTCAGGTTCATTCCCCCAAGGAGGAGGTCAGGTGGCCACGGCTTCTCATTGGCTGAGCTGCAGCGTTTTCATTGGCTGGGCCTGTTGCTGGGCCGGAAAAAAGCTGCACCTGGGGCCATTGACAAAGTGGGGCTTCCTCTCTGGGCCCTTCCCACTCCAGTTGCAATTTGAGGTTCCCTTTATTAATTTTCACATTAGAATTGAATGCCCACTTATGGAAACAACAACAAATTATTAGCAAACTAGCCAAAGAAGGAAGCTTCCTTCATGTGTTCAGAGGGGCAGCCCCCATGTCTCAAGACTGAAGGTAGACCCAAGAGGAGGGCCTCGTCCCCACCCCCAGGCCGGTCGTGTTGGGGGGCTCAGCAAGAGCGTGCACCCAGAACGCAGGCAGGGGACCAGGAAGCCAGACACAGAGCCATCAACTGATCACCAATGACATCGGAGACAGACAAGTTATTAGAACCGTAAAGAGATGTTTGGCGTGTTGCTGGGCACAAGGCCACTATACCAAGTCAGTCTTTAGACCAGCAACAGACACATAGGAAATGTAGTTTCTAAAAAGACAACATCTACAATGGCCACAAAATGAAAACGCATCTCGGGAAAGTCTAGCAAAAGCCAAGCAAGGTGTTTACAGAGAAAAGTATTAAACTTAATTAAAAACATAAATAAGTGAAGAGAGAGGTCTACCCAGAGATGGAAGGACTCAGTTTGTCAAGATGGCGTTCTACCCCAATTAACGAGCAAACCCCCAAAGCCAGGCCGGTCTGCATCCTGTGCGGTTCTGCGCAGCTCACGGCCGTCTTACCAGAAACGCACATGGAAAGGGCCGAGGCCAACGCTTGGGTGAAGGAAGATGTGGGCTACGTGGATCAACAGAAAAAAACAAAAGAAAAATTGTGTCAATAGAGAATATCATTATGTGAGATATGTTACAAACGGCTTAATATAAATAGGCTTCATAAAGCACTGAAATAGTTGGCTTACCGTGATAAAAGAAGGGGTGCTAGAGAAAGGAGCTATCCACACAATAAAGGAAAACTGATGAAGGAGGTGGAGAGGTAATGGATGGTGGATGGTGGATGATGGATGGATGATGGATGTGTATAGATACAGATAGATGAACACACACACATACATATAACAAAAGATAAAAAATGAGAACTCACCTCACATTATAAACAAAGATAAATTCCCAGGTGGATAAAAGACCTAAATATGACAGCAAAACTGTAAGACTTTTACAAGAAAAGGAAACATAAAAGATTGGGGTAGGGAGGATTTCTTAAGCAAGAAAAGGGAAGACAAGCAATAAAAGATTAATGTGATTTACTTTTTGACAAAATATCACAGATTTTAAAAACCCTGGGATAAGGTATTTGCAAACCCCAAAGGGGTGCCCAGACAGAATATGTGTCAGGGGCTCTGAGAAATCAGTAAGTAAACAACAAGCGGTTGTTTTTTAAAGTCAGAGAACCAGGGTGCAGATGACACTGCTAACCCTACAAACCTCCCCCAGGAACTGGGGAGGCAGGTGCGAACAGTGAGGTACCATCGCACAGCAGCCAACAGGAGACAAGTGAGGGGTGCTGAGGGAGGTGGCCCCCTCAAATCAATCCCCAAACATCCCTAACTAGTTTGGCTCAGTGGATAGAGTGTCGTGTCGGCTCACGGACTGAGGGGTCCCAGGTTGGATTCTGATCAAGGGCATATACCTTGGTTGCAGGCTCGATCCCAAGTAGGGGACGTACAGAAGGCAGCTTTCTCATTGAGGTTTATAACTCTCTATCCCTCACCCTTCCTCTGTAAAAATCAATAAAAATATATTTAAATAATAATAAATAACCCCCAAAACATAATGTTGGTGCACCAGACGAGGTGCAGACGGCACCATCATGCGAAGCTGGGAAGCGCGCAGAGCACCTGTGAGGCCTGTGGCAGACACGCCGGGGGTGATGGGGCCACAGACCCCCCTGGGCCGAGCCGGCGTGGCTCCATGGACAGTGCGTCGGCCCGAGGACTGAGGGGTTGAAGGTTCAGTTCCCATCAAGGGCACCTACCGTGGTTGCAGGCTCGATCCCCAACCCCTGGTCGAGGCGCATGTGGGAGGCAGCCAGTCGAGGTGGCTCTTTCCCATCAACATTTCTCTCTGTGTGTGTCTTTCCACCTCCCTTCCACTCTCTCTAAAAATCGATGGGAAAATATCCTCGGGTGAGGATTAGCCACAACAGAAAAACCTCCCTGGAAACAACCCACAACCACTCTGAGGTGGTAGCCAAACTGCTCCCGTAAGATTTTCTAGATTCAGAACTAAGATTTGACAGTCCATTCCGTGCTTCTGTCTTTGGATCTATGGAGGGTGGGCGGGTGGGAAGAGATCAACCAATGAACTTGTATATGTATATGCATAACCCAGGAACACAGACACTAGGGTGGTGAAGGCCTGGGGTGGGGGCAGGGGTGGGCTGGGAGAGGTCAACGGGGGGAAAGGGAACATGGGTAATACTTTCAACAATAAAGTGTTTTTTAAAACTAAGGCAGGGGAGGGTGGCGGGGTGAAGAGATCAACCAATGACCTTGTATGCATAATGCATAACCCAAGGACACAACAGTGGGTGGTGAAGGCTTGGGGGGTGGAGGGTGAGGGGAGGGCGCAATAGGGGGAGAGGGGACATATGTAATACTTTCAACAATAAAGATTTATTTAAATAAATAAGAACTAAGAGAGAATGTGGACCAAACATGGGCAACATTTTAAACTGTTACAATTTAAAATGGCCCCGGCTGGTCTAGCTCGGTGGATAGATCGTCGGCCTGTGGACTGAAGGGTCTCGGGTTCAATTCTGGTCAGGGCACATGCCTAGGTTACGGGTTCGATCCCTGGCTCTGTTCCAGATGCATGCAGGAGTCAACCAATCAATGTGTCTCTCACATTGATGTTTCCCTCCTCTCTCTCTCTCTCTCTCTCTCTCTCTCTCTCTCTCTCTCTCTCCTTTCTCTCTCTCTCCTCCTCCTCCTCTCTCCCTTCCATTCTCTCTAAAAATCAATGAAAAATGTCCTTGGGTGAGGATTAGCAGCAACAACAAAAAAGACCTCACAGGTGCACAGGCCGAGCCCAGGCCTGGGTGACGGGAGGCAGGCAGGCAGCGTGGGCCCCTCCCGTGCCCTGAGCAGGCCCAGGCAGGGGCACCCGGCCAGAGCAGCCTCTGTTCACCCACTGACCTGCTGGACCTCCGGCCCCTAGCACACCCAGGCAGGTCTGGCCACAGCACAACGTCTGCAGGGCCAGGAGGAGAGCCACGTGGACACGGGTGGGGAGGCAGGCGTTCCTCTGTGGCGTGCATGGTACTGGAGTCGGATCTCAGACTTCCTGCTGAGGACCAGGGCACGCAAAGTGGCAAACTCACGCTGTGAGCAGACTCCCACTCACCACAGAGATTTTAAGAAAACTTGCAAACACAGCTCCCTGAAGGCTGGCCCGGGGTCCTCGGCCAGCCAGGAGTCGCGAGGAGAATTCAGATTGGGGACAGGAGATGTGCGCACTGTTTTCCCAAGTTAAACTTTCTTCCCTTTTGCTGGTGTTTGTTCCTGTCAATCACTGCGCTGAAAAGCAGCAAATTAAGCAAAGACATCAGATCATCTGGAAGGTAAACCAGCTGACACGAGCTTTTGTCTCTGGCTAAGTTTAAAATGGCCCACAGGCCCATCGCGCTTGCACTCAGTTAATGCGCCTGGACTCACTTTCCTAAGGCCTCTGTCAGGTATTAATTTCTTTCCAGTCTTGGTGAAGAAACAGTGCTTTGGGGCAAGAAACACCTTGCGGGCACAGTCTGGTCCCGTGGGTAGCACAACCCAAAGGTGACCCGACACTCGGCCCCCACCACGCACAATGTCTGTGCAACACAGACCCACCCAGGGGCCCCGGGACTCGGCCTGGCCCCCACCACTGTCCCAGACCCTACTGCAGCTCTAGGGCGATCTGCTGTGCCGGTCTGTGCAGACATTCGGGTGTGTGGGCACCCACGGGCCTGCCCCACCTTCCTGTGACCCAGTGTGGGCCAGCCTGCAGCTCACCCACTAGCTGCGCTCAGAGTCATGCTCCCTACATGCACATTCTGGTGTTTGTGCCCCGGGGGGGGAGGGACAGTCCACAGCCAGGCCACTCCCCTCAGGTTCCCCGGGATCCTGGGTACCCCAGGCAGTGCTGCTGGTCTGGCCTTAGACATGCCTAGGCGGCAGTCCATGTGTGAGTGCACATGAGTGCAGCATGTGTGTGCACTGCTTGGTTTTACAGTTGCATGCACTCCCAGGTGCATGTGTGCTCTTGTGTGCATACACACGCATGGGGGCTCATGTGTATGCCCATGTGTGCTCCTGCATGCATGCGTGTGCACTTGAGGAGTGTATGTACTGGGTCATGGCACTAAATAAACATTTAATCACCAGCAGCCCCATCTTCACATAACACCATCGGACTGATGTCTAACCAAACGGGTTGTTTCATTGCATTCCAGACAAAACGTAGTTGTGTGGCTCAGGTTTGTGCGGCAGGGCACAGCTGCTCTGACGAAGGAACATGTGGCAGCCCGGAGCCTGAGGCCGGGCACGGCTGTCCACCTGTCTGCAGAGAGCCTGGCTTGTGTGGCGACCACATCATGTGTTAGCTTAATTAAATTATTCTCTTAAAGGTAAACAACCTTTATGTTTAAAAAGCAACTTATAGCCCTAGCCGGTTTGGCTCTGTGGATGGAGCGTCAGCCAGCGGACCAAAGGGTCCGGGTTCGATTCTGGTCAAGGGCACGTACCTCGGTGGCAGGCTCCTCCCTGTGCAGGCCCCGGTCGGGGCGTGTGCAGGAGGCAACCCATCGATGTGTTTCTCTGTCTTTCTCTCTCTCTCTAAAAATCAATGGAAAAGTATCCTCTGATGAGTATTCACGAAAACAAAAACTAACAAAAAATAAAACTACTTATACACTCAGCATCAAGCCATGTGAAAACTCTAAGATGTGTTAGAGTGACCCTAAATTCCAGGGGCGGCCTCCACGGGCCACGAGTAGGACCCCCTCTGAGGAAGGTCCGAGAATCACCTTGTCTTCTGAAGGGTCAATTCCAAACAACTGACACTTTCAGAAAGCAGGTGATGTGGACAGTGTGCAGGGGAGGGGTGTGGCTGTGGGCGTGGCCGTGGGCGTGGCCGTGGGGGCCTGGGGGCCTGGAGCCCACGCCAGGAAGCTGGTCCCGAGTACAGGAGGCTCAAAGCTTCCAGACCCCACTTGTTCCCTGAGGTTGGCCTTGGAACAACTTCAGCTTGGGGATATTTGGGGTTTCATTTCCTATATAAACTTTAAAAAATGAAACCTTCCCCCACATCATGGTCTTGCGTGGGGCTACGAGTATTCGTGAAGTTAGAAACATCTGCATCTTGAAAAGTGTCACCTGGTTTTTTGTTGCCTGAAATTCACTTCTATGTGACCCAGGCGCTCCCTGCGGCCTGGCCAGACGCCCACGCAGAAGGCGCTGCTGGCCCTGCGCCGGCGCTGCCCGGTCCAGCTCTAGAAAGTCTGCAACTGCAGGGAGGCCCCTGGTTTTGACATAAAAGGCATCCAACATGCAGACTGCACAAACGGTGCAGACCAAAGCACCTCAGAGAACAGGGTCTGAGGGTGATGTCCTGTCACACCAACCAGGCCACCTCCACTGCAGCCCTGAGCTGACCCCACAGGCGTGGGCCCGGCTCCGGAAGTGGGAACTGCTGGCAGGGCCTGATTGGTTGGACTTGGGCAGATAGAGAAGTGTTTTTAGAGTCACTTTTGCTGCCACTATCACATTTGCTGCCTGAGGTTGATGGCCAGGGGGCTGCTGGCGTGGGGACGGAGAGGGGTCAGGCTGTAGGACCGGCGCGGGCACTGCTTGGGCCATGGCCTCAGCCTGGCTGCATCCAGAGGGCTAATCTGGACAAGCATCTGAAGTGGCCTGTGGGTGAGAACCGAGTAGCCTGGACGTGAAGGACTCTTTTCCTCAGGCGGCATCCATGTCTCGCAGAGGACGCTGGCTCGCTGGCTCGCTGCCTCTTTGATCGGATGTTTTACAGTCACTGAGGTCAGGCTGCTGGATGGTGACAGGCCACCACGCCTCCCTAACAGCTTCTGCTGCAGCTGGGCAGCCGGCCTGGCCGGGGCCTCGGTGGCCAGGGTCCAGGGGATCTCGGGCTTAGGTCGGGGCACCTGGGGAGCTGAGGACAGGTCTCACCCTACAGCCTGCACTTGGAAAGCACCTCCATCCCCAAACCTGGGTGCTTTTTCACAATGAAGAGGACCCCAAACATGAAATTGTGACACATTTCTTTCACTTTTTTCTGGCAGAGGTGACCTTCGCTCCGGGATGTCCCCACCTCTTTTGCAGGGGGTCAAACCCTTCCGTCAGGGTGGGGCTCTCCTCTGAGCAAGCGCACACCTGCCTGACACCCCAGCTCTGGCCGGACTCCCCTTTTCCCTGAGACCCACCAGGTCGGATGGACACTCACCGCACCACCATGTGGAATGCACTTCACACCGTGTGTGTAAACATACAACCTAATGATCTAAAACTATGGCCTTCACACTACAGCGAAGGGGCCTATGTTAAATAAAATGGCATAATGTTCAAATGGCCAAATTAATGAATTCAACAGGAAAATAACCTTTGCCAGAAAAACTAGGCCTGTGGTTTTCCAAAATAGAATTGGAAATTCATATGCATTAACCAAAAATAAGCTCAGCTTTGCAGTAGGAACCTCATCACCAGTTTCCAAAAAGAGAACTGTTTGGGGCCTGGTGCACAGGAAACATTCGCTTCAGAAAGAGGCTGGGTTAGTCCACCCAGAGCAGAGAGCGCTGCGGGGATTGACGTCTGGTAAGCTCAGCCACTGCCCCCCAAACTGACCTGTGTGTAGACATCTAACTCCAATGACATAGCAATTAATTTAATAAAGGAACCCAGCAATTTTAAATTGCAATTAATTTACCAAACATCGTCACCATTTATGGAGCTTTACAGTAAGAAAGTTTCGACAAAAGCAGGCACATCCGTGTACAAAGTGTTGCCGGCGGTGGTGCGTCCTGTCTTTCGTTTCGGAAGTTGTCCTTCTGTCCGCTCCGAGGGGGGTCTTCCTCCCCCCGCCAGCTCGCACCCGGGACCTGGGAGCCTCGCCCAGGGAAGGGACTTGCCAAAGAGAAGTGCGGCGGGGGCGAGCTGACCCCGAACATTTATTGTAAACTTGAAAATGGAATCCGGAGACGGACAGACTACGGCGAAGAGAAACCTCCGAGACACAGAAACGGTAACACTGGAGGCCGGGCTCGTGGCGGGGGTATTCGGAGGGAGGCGCCGGCCACAGCCCGGGGAAGGCGACACCTGGCTCGGCCCCGCCGGCCCCGCGCCCCTCGCGTTGGTGGTGGCTGGGGAGGCGCCCGCGAGTCCGTCCGGGATCGGGGTTCAGCAGGCGCGTCGTGGCTCCCAGGGACGCGCCGTCTCGCGGGGAGGCCGGCAGCAGTAGGGATAGGAGACGTCGAGGTCAGGGTCCGAGGGCGCGTACCCCGGCAGCTCCACGGACGGGTGGCCGCCGCAGCACACCTCCACCCCCGCCTCGTCCGCCGCGCGGATGACGCCCACGTCGATGTAGGAGACGGCGTGGTGCGCCGCGAAGCCCGCGCAGTCCCCGGGGGCGGCCAAGTCCGACTCCTCCGGGGCCAGGATGGAAGCCTGGCTCGGGCGATGCTGCAGCCGCCGGCCCCGCCGGCCTCGCCGCACCCAGGAAGCGGGCGGCGGCGCACGGAGCCCCGAGCCGCCGCGGGGCCGCGCCGGGGCCCGGCCTCCCCGCCGTCCGCGCCGCCCGCGCCGGGCCCGCGCCGCGCGGTAGGTCTTGGCCAGCAGCAGGCTGAGCAGGCCCAGCAGGCACTCGAGCGCGTTGAAGACGGTGGAGAGCACCAGGCCGCGCTGGTAGTCCTTCAGCTGCCGGCACTTGGCGGGCGTGGCGCGGGCGCGCGGCGCGCCGGGGGCCGGGCCGGGAGCGGGGGCCGCGGGGCCGGGGGCCGGGGCCGAGGCGGGCGCGCGCGGGGGCAGGCAGTAGTGGGAGTACTTGCGCTCCACGAGGGACACGGCGTCGCCGTCGATCACGGCGCCCGCGAAGGCGCTCAGGACCCCGAGCATGAAGACGAGGGCGCCGAGCAGGAGCAGGTTCTGGCTGGTCCCCGGCCCCGCGGGCTCAGCCGCGGCCCCCGGCGCGCCTGGCACGGTCTCCGGAGCGCCGGCCGGGGCGGCGGGGACCCCGGGGCCCGGCCCCGCGAGAGGCGCGGCCCGCGGCCCGCAGCAGAGCAGGGCGGCGCCGAGCAGCGAGAGGCCGGCGGCCAGCAGCAGCCCCGAGTAGAAGGCGCCGGCGGCCGCCCCGAGGCGGAACGGCTCCCCGCGGAGCTCCGAGCCCAGCGAGAAGCACTTGAGGCCGACGGCGGCGGCGCTGAGCGCGCAGGCGAGCAGGAGGCAGGCGGAGAGCGCGGCGCAGGCCCCGCGGACGCTCCACTTCATCCTCCGCGCCCGAGCCGGCCCGCACCCCGCGCGCCCGCCGCCGCCCGCCGCCGCCTGCGCCTCCTCCCGGCGCCGCGCGGCCGGACCGCCGGTCTCCCCCTCATCCTCCCGCGTCCTCCCGGGCCCGCACCGCCTCTGCCGCCGCCGGAGCCCGCATCCTCTGCCTCCCGCCGCCGCCGCCCCGCGCCGGGAACCGAGGCGGCGCGGAGACCCGCCGCGAGCGCGCCCCCTCCCCAGCCCGCGGCGCCCCGCCCAGGGCGCTGCGCTCCCCGCACCCGGCCCGGGGCCCCGCCCTCCCACGCCCCCGGCCCCCGCCGCCCCTCGGACGCCCCTCGGCCAGCTCCCCGAGGAGAGGGCCCCCGCGCGTCTCCCCACCTTCCTCCGGGTGCGGGCGCCCTCGGCCGCTTAGGCAAGGCCACCCTCCAGCCCCGGGCTCCACGGAGGCCCCCAGGCCCCACCCCCCGCACCTCCCACCTCCCGAACAGCTGCGTCTGCGCTCCCCAGGGGGCGAGGCTCGCCGCTCTGCACGGCCACCGGCTTGCAGCGCCACGACCCCGAGGAAGCCGGCTGGGGCGGCGGCACGGGGGAGGGGCCCGGGGCTGGGGCCTGAGCGCAGGAGGTGGGGGGAGAGGGGTCCCGGGGGAGGGGGCCGGGGACCAGGGGGATGAGCGGCAGGCGGGGGGCGGGGGGTGATGGGGTGTGAGTGGAGGTGAGGCCTCAGGCAGAACCTCGATGAGCCGGTCTCTGGGTGAGGCAGGAGCCCCCGGACGCAGGTGGCTGTGAGTTAATTCATTAGAAGGCGGTCCCCGGCCGGAGAGCGACTGGGGTGGGGCTGGAGATGCCCGTGGGTGAGAGGAGGCGGGGGTGCGAGGTGGTCCCCAAGCCCTCAGGGCGCTCCATGCTCCTCCTGAAAGGTCTGGGACCGGGTGCCTCCGGACGGCCTTCGGAGGAACCTCGGGCGGCGGCTGGGCCGGCGCGGTCGCCGCGCTGCAGTCGGAGGCCGGGAGCCATGACTCACCCGCGGGCTAATCGCAGCGTAAATAGCTTTGCGCCGGTCGGAGGAGGCGGGCGAGCTGCGGCGAGGGGCGTGTGCGGGGGCTCTGAGCACACGCCGCCGTCCTGCCTCCCACGTGCGAGGGCTGCGGTGGGGACCCCCTCCGTGCGAGCGTCCTCGGTGCCGGTGAGCGGTGGCCCCGCAGCGCGCGGGCCCGCGCCCGCCTCCCACCGACACCATCCGCCGCGGGAAGGAGCGGGCTCCGCCGTGTTTTCAGCGGGGACTGCGGGCCATAGAGCGCCCGCCGCCCGCGGGTGACTTCCCGGGGCCGTGGGATCCTGAGCCCCCTGCGCACAAGGCGGACAGTTGGAAAGGCCAGGGCGTCAGCGTGCGCCCCTGCGCGTGAGCGGAGCGTCTAGGAGCTGCCTCCCAAAGACTGTGTTGGTTTCCAGGGCGACAAGGTTCGCAGCCAGCTCCGTGGAGCAGCGTGGAGCCGCCTCTCCATCCCGCGCTGCCTGCGGCCGGACCCATTGGCTTCGGGCGCAGGGAACCCGCGGGCGGAGGAGGCCACGCTGGGTGGGCAGCAGCATTTCTGCGGGTCTGGCCCTCTCTCCCCGGCGCCCGGCACCCACCTTCCCTGACACTTGTGCCCCGACCCCCGCCCTGTCCCTCCCCTCGCCAGCCTCGCGCCTGGTGCCTGCGTCCTGGGCTGTTCTGTCGCAGCGGCTCCCTTCGCCACCTCACCCGCTCCGGCCTTCCCCGTGTGCGACCTCCGCATGGACTCCCGGAAGGGTAACTGGCCACTGACGCCTGGTGCCTGAGTCCTTCGGACCCATGGGTGCTTTGCGTGGCTTGCGTTTTTTTTAAGTGCACTCTTTTAAAAAATATTTTTTTATTGATTTCAGAGGAAAAGGGAGGAGAGAGAGAGAGAAACATCAATGATGAGAGAATCATCGGCTGCCTCCTGCACGGCCCACACTGGGATCGAGCCCACAACCCAGGCCTGTGCCCCGACCGGGATTCAAACCCTCACTCCTGGCTCACGGCCCACGCTCCCCGCTGGCCAGGCCCACCCTCGCGATCGCTCTCTCTAAGCACTTGTAGCGCTGGCATTTGCTTCTTCCTAAGGATTTGGCAGAGTTCACCTGTGAGGCCCTCTGGGGTCGAAGTTTTCTTTATGGGATGATTTTAACAAACTTAATTTTAAGAACATGTATAAGGATATTTTTTTTTCTGGAAGGAGCATTAGTAGTATCTTTTGAGGAATTTCTCCATCACATTTTTAGATTTGTTGGCGTGGAGTTGTCTACATTATTTCTCTATAAGCTGTTACTTTTATTGTATGAAAAATATACCTCAGTAAAGCTGAAATAAAATGTTTTAAATTTTTTATTCTTTTATGTCTCTAGGGTCTGTAGTGAAATTCCCTCTTTCATTTCTGATATTGGTCATTTGTGTGGTGTTTTTTTAATTTTTGTTTTAATCCTCACTGGGGGATATTACTTCCATTGATTTCTAGAGAGAAGGAGGGAGGGAGGAGGAGGAGAGAGAAACATCAATGTGAGAGAGGCACATCAATTGGTTGCCTGCACCCGTACTGGGGTTGGAGAACCTGCACAGTACATGCCCTTGATGGAAATCAAACCTATGATCCTTTGGTCCATGGGTCAGTGCTCTAACTCAGCCGTGGGCAAACTACGGCCCGCAGGCCGGATCCGGCTCGTTTGAAATGAATAAAACTATTGAAAAAAAAGACCGTACCCTTTTACGTAATGATGTTTACTTTGAATTTATATTAGTTCACACAAACACTCCATCCATGCTTTTGTTCCGGCCCTCCGGTCCAGTTTAAGGACCATTGTGGCCCTCGAGTCAAAAAGTTTGCCCACCCCTGCTCTAACCACTGAGAAAACGGGCCAGGGCTGTGTGGTGTGCTTTTAAAAATCAATTTGGCCCTAACCCGTTTGGCTCAGTGGATAGAGCGTCGGCCTGTGGACTGAAGGGTCCCAGGTTCGATTCTGGTCAAGGGCATATACCTTGGTTTCGGGCAAATCCCCAGTAGGGAGTGTGTAGGAGGCAGCTGATGGATGTTTCTCTTGAATCGATGTTTCTAATTCTCTATCTCTCTCCCTTCCTCTCTGTGAAAAAAAAAAATCAATAAAATATATATTTTTTAAAATCAATTTGGCTGCAGGTTAATATTTTTGATCATTAAAAATAGTGTTTAGTTTTATCATTTTCTTCATTTTTTGTTTTCTATTTCATTGACTTCCACTCTTCTTTGTTATTCCCTTTTTCTCTGCTTACTTCGGCTTAGTTTGCTCTTTTTCTAGTTCTGGTTTGAGACATTTTTTATATAATCATTTAATGCTATAAACATTGCTTAGTGGCATAAAGTAACAGTGAGCAAATTAAATCCCTTAGTTTGAACTTGAATTCATAAAAGCAAAATTCACTTTTTATTATACCCCCCTGCCGCAACCTGCGTGGCGGTTCCGATGACCTGTGGAGGGCTGCATGCAGGCAGAGCAGACAGAATAAAGTTCAGTAAAGTTTAGTGAACGGGATTATGGGGTCAGGAAGTCACCTCGAGCCACTGATGGGCTGCCTCCTGCACGCCCCACACTGGGGCCACCGCGGACACAGCAGGAGCCATCTTGTGCTGGCCACAGCCCTGCTGACCGCCCCAGGTCCATGGCCTTCCGCATTCCTGGTGCACTTTCATGCCCATGCTGTTATGCACGGTCTCCCACACTCCCCCACAACTTTTAAGGTGCTATGGGATGGCAGGTACTGGAAGGTTAGTCCAACTTGAAGACAGGATCTGGGAGGACAGATGGTGGATGGGTGGGTGGGTGGGTGTTAGGATGGCTGGATGGTGAATGGATGGTGGGTGGGTGGATGGATGATGGATAGATGGGTAGGTGGGTGGGGGGGGATGGTGGATGGATGGTGGGTGGGTGGATGGATGATGGATAGATGGGTAGGTGGGTGGGTGAGGGGATGGTGAATGGATGGTGGGTGGGTGGATGGATGATGGATAGATGGGTAGGTGGGTGGGTGGGGGATGGTGAATGGATGGTGGGTGGGTGGATGGATGATGGATAGATGGGTAGGTGGGGGGGATGGTGGATGGATGGTGGGTGGGTGGATGGATAATGGATAGATGGGTAGGTGGGTGGGTGGGTGAGGGGATGGTGAATGGATGGTGGGTGGGTGGATGGATGATGGATAGATGGGTAGGTGGGTGGGTGGGGGGATGGTGAATGGATGGTGGGTGGGTGGATGGATGATGGATAGATGGGTAGGTGGGGGGGATGGTGGATGGATGGTGGGTGGGTGGATGGATGATGGATAGATGGGTAGGTGGGTGGGTGGGGGATGGTGAATGGATGGTGGGTGGGTGGATGGATGATGGATAGATGGGTGGGTGGGTGGGGGGATGGTGGATGGATGGTGGGTAGATAAGCTGAGTATGATGGATGGATAAAATAAGATACCAGAGGGACCATCATGGACCAATGGTGACAACGTCTCACACACTGGGGGGCAGGATTAACTCAGCTCTCTGGCTAATATGCTAACCCTCACTCCCATTTCCTGGTGGCCTAGCAGCTGTGGTCTGTTCCCTCTGTCCAGGACCCCAGCTGGGGGATGGCCCTGGGAGGAGGGACGCTTTCAGGGAAGAGGGGTCAGGGCTAAGGGTGGACCCGCCCCAGGGCTGCTGAGCGTGACCCTCCCTCCTGCATCCCATAAGCCAGAGCCACCGGCGGGTCCCTGAGGTCAACTGGGGGGTGCAGAGGACGAAGCTTGGTCCGTCAGCCGCTGCCGCTGCCTCTGCCATCCTCCTGGGCAGCGCACTGTCCCAGCCCCAGGCCGTGAAGCCACTCTGCCTGCAGCTACGGCTCCTCCCTGAGACGGGCCCTTCCCACGTGTTCAGTCACGAGGCTTTAAATGTTCCTCTGGATCCTTGGGTCTGCGGTCACCCCTGCAGAGTTCCTGTCCGCAGGAACCCCGAGTTACCCCTTTTCCCTGTTTTCTAAGGCATTTGTTCCCTTCCTCCCGCTTCCCACAGCAAGTCTCAGGCTGAGGACATGCCCACCTCCCTGCCTGGCTGGGAATTGGACCCAAAGCCACAGTGAACCCCAGTCCCCGTGGCCCCCGCAGCCCAGCACAGAGCCTGCGCCCGCAGACGCCGCGGGTGCAGACAGAACCGTGTCCTTCAGGTCCCATCTTGTCCGGTGGCCCAGCCGTGGGCTCTGATGGACCTCCGCCCGGGGGCAGCACACATTTCTGTCAAGGCCCAGAGGGCACACGTTCCAGGCTTTGCAGCCACACGGTGCGCTGCACGGGCTCAGCTACAAGCAGCCCCAGGCATGAAGCCCGCTATGGGCTGCTCTCCCTGGAGTCGAGGCCCTGAGGGTCCCTCCCTGCTCTGAGCAGGGCTCCTCTGGACTCTGTGGCTGCCTGGGGGGCCCCCCCGCTAAGCCAGTCAACACCTGGGGTTTGCAACCCTGGCTGCCGCTGCAATCAGCGGAGGCCCCAGAGCCACAGGAGCCACCGTGTACCGCTGGCCGCCCCACCTCTGAGCCGGGGGGTGTGACGCGATACCCTTCCTTACATTTAAGGCATGTAGAGCTCATTCCTTCTACCATCCTGGCTGCTCTGAGCAGGACCCACCCACAGGGGTGAGCGCCGGGCGCCAGGCCCACTCCCTGCAGCGCACCAGAGCAGCCGCCTGGGCGCCCCAGCTGCACCCGCGAGGCTGCCGGCCGTGCGGCCCTGCGCTCACCGGTGCAGGTGCAGGTGCTGGCCTCAGGGCTCCACGGCAGGATGGAGCCGGGCCTCCCCTCAGACAGCCCAGCAGAGGGACTGGAATACAGGGCTGAGACCACAGCCCGCTCAGCCCGCCCTCACTGGCCATCGTGGGCCGGCGTGCCCTCTGCGTGGCCGGGGTGGCGGCTGAGACCAGCCAGTCAATGCCCAGAGGCTGGCCTGGCCCATCCTCATGCGAGTGTCCACGGGCAGCGCAGCCACGGATAGATTGTGGGGACTTCAGTCCTGGCCGGTGCTCAGTGGTCAGAGCGTCGGCCTGCGGACCGAAGGGTCCCGGGTTCGATTCCCATCAAGGACACGGACCTCGGTTGCAGCCTCTGCAGCCCAGGCCCTGGTCGGGATGCGTGCAGGGGGGAACCAATCGATATGTTTCTCTCACATGGATGCTTCTCTCTGTCTCTCCCCTCCCTCCCACTCTCCCTAAAAACCAATGGAAAAATATCCTCTGCTGAGGATTCACAAACAAAAAGAAACCAAACCAAAGGAGAAAGTGGGGAACTTAAAACAGCAGAAATGTGCTGTCTCTCTTGAGGGGCAGCTCAAGGGCTGGTTCCCTCTGGGAACCTGAAGCCGTTTTGTCTGGGAGGAGAAATTTCCAAACCAGGTCACATGACAGGCTCCACGCTCCATGAGACAACGGGTTAATGCACCACAGCCCTCTAGATACCCTTGGGCACTGCCCTGCCCGCAGCCCCCAGCCCCCCGGGCACTGCCAGCCCACCCCACAGGCTGCCGTCTGGCCGGCTGGTGGCCACAGCCATTGGTGAAGCGAGAGACCGGGGAGTTCTGAGCCCGAGAGGTGCTGCTCCTTCCCTGGCCTGGGTGAGCTGACGGCCGGGTGTGTGTGTTGGGGGGGGGGGGGGCCACAGGGGGGGCAGGCGGTGTTAGCAAGGCCAGGGGCCAGCACGCGGGCCACGCCTTCTGTGGAGCACTGTCAGCCACAGGGTGACGGGCGCCTCGAGCTGCTTGTGCCTGTGCCCAGGGCGTGGGTTCCCACCGCCGTGAGCCCGGGAGCTTCATGCTGAAGCCCAGTGGAGGGGAGGAGGGAGCAGAGTCGGATGCTGGCAGGACTGGAGGGCGGGCCTCAGGGCGGGGTGAGTGGCAGATTTGGGAAGTGCCCCCCAAGACCAGTTCCCCAGGCGGTGGTCATCACGTCTCTCACACCCAGGCCCAGCACAGGGCCTCTGGAGACGATGCCCGGGGACATCGAGAAGCTGCTGGGGCTGACGGCCAGCGAGGCGATGGCAGCCCTGGCCCCAGATCCGAGAGCTGCAGGCCGGCACCCCAGTCAGAACCCCCTATTCTTAGGAGACGTGGGAACCTTGGAGCGGATCCTGGCAGGAAGCCGGCTGGGTGGCTCCGAGGAGGCAGGAGCCTCGAGCCCCCCCCCTGCTCCCCGCCCCGGCCAGCTGGGCCCATGGGTGTCACAGCTGCAGGGCCCAGAGCCCCGAGATCCCTGCTCGTGTGGAGAACACTTGTCCCAGCACACGAGGCACCCCAGCCAGCGTGCACACTGCACACACACGCACGCACACACACGAGCACGCACACACAGGAGCACACACACGAGCACGCACACACAGGAGCACACACACGAGCACACACACACACATGAGCACACACGAGCACACACACGCACGCGCGCACACACGCACACACAGTCTCACCAGCTGAGTGCAGCAAGAGTCAGACTCACACACAAGCCCTGCGTCCCGGTGGAAAGTGTGCCAGCGACACAGACACGGCTCCATGAGGAGGAGACCCAGCCACGCGGAGCCGCGGGCAGAGGGGCCAGAACCCTCCCCCCGACAATCTGCTGCCGCCTCCGCAGACGGGCCGGTTCCATCGCTGCTGCCTCAGGTGAATCCGAATGCAGGTGCCACCAGGCTCGCAGAGACGTGCACACTGGTTCCCATGGACAGAGCTTCTACCCCAGCCTCCTACAGTCCATGGTGCGCATGCGCACACACACAGGTCCATGCACACACACTCATGCATGTACACACACTGCGTGCACGTGCAATCATGCACGCACATAGGCACACACGTGTGCACCCATGCATGGGCACACACAGACTTGTGCGGGTTCACACAGTCTTTTTTTCTGTGACGCAAAGGGCACCCCTACAGCAAGAGAGTCAGAGAGACGTGGTAGCTTCACCTTGTTTCACATCATGAATCACAGAGAAGCTAAATCTGATGATGTTGGGGGCGGCCCAGACATGCCAGTCCCTGCGTGAGGCACGGGTGCTCGGGAACGAACTCGCCTGCAAACACGACCAGAGGTTGTGGCAAAGAAAGGTGCCGGCACGTGGGGAATAGGCGGGGGGGGGGGGGGGGGGTCCATTCAGACACTGAACTAAGGGTGCCAGCTCTTCACAGAGCAGCACCAGGGTGCGTCCAGGTGGAACCCTCACCTGCCAGACTGGATGCCCAGGCCGCCTCTTCTCAGCATGGAAAGGGGAGTACGTGAGCCCCTCGTCCAGGCCAGGGCTGGGCCACCTCCCTCCCTTGTCCCCACCTCCCTCTGTGGGTGTGGAGCCGAAGCGGCAGCCTCAGGGGACCCCGCTCCAGGCCTGGCACCGGGCTGTCTCCCCGTCTCCCCGGGCAGATGCCCACCTGTGGACACCTGAGCCCAGGTCTGGGGCCGCCGGTGGGACCAGGTGGAGAGGGTCATCTCCCTCCACCGAAGGAAACCCCGCCCCTGCCCCCCGCCCCAGCCGCTGGGGCGCCCGAAGGCCCCATCATTCCCGGGCAGCAGGCAGCCCAGGCCTCAGGCCTCAGGCGAGGGGGCAGGCGTGGCGAGCCAGCTGGTGGCCCAGGCCTCTAATCGCCACTAAGCAAGGCTTTGCTGATGACAGTGTTTGCGGGAGTCTGCGCACACCTGGCGGCGGCGGCTGCTCGGGGCGGCGGCCGGACACCATGAGCCTCCGCGAGGAGCAGGTGCGGCGGTACCTGGACCAGAACCCCGGCTTTGCGGACAAGTACTTTGGGAAGACGCTGAGCCCCGAGCACGCGGCCCGGGCCTGCGAGGGGGACGAGGACCAGGACGGGCTCCCTGCGGGCAGCGCCAGCTTCCGGGAGCTGTGCCAGGTGCGGGAGAGTGAGGCACTGTTCGAGCTGGTGCGGGACATGCAGGAGAATGTCAACATGGAGCGCGTGCTCTTCAAGGTCCTGCGCCGCCTGGGCCCCCTCCTGCGCGCCGACTGCTGCAGCCTCTTCCTGTACAGGCAGCGCAATGGCGTGGCCGAGCTCGCCACCCGCCTCTTTGGCGTGCGGCCGGGCCGCGTCCTGGAGGACTGCCTGGTGCCCCCCGACTCCGAGATCGTCTTCCCGCTGGACATCGGGGTTGTGGGCCACGTGGCTCAGACCAAGAAGATGGTGAACGTGCAGGACGTGAGGGAGGTGGGTTCCCGCCGCGCCTCCAGGGCCTCGAGGGGGGGGGGGGTCAGCAGGCCACATGGGGAAGGGGGTGGGAGGGGCGCCCGGGAGGAGCAGGGAGAGGCTGCAGCCCAGGAGGGGCCGTGCCCCCAAGCAGCCGCGTCCCCTTGTCCGTGGAGACAGACGGACGCGCGGACCCCAGGCTGGAAGGGAAGCAGCCAGGCTGCAATCCTCTTAGCGCCTCTGCTCCCAACCGCCTGCCCCCATGGCCTGAGCAGAGTAATCTCCAGGATTAGCCTCTCTTCGCTTCCTTTTTAAGAAATGGGTCACCCAAGAGTCGGGCGTCAGGAGTGTGACTTCCCAGAAACAGGCGCTCAGTAGCGGGGACCTCCCATCTTGTCCCCTCAGGGGCCGGTTTTCCAGGCCCCCCACCCCACGCCTGGGCTGCGGGTGCCCCAGCTGCTCTGAGGGTCTGGTTCCACCTTCGGGGCTGCCCCGGGCCGGGTGCCCCCCTGCAGAGCTGTCGCCCTGGGTCTCCCCAGCGGGGGGCCGTGCGGCATCCGAGGAGCGGGGCAGGCACAGCCCTGGCCTTGTCCTCAGGCCACGGGGCTCCTTGGTCCCAGATGCCGTGGAACAGAGACCAGAGCAAAACCCACCAAAAAGCGAATCTCCACAAAGTGCATCACGAATCCCTGCGTTGTCAGGGCCGGGTTTCCAGGTGGCTCTGGAGAGGGGAGACTGAGGCAGGGTCTGAGCTCCGCCCTGGGCGCCAGCCACTCAGCGGGCAGAGCCCCAGGGGCTGTTCCTGGAGCGGGTTGGGGGGGTGGGGGAGGGTGAGGGGGTGGGGGAGGTGGAGGGGGGAGTGGGGTGACGCAGGTCTGGCTGGTCAGCACCTCACAGCTCCCAGGCCACGAGGGCTTGTGGCTGAGCGGCTGGGCCAGGACCATGGGCCCAGGTCCTGGCTCGGGGTGGGGGGGCGTTCTGACCCCCCACCACCGCCGCAGAGAGCTGTGGTCCCCAAAAAGCCTGGCCAGAGCGTCCTGCTGTAGCCGAGGTGTCTGGACCCAGTTGTGGTGGCTGGAGTCGTGTGGTTGAAGGACGAAGGGCCGGCGCTGGGGGCTGCTGTGGGGGAGCAGGGGCAACAGCGTTGGGGACACTTTAGAGAAACCCCAGGCTTCGGTCCCACAGGGTCTGAGTGGCGGACAGGCAAGGCCGCACAGGTCCCCTCCGCAGGCGTGGGCGGGCCGGTCCCGGGAGGGCGCAGGAGGCAGTGTGGCTGGGCAGGAGGGGAAGGGCGTGGGCCCGGGGCTGCCAGCCCGTCCCAGGGTGTCTGGGAGCTTGTGCAGCCCCAGCAGCGGCAAAGCGTCCGGCTGAGGCTCTGGGCCCAGGGTCTGACCCCACAGAGGAGCCCGGACGGGGCAGGGGCCGGTGGGGGGAGATGGGAGCAGAAACAGCCCAGGCAGGGAGCCGTGCAGGTGGTGGGACCCCCTGGGGCAGGTGCTGGGGTGGGGGGAGCCCCGTGGGGAGGCCCCAACTGGCGCACAGGCCTGGGAGGCCTGTGGGGGCTTTGGACAGAACCTGGGGCCCCAAGGAACCCTCGACGCCCACCCGCTGGCTGTCCCCCGAACTCGCCACATCAGGCTGTGCTCCCCTGAGTTCAGCCACACGTATGTTTGGGGGAGGAGCCATGGGTCTGGCCCCAGGTGGAAGGCAGGAGGAGCGGCAGCCAGGAGTAGGAGGGCACCTAGGTGTCAGGTGTGGGGGGACCCAGTTCTGCCCACAGCCCAGGTGGGGCACGGGGTTGGGGGTGCTGTGAGGACTGCAGAGTCGGGAAGCCAAGGTGGGGTGACAGGGACTGAGCCAGGCCCGTGGCACGTCCTCTGAGCTTCCCGGGCTCCCCAGGCCGGGGCAGGGCCGCTGGGCGTCAGCACTGGCTGGGGCCCCCACAGCCCCCCAAGCCCAGGCCCACAGAGGAACAGCCTCTGTCTTTTCTCCGGCACCGCACAGAACCCCCACTTTAGCACCTTCGCCGATGAGCTGACCGGCTACGAGACGAAGAGTCTCCTGGCCACGCCCATCATGAACGGCAAGGACGTGGTGGCCGTGGTCATGGCCGTGAACAAGCTGGATGGGCCAGGCTTCACCAGCGAGGACGAGGACGTGAGTGCGCGCCCCCCCCTCCCCCCCCCCCCCCCCCCGGCACAGGGGTGCGCGTGGCCGCGGCTCCATCCCTCTATCTGTGGGCGCCTGAAAGCCGGGCTTTAACGCCTGTGGTCGACCCTCCGTTCCAGGTTTTCCTGAAGTACCTGAACTTTGGGGCCTTGAACCTGAAGATCTACCACTTGAGCTACCTGCACAACTGTGAGACCCGCCGCGGACAGGTACCGCCTGGCCCTGCCTCCTGGCCACAGCCGGGGCCCAGGCCTCCTGCTCGCTCTGGACAAAGGCGGGCGGGGCGGGGCCCCCTGGGCAGGTTGCTAGGCGTCGTGATGTGGTGCTGTGTGTGCCGCCGATGTCAGAGGCTGGGCCTGGACGCTGGGCTGCCATCCCCCACCTGGGGCCCAGGCGGGTGTGAGGGCACTGCCCTGCCTGCCAGCTGCCCCAACCCCCTCTGGAAGGAGTCAGGGGATTGTGCACAGACAACAGGAACACAGTCCTGCTGCTCTGAGGCCGAGATCCCTGGTGGTTTGGCCCTGGCCACACGGGACGCAGGACAGCGTCTGCCTGCCCCTGAGCGGGGGCGTGGGGGCTAGAGGGAGAGGGGCGCCTTGTGCTGTGGGAGCGAGTGCAGAGCTGCCGCACGCAGCCTCGGCCCCTGCGTGTCCCCCTGCCTCCGAGTGCTTGGCTGGACTCTGGCGGGAGGTTTGCTCTGTCATCAGGTGTTACCGCCTAAGTGCAGGCTGACCTGGCCTCCATGCGGCCCCTGGGAATTCGGGGACGTCACTACAATGAGAATAAGAATAAAAGCTGTCGCCCTGTGCTGTTTGCTACAAACAGCACCGCCTCCGATTGGGCAACTTAGCGCAGGTCCGGCAGGAACCCTGGCTGCCGGTCACACAGCCCGAGCGCCTGTGACGACCAGGATGGGGATGAGGGAGCTGAGGGTTCCCGTTCCTGCCCAGAGAGGAATGGACATCGGTCTGGAAACGGCCTGGCAGACGTGGGCCAGTTAATAGAACGCGTGATGGGGCCGGTTTGACATTTGTGGTTGTGAACAGTTATCTGCTTTGATGTTGGTTATTAGACATCGTTGAGCCCGGCCGGTGTGGCTCAGGGGTTGAGCATCGACCTATGAACCAAGAGGTCACGATTCGATTCCGGTCAGAGCACATGCCCGGTGTGGGCTCCATCCCCAGGGTGGGGTGTGCAGGAGGCAGCCAATCAGTGATGCTCTCTCATGACTGATGTTTCTCTCCCTCTCCCTTCCTCTCTGAACTCAATAAAAATATATTTTCTAAAAAGGTGAATGATTGGAAGGGAATACGAATACCTAGATGAGTGGATATGTGGAGATAGTTTTAACGTGATCTCCATTTTTTAAACGTAGGTCGTTTACCTTTAATAAAGCTGGTGTGGAGCCCTGGCCAGTTCAGCTCAGGGTCAGAGCGTCTGCCCAGGGACCACAGGGTCTCAGGTTCTGTTCCCAGTCAAGGGCACGCACCTCGGCTGCGGTTCGATCCCAAGCCCCAGTCAGCGGGGGCATGTGCAGGAGGCAACCAGTCGCTGTGTCTCAGTCCCACTGATGTTCCTCTCCCCCCTCCTCTCTCTCGTCCACTGTCTCTAAAGATCAATGAAAAAAATAGCCTCAGTCCGGGTTGAAGATTAAGAAAATAAAAGAGTCTGAGCTAGTCTAGCTTCTCCAAAGAGGTCAGGCCCACACCTGACATGAGTCGTAGCCATCGAGCGGAAACAGCCCAGGGCCCTGCCCCCTCGCAGGAGGGGGGGGCGGGAGGAGGTCGGGCAGAGGGACCGAGCACAGGCCCTGCGTGAGGCCTTGGGGTGAAGTCCCAGGACACTCCGAGTCAGAGCTGCTCTGCCCAGGGCCGGGTCTTGGCTGGGGCAGAGGGCCTTCCGGGCTATTTTCTCTGAACGCCGACCTCCCGGCTACACGAGGCAGCTGCCTAAACGTCCCCTGGCGTGGCTCAGCTCCCACTTAGAAACACAGACAGGAGGCGAGGGCGGGTGGGGCCTCGCGGGCCAGGCTGCTGGGGTCAGAACGCCGCAGACACACCCAGCCCTGAGCCCATTTCCTCCGGCTGTGACAGAACCTGCTCCTGGCCAGGGTGCCGCCCGGTGACAGGTCCCTGGTCTAATCGGGGCTCGGGGGTGACAGAGGGAGGGCCGGTGGGAGTGGTGGGTCTCCCCTCGATGCTTCTGGGGAATGAGCGGGGGTGGGGGAGGATTGTCTTCACACAAGTGTGGGGGGCTGTGCCCAGACCTTTCTCAGCAGGACGGAGGTGCTTGTCCACCAGCTGACTTGTGTGGGCAACACAGGTGGGTGGCAGGTGTGGGTGACTCACGTGTAGACTCCAGGGGCAGCTGGCACAGCGCCCGCAGCTCAGATGGTCGGCGGCCCTCGCCCTCTGCGCCGTCAATAAGCACTGGGGCTCCGCATGGCCTCCTGACCTCACAGCTGTGATCGAGGGGCCAGACCCTGAGACTGCTTCCTGAGCTCGGGAAGGAAGGGGCGCTGTCGGGGTCTGGCTCCGCGAACGGCTGTGAAGGCCCAGGGCGCAGCTTGTGCAAAGGCCCTGGGCCGGGTCAGGGGAGGGAGTGGGGACACAGAGGACGCAGGCCTCCGCTCAGGAACTCCTGGTCTGTGTGGGCAGCGGGCTGCTCCTGGCAAGAGGGCACAGGCGGGGCCATGAGAGCCAGAACCGGCCGGTGACAGTGGGGGCTGCGGGGCCCCGGGGGGCTGGCAGCAGGCGAGCCATGCAGGGGATGATTTTGCAGGAGGGGCTCGGCCCCAGGCAGTGCTCAGGCCCGAGGACGGGGGGGGGGGGGGGGGGGGGGGGGGGAAGCAGGTGTGACAGGCTGGGGCCAGGAGGTGCCCTGCCTTTGGGCTGTGGCTGATGAGATGGAGAAACTGGGGAGGGGCTCCCCTCAGAGTTAGTCTGAGCCTGGGCATCAGCTGAGGCCCAGGGGGCGGGTGACCCAGGGCCTTGGGGGCCCTCACCTCACCTTGCTGGCCCAGGACACCATGAGCTCGTGTCCTCAGAGCCCTGCCCCCACCGCCTGACCAGGGCGAGCTGGTCCAGACTGTGCCTTCCAAGCTCATGGCCACTGATGACAATTTCCGTCACTCATCACGGACCCGGTGTGAGGCCAACCAGACCGCGCGGGGCAGGGACATGGCCAGAGCTGGAGGCCTCGTCCCCCAGGAAGCTCCCAGGCCCCAGGGTCAGGCCGCAGGAGTGGGGGCTGGTGCCCCTCAGAGATGCTGTTGGGGGGCCGCCCGGCTCAGTGTCCCCCGGGTCCTGCGGCAGGTGCTGCGCATGTGCATCTCGGGGGTGAGGGTTGGTGCCCAGACAGGCAGGTGGTGTGACCAGGGGCCGTGGGCGCCGCCCTGCAGGTGCTGCTGTGGTCGGCCAACAAGGTGTTTGAGGAGCTGACGGACATCGAGCGGCAGTTCCACAAGGCCTTCTACACGGTGCGGGCCTACCTCAACTGCGACCGGTACTCCGTGGGCCTCCTGGACATGACCAAGGAGAAGGTGAGGCCCCGCCCCCCCACCCCTCACCCCCCACCCCCCACCAGGCCTTGCGCGACTGGCTCACCCCTCTTCCTCTTCCCCGCCAGGAATTCTTCGACGTGTGGCCCATCCTGATGGGAGAAGCCCAGCCGTACTCAGGCCCGCGTACCCCGGACGGCCGAGTGAGTCGTGGGGACAGGCCAGCCGCTCCCCCCCCCACTCCAGGGCAGCAAGGGGCCGTCCCAGCCCTGCCCAGGACAGGGGAGGGCGAGGGGCCTGGGGAGCCAGGGACGGACGTCCCATCTCCCAGAGGTGCCCGGGAGTGCTAGCCCAAGCCCCTCACGACCGCCCGCTGTGGTCTGACCCTCAGGAAATCCTCTTCTACAAAGTCATCGACTACCTCCTCCATGGCAAGGAGGACATCAAGGTCATCCCGTGAGTGCCAAGGTCATCCCATGCCTGAGGATCCTGGGCTGCAGGCGCCCACGTGGTGGGAGGCGCTGGCTTGCTGACCTGGAGAAAATGACTGGGGGGTGAACCTTGCAGCGGCCATCCCGGGGCCCAGGGAGCGTCCAGGGGGCCCTGCCACGCGCCTGAGCTCGCAGGCCCTCTAGTCCTGTTGACACTGCACACCCAGTGGGATGGACCCCAGGGGACGTCTGCTGGGGGCAGCATGGCCGGTGGGGCTCAGGGAGGGCCCGTCCCAGCCCTACAGCCACGCGGCCATGGCCCTGGGCCCCACAGGCCGGTCAGGGCCCCACCCACAGGCCCCCACAGGGACCGGACCTTCAGATCCCGGCCCGGCCACAGGATAGGGGACCACCGCTCAGCTCCAGAGGCCACAGGAGGCAAAGGGGTTCCCACGGGGCCAGTGGCCTCGTCGTGGGCAGAGAAGGCAGATGAGGCGGCACAAATGCCCCCAACCCCACCTCCACTGCCTGCAGCCTCCCCAGCTTCCCTCCCCACAACCCCTGCCCCACCTGGAGCTCAGAGAATGGAACCAACAGGAACACACGCACGCGCGCACATGCACACACACACACACACACACACACACGCCGCACAACCCTGGGTCTGGCCCATCTGACCCTCTGCTCCTCTTCCCAGCACACCCCCAGCTGACCACTGGGCTCTGGCCAGTGGCCTTCCAACCTACGTGGCAGAAAGTGGCTTTGTGAGTCCCCAAGGCCCTGCCTCCAGCCCCAGCCTCCCTGCCAGCAGTCCACGGGCACCCCCACCAGCCCCAGCCTTCCCGCCACCTGCCTGGGGGCACCCCGCCAGCCAGGCACCTCCCACCACCCGCCTGGGGTACCCCGCCAGCCCTTGCCCCCGCTCAGCCTCTGTAGACGCTCCGGGCTGGACAGTCGCTTTCAGCATCGTGTGTCCCCTCGGCTGCGCAGCTGAAACTCCTCTCTGCTCCTTGCAGATCTGTAACATCATGAACGCCCCTGCGGACGAGATGTTCACCTTCCAGGTAGCTGTTTACCCACAGGACAGACACTGGGAAGAAAGGATCACAGTTCAGAAAGGACGCTCAGGAGTTTCATTTTTTATATTTGTATTTTATTTCAGAGAGGAGGGGAGAGGGAGAGAGAGAGAGAAACATCAATGATGAGAGAGAATCATGGATCGGCTGCCTCCTGCACACCCCTCCCTGGGGATGGAACCCGCAACCAGGCCTGTGCCCTGACCAGGAACCCAACCAGGACCTCCTGGTTCCTAGGCCGATGCTCAACCCCTGAGCCACGCCGGCCGGGCCAGAATTGGCTTTTACTGCTTAAGAAACAACCTCAAAATCGCAGCGTCAAACAGCAGCAAACACATACAGGGTGTCCCCGCCCCCCAAAATGTATACACACTTTAACAGCTGATAGCTCACTAATTTAATAAACTCTGACTTTATAATTGTTCAGTGTGTGTGCCTCCGGGGCACCCGTATCTCAAGCTCACCTGCCTCCGGGTTCGCTGGGTTCAGGGGTTCGGGTCTGCCCCCCTCGCCTTCCCTGGGGACCCTGACCAGGGCTCCTCGGCGGGAGGCTGAGGTCACGTGCGCCGGCCGTCCCTCAGGAAGGCCCCCTGGACGACTCCGGCTGGGCCGTCAGGAACGTCCTGTCCCTGCCCATCGTCAACAAGAAGGAGGAGATCGTGGGGGTGGCCACCTTTTACAACAGGAAGGACGGGAAGCCTTTCGACGAGCAGGACGAAGTGCTCATGGAGGTAAGCTCCGCCTCAGGAGCCGGACACGCCGTCTGCTCCCCCCGACCCCGCACGGCCCCAAGTGGACGGAGGCAGCGTGCGAGGTCCCATCGGGGCCAGGGTTGGGCAGGCACCCTGCCGCCCGTAGGCGCGGGCACGGCCCTGGGCCACCCCTGGCACCTGGACGGCAGGGCCCCTCGCGGTGACGCTGTGCCCCCCGCAGTCCCTCACACAGTTCCTGGGCTGGTCCGTGCTGAACACCGACACCCACGACAGGATGAACAAGCTGGGGAACCGCAAGGACATCGCCCAGGACATGGTGCTGTACCACGTGCGCTGCGACCAGGACGAGATCCAGCTCATCCTGGTACTGCCCCCCATCCACGCGGACGCACACCCAGGAGCAGGCCCGTCCCGGAGGCCCACTCGCCCTGCCAGCCCAGGGTGGGTCCCTCCCGGGTGGGTCCCTCCCAGGCCGTCCCCCTGCGGCGAGCGGGGAGGGAGGCGCCTTTGTGCTGCTGTGAGGGCTCCATCCTCCAGGGAGTCAGGGGCCACCACGCACTCTCATCTCTGAGGCAGGACGCCCCCCACCCGGGCCTCCCGCGGTGACCTTGGTCCTCTGTCCCAGTCACAAGGGTGTGGGGGTGCTGTCGCCTGCCCCACACTCCTGAGGGTGTAGCTGATGCTGTCACTGACTCAGCGCATCGGTTCCCTCCCAGCCAACGAGAGCACGCCTGGGGAAGGAGCCGGCTGACTGTGAGGAGGAGGAGCTGTGGGAAATCCTGGTCAGAATCTGCCCCCACCCTGAGGTGCAGGCTGGGGGCTGAGGCTGGGGCCGGGGACTAAGGGTGCTCACGGGGTGTCCCTGTGGCGGTGGCCGCTGTCCGCCACCTTCCCACGTAGGTATCTCTGCGTTTGTTTCCCTGGCAACATCACTGTGTCTGCCCAGTTAGGCAAGTTCTTGTTATTGGGCTGAGGGTCTGAGGAGAGGGGAGGAAGGGAGCTGAACCATCCGGGACCCGCATCCAGGCCACAGGCCAGGGCGACTGGCAGGGCAGATGTCACCTGGGGCATCCGGGGCTGGACAGAGGGTCCTGGGAGGAGGGACGAGGAGCAGTGGGTGGTGGGCCTGCCTCCCTCAGCCACAGCCCTCCCACAGAAGGAGGTGCTGCCCGGGCCCACCAAGTTCGACATCTACGAGTTCCACTTCTCCGACCTGGAGTGCACGGAGCTGGAGCTGGTCAAATGCGGCATCCAGATGTACTACGAGCTGGGCGTGGTCCGCAAGTTCCAGGTGCCCCAGGAGGTGAGGGCGTGGCCAGGGCCCCAGGGCCCCTAGGAGGTGAGAACATGGTCAGGGGTCCCAGATCCAGAGGTCCCAGGTCCTGCACTGAATTTGGGGCAGGCCTGTTCATTACAGAATGGGCAGTACAGGCGGTAAAACAGGTAGAGCGTGGGGTGGGAGAGATGACCGCTGGGCGGATGGAAAGTCTGATTGACAGGCGCTCCAGGCAGTGTGACCTTAGGTGCAGCGGGGCGATAGTGGGCTCTGGCATTGGTGGGGCGGGGGGGTGAGGGAGGGGACAGCAGCCCACAGCTGTGCAGAAAGCACCCGCCACTCCGGCTGGAACCAGGCCCTGGAGACCATCCGCCCGCCCGGTGGGGCCGCCTCCACCCCGCACTGCCCCGCGGTTCCCTTCACACTCTGAGCCTGTGCTCCCCCCGCCACCCACCGAGGGAAACACCTTCCCTCTTGCCGATGCCAGGGCAGCAGGCCGAATTTCCAGGAAATGGTCTACTGAAACAAAAGAAAAACATTACAGACAATGTGGACGGAAACAATTATTTCCTGATAATTTTCAGGACCTAAAACCACAGAACAGCCCTAGCTGGTGTTACACAGTGGATAGCTCGTTGGCCTGGGGACCCAGGTGTTCCGGGTTTGGTTTCGGTCAAGGACACGAACCTCCTGGCCTGGACCCTGGTCAGAGCGCGTGCAGGAGGCAACCAGTCGATGTGTCTCTCTCACATCGATGTTTCTGTCTTTCCCTCCCTTCCACTCTCTCTAAGAAGCAATGGAAAAAAATCCTCGGTGAGGATTAAAAAATTATTTAAATCGAAGAACAATAAGAGGCTTCCCTGGGGAGATCACTGCCCTGCGCCCCACCCCCTCCCAGCCTCCACCTCACCCACCGGCCTCAGGACCCTCAGCCACCAGCGCCAGGTGCCCACACCACTTGCCCCAAACAGGCCTTTTCTTCTGAGACGCCCTGTACCTGCCCTGCCCGTGTGACCAGGGTCACGGGTTCCATTCCCCGTCAAGGCACATGCCTGGGTTGCAGGTTCGTTCGGGGCCCAGGTTGAGGCGAATTCTGAGGCAACCACTCCACTCGTCTCTCTCAGGGGATGTCCCTCCCTCCCTCCTTTCCACTCTCTCTAAAAATCAATGGAAAAAATACCCTCTGCCCTGGCTGGTGTAGCTCAGTGGATAGAGCGTCGGCCTGCAGACAGAAAGGTCCCAGGTTCGATTCTGGCGCGGGCACATCCCCAGTGGGGGGCGTGCAGGAGGCAGCTGATGGATGTTTCTCTCTCACCGATGTTTCTAACTCTCTATCCCTCTCCCTTCCTCTCTGTAAAAAATCAATAAAATATTTTTTTAAATACCCTCTGGGGAGGACTAACAAAATATAAACTCCCCTAGCCCCCTTGCTGGGGTCCTCTTCTCACACTTGGGGCTGGGCGATGGGACGGAGCCCCTGGCAGCCCCGTGAATGAGCCGGCCCGGCCCTCCCCCTCACCTCCACCCCACCCCCGCCCCCCACCCCCACCCCCACCCCCGTCTCCTGGCTCCACAGGTGCTGGTGCGGTTCCTGTTCTCCGTCAGCAAAGGCTACCGGAGGGTCACCTACCACAACTGGCGCCACGGCTTCAACGTAGCGCAGACCATGTTCACGCTGCTCACGGTGCCCGGAGGGGGCAGGGCACCCAGAAGCCGGGGTGCGGGGTGGGAGGCGCCCACACACACCGCCCCACCTGCCCAGGGTGGTGAAGACCTCCTGGTCCAAAGGCAGCCCCGCTGGGGCGGGGGGGGGCTCCTCCGCTCGGGAGGCGGGGCTTGGAGGGCGCCCCTCGCCGCCGGGAGGGGTGGGGCGTCGGGTCAGACCCAGCCCCCAGGCCGCCCCACAGCCCTCAGCCCCGCGAGCAGGAGCGGGTGCGGGTGCGGGTGCGGGACTGGGGCCCTGTGTCCGCAGACGGGGAAGCTGAAGAGCTACTACACCGACCTGGAGGCCTTCGCCATGGTCACCGCCGGCCTGTGCCACGACATCGACCACCGCGGCACCAACAACCTGTTCCAGATGAAGTAGGCGCGGCGGGGGGCGGGGGGGAGGGCCGGGGGGTGCAGGGAGGGAGGGGACGGGGCAGGGTGCCAGGCCCCCCCGGAGGGCCCGGCACAGCCGGCGGGGAAGCAGAGACTCACTGTGGCGCCCACGGCCTCTCCCGGCCACTCGGGCTGCTGGTCTCCCTGCACCTGGCAGGTCCCAGAACCCCCTGGCCAAGCTGCACGGCTCCTCCATTCTGGAGCGACACCACCTGGAGTTCGGGAAGTTCCTGCTGGCGGACGAGGTGCGAGTCCCCGCGTGCGCGTGCGTCTCCTGCCCGCGCCTCTGCGGCCCGGGCCCCGAACCTAGGCCCCCTGCGCCCCGGGCCCTGCACCTGGGCCCCGAACCTGGGCCCCGAACCTGGGCCCCTGCGCCCCGGGCCATCCTGGGCAGGTCCACGCCCCTGGCCTCCTGGGGACGGAGCCTGACGGTGCGCCCTAACGAAGGGGGGCGGAAGTCTCCCCGCGGTGGGTGGGCTCCCTGGGGGAGGCCGCCTGAGTCTGGTGCCCGCCCCTGGGGCGGGGGACGGACTGAGCCCCCCCGCACCCGCAGAGCCTGAACATCTACCAGAACCTGAACCGGCGGCAGCACGAGCACGTGGTCCACCTCATGGACATTGCCATCATCGCCACGGACCTGGCGCTCTACTTCAAGTGGGTCCCGCGTGGGGGCCCGGAGGGGAGAGGCCCGGGTGGGGGCACCGGGAGACCCTGCGGCCCAGGCGCCTGGACTCCTGGCGAGACCTCCCCGGAAGGGCGGTGGGGCGGGACCGCAAAAGGGGGCGGGGCCTGCTCGGGGGCGGGGGGAGGGGGAGGGGAGGCCCACAGCCCCCGTGTCCTCGGGGTTCAGGAAGAGGACGATGTTCCAGAAGATCGTGGACGAGTCTAAAAGCTACGCGGACCGGCGGAGCTGGACGGAGTTCCTGTCGTTGGAGACGACACGGAAGGAGATCGTCATGTGAGCGGGCGAGGCTGGGGGGCCGGTTACTCCGCCAACTTCCGCCAGCCCCAGGCCAGGCCCCCATGCTCTGCGGCAGGAACAGCTCCTCCCTCTCGGGCTCTGGCGCCTGGAGGCAGAGCTCCGTCCTGCTCCTCGCGTGCGGGGGCTTTGGGGCCCGACAGCACCGCGCACGGGCCGGTGGCGGCGCCCGGTTCAGCACCACGGCCAGCGCCTCGGCGCCGCCTTTGGCGACCAGGTGCCCAGCCGGGAGCCCGCCATCCACACCCTGGAGCCCGGTTCTGATCCTCACGCCCTACACCACGCACTGCAAGGCTCGGGACAAGCTTGCTGACTTCCGCGTGCGGGGCAGGGGAGGGACAGGGCAGGGGGCATCGGGAGCACAGGCTGCCGCTTCCAGAAGGACCTGCGCCCCGCGGTCCCCAGGCTGCGCGGACAGGCGGGTGCAGGCGCGGGGGGGGGGGGGGGGAGGGCGCAGGGGGTCAGCCTGGACCCGCCTCCAGCGCCCTCTGCTCACAGGGCCATGATGATGACGGCCTGCGACCTGTCTGCCATCACCAAGCCCTGGGAGGTCCAGAGCAAGGTGAGCCATCACCTGGGGCGCCGCCTCCCTCCTGGGGGGTTGGCCTGCGGGAGGTATGCTCACGCGTGTGGGGTTCCCCGGGTCCGGGTGGAGACCGCAGACACAAAGCCTCCGGCAGGTCCTTGGGGCGCTCTCTGACCCAGCGGTGAACCCCACTGAACCCCACCGGGTGAACGGCTGCCTTTTCTGTGCCCCCAGGTGGCGCTGCTGGTGGCCGCGGAGTTCTGGGAACAAGGGGACTTGGAAAGGACGGTTCTGGATCAGCAGCCCATTGTGAGTGTTGCTTCCAGAACCTCGGCCCGGGGCGTGGTCCTGGCTCAGTGCAGACAGGGGACCCCGGTTCTGAAGTCCTGGGCTCTCACTCTGGGTCATGTGACGAGATGGGGTGTGGGTGCCGGTGGCTCGGG
This sequence comes from Myotis pilosus, assembly GCA_036010255.1. Classification (NCBI taxonomy): domain Eukaryota; kingdom Metazoa; phylum Chordata; class Mammalia; order Chiroptera; family Vespertilionidae; genus Myotis; species Myotis pilosus. Next base: position 254,454 of record JASKON010000006.1, read on the forward strand.
ATCCGGGGGAAGCTGTGAGGTTGAATCTGGTGGAGCCAGGCAGCGGATCGTGGCCAGAGGCTCCAGGAGCCCAGGCGGCTCCGCAGTGAACACAGCTGGGCCCTCCGAGGCCCAGGAAGTCCCAGGTGGGACAGTCGTGGCCCCAGGAGGGTGCCGAGCCAGGGAGTCAAGTGCTGGAGCCAGGGCCCACACACGGCACATGGCCGTGCGCGGCCTGTGGGTCACAGTGTGGTCCTGACGATTCTGCAAGGGAACCAGGGGCCAGGACAGCGTGGTAGGTCCAACACGTGAGAGACGGGGTGGGGGTTTGCTCACAAGCCAACCCACGTGGTGAGTAGCGGTCTGAACGCAGGCCTGAGGAGGAGCCGGGCAGTACAGGCGCAGGAGAGGCGCCCTGACCACCAGCAACGTCTCTGAGACACTTGGCCGGTTTGTCCGTCCAGACCAGGCTGCTAGGGCCCTGCCTGGCTCCCTCTCCCCACGCCGGCTCCAGACCATGGGTAACTGTGAAGCCGGGACTGACAGGAGGCAGCTTGGCGGGTCCGGGGGGCGTGGACAACGAGGACAGCGGCCTAAGCTTACCAGGGGCTCGCGCCAGGGGGTCTGGGGTCCCGGGTTGGCACCGTGGACAGCTCCTGGGGAGCTGGAGGGGCCGCTCTCAGGGGATGCGGGGCCTGGTTCAGCACCCTGGACAGAGCAGTGGCTGGGCCTGGTTCGGCACCATGACAGCTCCCTGGACTGGGGCGCTCTCAGGGAGCCCGGGGTCCTGGCTCAGCACCGTGGAGAGCTCCGGGGGAAGATGGAGGGGGCCGCTCCGGGGGCGCGGCGTCTGGGGCCCTAGGAGACCTGGGGCAGGCCAGCACTATGACGTTGACACGGATGCCCTGGAGCCAGGGCCCGATGGCTCCAAAGCGCGTGGGGCATCCTGGCCTTGCCCTGCCAGGGCTCCACCTTCCTCTGCGCATCTCCATGGTCATGTTCATCCGAGTGGGTGGGGCTGAGTGAGTCCTGGTGCTTGGGGTGTGCCGGACCCACCTGGCCCTGGCCCTGGCCCTGGCCCTGCCCCTCACTGTGCCCCTGCTTCCCCCAAAGCCAATGATGGACCGGAACAAGGCGGCTGAGCTCCCCAAACTGCAGGTTGGCTTCATCGACTTCGTGTGCACCTTCGTGTACAAGGTGAGCACAGGCAGCACGGGGCCCACGGGCTCAGGAGGAAGGGCCGTGGAGTCTTCGGCCACCCAGGGCCACCCTGGCCCACCCTCCTCACATCTGCAGTAAAACCTGACATCTTCAGTGTCGCCCCAAGTTGAGTCCCTCCCCCTCCCTAGCACAGTCCGCGCCTCGTTCCCACCGGCTTTCTCCCGTTCAATGTCCTCACAGTCACCTCGAGGCCTCGCCTCCAGAGTCCCTCCCCCTGCCCCCCGGGCGCTCCCCGCACTGGCATGGTTCTCGGGGTGATGGCAGGTGCATCTGCCGGTGTCTGTGAGCCCGAGGACAGGGTGGCCCCATGGAGCTGGGTGTGCTTTGCCCAGAAACACGTTCTGCACAACTGACAAGTGACAGCAGGTCACAGCTCAGGGGACTGGCCAGGGACTGAGGGGCATCTGACTGCACAGCCTCCTGTGATGCCCAACATGGCCAGGGCCTCCACCCTGCCACTGGGGCAGCAGGGCAGACCCCACACTCCAAGGAGGATGTTGCCTGGTTCTGAGTGAAGTCACTCCTGACTGGACCGTCCCACCCCACCTCGGCCCCCAGGACACCACACTTCCCTCCACTGCAACTCCAACCCCATTTCCTGCCTCCACAGCTGACGTGCTGGGGGGAGGCGGGACCAGGATGTGCACTGCAGTCCTGACCTCACAGGTCACAGCTCACCACGCATCCCCTCCCCACGGCACCCGCATGCCCACAGCGTGTGTGTTCACATGCCTGTGTGCTGTGCATGCATTTTTTTATGTGTGTGCATTGTGTATGATGTTGTGTGCATTGTGTGTGATGTGCTTGCATTGTGTGTGGTGTGTGCATTGTGTGTGGTGTGTGCATTGTGTGTGATGTGTTTGCATTGTGTGTGGTGTGTGCACTGTGTGTGGTGTGTGCACTGTGTGGTGTGTGCGCACTGTGTGTGGCGTGTGTGCACTGTGTGTGGCGTGTGTGCATCGTGTGGTGTGTGTATTGTGTGTGGGGTGTGCACTGTGGGGGGGTGTGCACTGTGTGTGGTGTGTGCACTATGTGTGTGGTGTGTGTGCACTGTGTGTGCTGTATGCATTGTGTGTGGTGTGTGTGCACTGTGTGTGGTGTGTGTGCACTGTGTGTGGCGTGTGTGCATCGTGTGGTGTGTGTATTGTGTGTGGGGTGTGCACTGTGGGGGGTGTGCACTGTGTGTGGTGTGTGCACTATGTGTGTGGTGTGTGTGCACTGTGTGTGCTGTATGCATTGTGTGTGGTGTGTGTGCACTGTGTGTGGTGTGTGCACTGTGTGGTGTGTGCGCACTGTGTGGCGTGTGCACTGTGTGTGGTGTGTGCATCGTGTGTGGTGTGTGTGCATCGTGTGGTGTGTGTATTGTATGTGGGGTGTGCACTGTGGGGGGGTGTGCACTGTGTGTGGTGTGTGCACTATGTGTGTGGTGTGTGTGCACTGTGTGTGGTGCGTGCACTATGTGTGTGGTGTGTGTGCACTGTGTGTGTTGTGTGCATTGTGTGTGGTGTGTGCACTGTGGGGGGTGCATTGTGTGTGGTGTGTGCACTATGTGTGGCGTGTGTGCATTGTGTGTGGTGTGTGCACTGTGGGGGGTGCACTGTGTGTGGTGTGTGTGCACTGTGTGTGGTGCATGCACTGTATGTAGTATGCACTGTGTGTGGTGTGTGCACTGTGTGTGGTGTGTGTGCACTGTGTGGTGTGTGTATGAGACATGGGAAAAGGGGCCCCAAGACACACATGTCTGTGAGTCCCCCAGCCCCTCTGCAGTTGACACTTTCGGCTCTATTCTTGGGGTCCCTGCCCGCTATGATGGCGTGTGTTATAAGCACTCACGCCCACAGCTCCCAAACGCAAACACCCAGCCCTCCTCCCTGTTCAGGGCTTTGCTGGGAAGTGACATCTCGGCGGCCGTTCCTCCTCCCACCCGGCCGGCCTCAGGGCTCTCCTCAGAGGGAACCCAGGCAGAGGCAGGGTCGTGACCTGTCCCTCCACCCGCCCGGGGAGGTCGCGACGTCTGGGTTCCCTTCCAGGAGTTCTCCCGCTTCCACGAGGAGATCCTGCCCATGCTGGAGCGCCTGCAGAACAACAGGCAGGAGTGGAAGGCGCTGGCCGAGGAGCACGAGGCGAGGGTGCGGGCCCTGGAGGAGGAGCAGCAGCAGGAGGAGAGGACCGCGGCCAGGAAAGGTCTGGGCCCGGGGTCCCGGGCGGGCACCGGGTATCCAGTCAGAGCGAGTGGAGAGGCAGAAACAAGGAAGTGAGTTGAGAGGACGGCAGGTGTCCCCGGGCCCCTCACTGCAGAGGCCGCCCCAAGGGAGGCCCGTCCACCGGGAGGCCCGACCACGTCCACGGGTGGGCCCCGCCGACTCAGGAACTCACCAGCCTGGACGAAAGGGCTCCCTTCTCCTGGCCCAGCGGGGCCTCTCGTCTCCTCCCAGGAAGGATCATGGGTGTTACTTGCTTCACGAAGGGGGAAAGCCCACTGAACTATCACCAGCTCTGAACAGATCTTCCCTGCAAAGAACAGTCCCCTCCAGAGTAACTCGGAAACCCACCTGGTTTTCCACGCACACACACACTCATGCTCACACACACACACGCATGCCCACACATGCTCTCACACACACACATGCCCACACATGCTCGCACATGCATGCATGCCCACACATGCTCGCACACACACGCCCACACATGCTCACACACACACACACACACACATGCCCACTCATGCTCACACACACACGCCCACATGCTCACACACACACACATGCTCACACACATGCCCACACATGCTCACTCACACACGCATGCCCACGCATGCTCTCACACACACACGCCCACACATGCTCGCACATGCACGCATGCCCACACATGCTCACACGCACACACGCATGCTCACACGCACGCCCACACATGCTCACACACACACGCCCACACATGCTCACACACACATGCCCACTCATGCTCACACACACACGCCCACATGCTCACACACGCACGCATGCCCACACATGCTCACACACGCACGCACATGCCCACATACACACATGTGCGCTTGCGCACGTCCACACATGCTCACACGCACACATGCACACACGGAAGGAAGAGCTAGGAGCCGTGTGCACGACTCCCTGGGTTGTGTCCAGCACCGTCGTTGGCCTGTTTGCCCTGAACTGTGGGAAGGTGGCTGCCCTGGAGCGGCTCAGCCAGTCCGGCTGGACTCTGGGGCCGCGTGGCCTTGTGTCCACCTGTGCTCGGCCACTCGGCTCCAGGACTTTAGTGCTATTCCCTGCGGTTCCCTGCTATGGGCTGTGGGAGGCCAGGGCTGAGATAAGAAAGGTGAGCCCCAGAAATTGGCTCACCCACAGGGCCGCAGAGGACATGCAGGCCGACGGGAGGGGCCCGGCTGGGGCGTGCATGGCCCTCCCTCACCTTCTCGCCTTCTCTTGCAGGGGGCACAGAAATTTGCAATGGTGGCCCAGCACCCAAGTCCTCGACCTGCTGCCTCCTGTGAGCCACTCAGGGCACCTGAGGCTCCCACATCCCCCACGCCCACGCGGACTCTGCCTCTAACCACTTGGTACAAGAGGTTAGGAAGCCTGAGACAATTTTGGATACTTTGAATTTTTTTTAAGGTTTGTGTTTTTATCAACTGAAGTCAACTACAAATAACAGTGCAGCCCGCCCTACACTTACACTCATCGCCTTTGACAGTCACACGGAGCCCCTGCGTCTACACCAGGGTCGGAACCCTGGGGAGAAGTCTGCGCCTGTTTTTATGGATACAGAGGTGCTGTTTCCCAGCTGGTCAGGAAACGATATTGGACCAGAAATGTAGAATAAATGAAAACAAGTCGCCCCTTTTCTTCTGTGGAGGGAATTACGGCAGAGGGCGCACTGTATATGACCCATTGGAAAAATTCCGGCAGGGAGGGGAGGCTGGGAGTAGAGCGCGATCAGACCCGAGTGGGCAGTGCAGAAAGAGCCCAGGATAAAGGCCCTGTGTGTCGCTGCTGAGGGACGAGGTCGGGCAGGTCGGCCTCCGACACCCGGGCTGCCCAGGCCCCTCCTCTGCAGCCGGGGGTCCCCTTACCACAGCACCACACACTTCCGATGGTTCCACAACTGGGCCAGGAAGAAAGGCAGTCACCCCCAAACTGGGAAGCAAGGACACAGGTGAGAGGGGTGCTAATTATCTGGCAGAAATTAAGGACTTTTAACTCCTGATGTGAGCTCCCAGCATCTGTTCCCGACACTGGGTGACACGACCCCCTGGGAAACGCCCTTCAGCTGGGTACAGGCCAGTTGTTACAATGCCAGTTCTGATGCACCAGGTGCTCCCCCCAGGGATGGGGGTGGGATGGGTGGACACGCCCCACACAGCCAGGCCTTGGAGGGAAGGCATTTCCGTTTCCATCTCAGGGACCACAGGCACCTGGTGACGGACCTGTGACTGGAGGAACTCAGCACCATCTCACAGGGGCCTCACCTAACTAAAACCAGGGCTTTGAGGTGCTGGTGTGCTGCTCCCCATGCACATGAACTCATTTTATAATGAAACTAGTGGCCCAGTGCGTGAAATTTGTGCATGGGGGGAGGGGTGTCCCTCAGGCCGGTCCGCACCCTCTCCAATCTGGGACCCCTCAGGGGATGTCCAATTGCCGGTTTAGGCCCAATCCCACCTAAACCAGCAATTGGACATCCCTCTCGAAATCTGGGAGCATTGGCTCTCCTAACTGCTCACCTGACTGCCTGCCTGATCACCCCTAACCACTCTGACAGCCTGCTCGCCCCCAACTGCCCCCCCTGCTGGCCTGATCACCCCCAACTGCTCCCCGCGCCGGCCTGCTTGCCCACAACTGCCCCTTCCTGCCTGCCTGCTCGCCCCTAACTGCCTCTGCCTCAGCCCCGCCACCATGGCTTTGTCCGGAAGGTCTTCTAGTCTAATTAGCATATTACCTTTTTATTCGTATAGATGGGCAAAGAGCAGAGCCTGGCTCTCGCCTCCGTACGAGCTCCAGTCCCATCCTGTCCTCAGCCCACAGCCCCTCCCTGGTGTCTCGGAGGAGCTGGAGATCCGTGTCTCCCAGAAGGGCATCAGCCCCACCCCCACCTTTGCACTACAAGCCCCGACCCTGTGTCCAGGGCCTGGGCCTGGGCCAGCTCAGAGGGCTGAGGTCCAGCTGCGCCTCCATTGCAAACGGCACCCTTTGGTGCTCCCACCTGGATGCCCCAGGGAACAGGTGAGAGTTCCTGTGCTCCGCACACATACACATCTGTGGCGGATGGTAATTTTTTCTTTTCTTTTTTGCCATCTTCTGGTGCCATTTAATTTTCAAGTTGTTTTGATTCTTGGTGTGAAATGCTTTTCCTTCCTTATACCCATATTCCTTTCTCCTTGAGCCCCTCATGTTTCCTCTCATTTTCCCTGGAGAGAGATACACCTCTTCAAAGCTCAGAGCCCAGGCTGGGCCAGAGCGGAAAGCGAGGACGGAGGATGGGCCGTGGCTTAGAGGCCTGAGCAGAGCTTGCAGGCTGGTTGGGGTGCTTCCCGGGCTGTGCAAGACCACACTTAGCCTCCAGGGCTGTGTGTGTTCTGAGTGGCAGCTCTCCAACTGCAGACTGAAGGTGGCGGCTTCTAATCTACACTGTGCCACCAACCGACCATGAACTGCCAGAGCAAGAAGGGCCTCTAAGAGCTCACCCAGACCAAATCCAACCTCCCAGAGCGGAGGACTTGCCAGGTATCCTCAGTGATGTCAATTCTGAGGCAGAGCACAGTGACGCTTGTGACTGGCTGTCCCTTGACGGACCGTCCAGGTGTGTCTGGGCCCCCAGAACGGCCGACCTGGCACTTCCTGGGAGCCGAGTGCACCTGTCATCACTCCCCAGCCAGGTCTGACTGAAGCCAGAGACAATCGTGGTGACGTGGGAATCCTGACAGGCCAGGGATTAGGGATCAATGGCCAAGCTCCTGGGGCTCCAGCAAGGCTGAGACGGCCGAGTTAACGCTAGGCTGGGCAGGGTGGGGGCCTGAGGCGGCAAAGTTGGGGGCGGGGGGAGCCAGCAACCTAACTGGCTTCACACAAAGCACCGCCTCAGTTCGAGGTGCCTTGGCCTTCAACTGCCCGCCCGGCAGGCTCCCCGCTGCCCTCGCAGGCGGGTCCCCACAGCACTGTCCAGCTTTTTCTATGCTCCCAGCGCCTTCCCGCAGCCTTCCCTGTGCCCTGGGTTCCTCTTACTCGCTTCCAACTGGTGCTTCCTCCCCTCCCCCCAGCTTTGATCCCACCCCTTCCGAACCCCTTCGATCTAACTCCCCACCAAATCTTCGGGCTCCCCCACCCCCAGGTGCCTTTGGTATCTCCGCAGTCGGCCGCAGGCGTCTCAGATAAAGTGGATCCAGCCCTGAGGCTCCGGGATCCCAGGCCCCCCGGTTTCCAGTCCCCCCCCCGCCCCCCGGTGCCCGGTGCCCGGTACTCAGGCCCACATAGAGATAGTCAGGGCGCCTGTCCCAGGACCGGCGGCCTCCCTGGCGGCGCCGTGGGTGATGCTGCTTCTGACACCCCGCCCACCCCGCCCAGCCCGCCCAGCCCGCCCACGGGGGACGCGGGAGCCAGCGCTCACACACAGAAAGCTTTATTCATGTCCTGCGGGAGGGCGCTCACTTCAGGATGCTGTCATCACGGGCTGCAAGGTCGGAAGGAAAACGTGCGTTACTGCCTGTCCAAGCAACTTAAAAGGGGCGCTGCGGCTTTTGGGGTTCAACACTCCACCTCCCGCTCCCGTGGAGCCCGACGGGGCTCGGCTTAAACTCCCGCCCGGTGGCCTCGTCCCTGCAGGTCAGACTGTGCGTCCGGCCCTGCGGCCGCGCCCCTGGACCCCCGCCCCCGGCCCCTCTCCGCCACGCAGGTCGCTAGGAGCTGATGTCCGTCCAGAACGTCGGGGTGGGGGCAGTCCGTCCGATCGGCGCCCGTACCTTCCGCCAGCTCCCGCTCGATCCGCTTCAGCTCATCCCGCCTCTTCTTCTCCTCGGCGGCCGCCCTCCTCTCCGCCTCCGCCCGGGGCTTCAGGTAGCCTGCGGGCAGCGGGAAGGGCACTGCCCGTGAGCTGCCTCCCGGGACGCCCTGCAAGCAGCTAACCGCGCAGCCCCCCTTCCGGGCGCTAGGAACCCGGGACCTGCGTTCCTTCTCCTTTACCGCCATGTCGGGCAAGGCCTGCAGGCCGCCCCTCAACAGGGAGCCCCGCCCAGAGAGGGCGACGGGGCCGCACTGCCCAGCGCCTGGACTCGGACCGCAGCTCGCGCCCACCCAGCTGTCAACCACCACCGGTTTCCAGGCCCCCCAGGTTCCCAGGGTCCCCCCCCCCCCGGTTTCCAGGCCCCCCGGATTCCCAGACCCCCAGCCGCCGGTTTCCAGGACCCCCAGGATTCCAAGTCCCCCGGTTCCCAGACTCTCCCCTCCCGGTTTCCACCCCGCGCCCCCAGGTTTCCAGGCGTCCGGGAGGGGGCGATGCCAGGTTCACGGGGCGCCATGGCGGGAACGGCGGGCAGCGCCGTCACTCACTGTGGCGCTTGGCTCCGTAGGTCACGCCGAGGAACAGGGCGGAGTAGCGGCAGAGCTGCGGGGAGAGGGCGGTCAGAGGCGGCAGGAGGACCGGGGAGGGGGGACCGGGGCGCACCACGGGGTTGGGGGCGCGGGGGGAGGCGGACGAGGTCGCACCGCGGGGCCCACGCACAGCCGAGCGGCCGCGAGCCCCCGTTCACCTTGATGAGCGGAGAGACCTGCACCGGCGGCACCATCTTGTCCGTGACCCTCGCACCGGAAACACAATGCGGGCGGACGAAGACGTCACCAGGCCCCGGAAAGCCGCGGAGTCGCCAAAGTGCCCCGGATGAGCGCATGCGCCGTCGGCGACAGTGAGCGCGGCGCCCCCCGGCGGCCGGAGGGCTGACGTGTGACGTCACCGTGCGCGCTCGCGGTCCGGGGCGCGCGGGGCTGCGCGTGCGCGATGGCGGGGTGAGCGGGCGGCGACGGCGCGGGACCCGGTGCGTGAGCCGCCCCGCAGCCCCGGCGCTCGGGCCCCGCGAGCGCACGTGGAGGCCCGCCGCGTGAGTCCAGCATGAGTCTAAGTCGGGCTCCCCAGGAGCGGCCCGCGCCGAGGACGCCCCGGTCCGGACTGAGCGGGACCTGGCAGCCCCGGGCCGGTGGCCGAGCCCCGCACTGTGGCCTCGGGGCCCTTCCTGCGTCCGCGCCGCGCGGGCGCCTCCCCGCCATCCCACGGCCCCCGGGCCAGGCTCCCGGGAGGGGTCCCCCTGCAGGACCCGCTCCCTGGGTCTCCCCGCTCCTGCCCTCGGGACCTGCAGTCCGAGGTCCACCTGCACCGGAAGCCACGGTCACCCCCGCGGGGTCCCTTCCCCTCCCGCTGCGCCCCTCGGAGCCGCCCTGTTTCCCAGCTCTGTGGGCAGCGCCCCTGAGAACACCGCCAGGCAGACCCGGGTGTGCAAGGGCCCCCGCCGGTGCTGGCGCATGGTTCCCATGGCAACTGGCTGGGACCCGCCCCGGGAGACCCCCGCCCCCCCGCGCGCCTTTGGGAGAAGCTCCCTGAGAGCCAGGCTTGGGGCCCAGGAGGTCGGCTCCGCTGGCTGCGGTGGAAGGGACGGGAGCCCGCGCCTTACTCCTCGCCAAGCCGGGCTTGGGAAGAGGCCTGAGCTGCACCTGAAAGAAGGGAGTGGAAGGGGATGCGGGGCACGAGGCCCGGACAGGAGTAGATCTAATCAGCACATCTGGGGGGGGACCCCTTCCAGGGCCCCGCACTCCCGCAGCCGCCTTCTCCGCAGCCCTGGCCCGGCTCGGTGTCCCGGCTGGAAAGTCGCTGGGCTTTTCCGGGCTGGGGAGGCTGGAGGCGGGCCCCACAGGCCCTCTCCCGGGTGCAGGCCTCCACCCTCAGGGTCCCGGAGGGAGGGAGGCATAAGGCTCGCGGACCCCACAGGGTACAGGGTAAACTCCCTGTGCCCACAGGCCGTGCCCGCCCAGTGCCCACGCTCAAGCACATGCGTTCTTGCCCTGGAGCCGTTGGGCGGTGACCTCAGGTGACAACGTCCTCACCCTTCCCTGACTTTAAAATAAACCAGGCTCCTCAGCAACCCCTGCCTCCAGAGTCAAAAATAAGTGTGGGGTGAAGGTGGGGCAGAGGGCGGGTGGGGCCACACACCAGAGGGCACACCGGCACCCCCAGGGCAGACCCCTGGAGCCCGCACACCTGCCTTGGCCAGGGCCTTTCCTGGGGTGGGGGGTGGGGGTCCACCTGGCTCCAGACACCAGGGTGGCCTGCTGCGTCCCTGCACCTGTCAGGGCCAGCTGTCCCTGCCGGATCCCGAAACTCTCCCGGGAACCAGGCTGCAGGCTATCTTTAGTGCTGTGCTCAGACCCTGGCCGGCCCAGGAGTGCCCTCGGGGCTCTGCTGGCCCACTGCCTCCCCTGCTGGGCCTGTGAGCACAGAATTCACATGCCTCCCCCTGGGTGTGGCCCTCCCCACTCCTGCAGCAGGCCTGGGGTCCCTCCAGGGCCAGCAGACCTCACCCAGCTGGGGGCAGTGGAGCCCCTGTTTGAGGTGCAGCCCAGGCCCATGTCTCTCACATCCTCTGGAGTTCTCTGGGCAGCGCCCCTGAGAGCCCCCCAATCCCTGCAGATGGGTCACGCCTCCCCTGGCTCTTCAGGGTGCCTGTGGTCCCAGCTTCGCTCCGTGTGCCCTGCTACAGCTGCAGTGGAGGCAAGGGTTCAGAGAGGTGCCCCCAGGAACACCCACTCAGCTACTGTGGCTGCACAGACTCCCCACAATGCCCTCATCCCTGCACACCCCAGGCTGCAACTGCTGACCCCACTGGGCACCAGGACATCAGCCTCTGACTGGGTGCTAACGGGCACCCATGGGCCCTGGCATGTGGGAAGACCAGGCTAAGTGCTGGCCCAGCCTGCCCAGCCTGCCCACCCGGCCCCCATCTCCTCTGTGAACCCAAGGTGGGGACGGCAGTGGCGGCCCCAACGCCAGGGTTAGGGACCTGTGACCTGTCTGCCTCTAAGGCTGGGAAGTGAGGGCACACAAACTATTTGTGGGGATGCTTGGTGACTGGCCACTGGGTTCATGTGCAAATCTAGAAAAAGCACCCTTTTTTCTGGCTCCTGCAGTCCCACCCCGCCCCCAGGCTGTCCACCCACAGGCAGGTGGCCGGGAGGTGCACAGGATAGCGGGGCTCCTGGGGAGGGGTTGGCAGGAGTGGCCTGGGAGGCTGGGGGCCCTGCTGGGCGGGGCAGGATGGGGGCATCGAGTCACTGCTGACTGTCAAGCTCACTCGACAGTTGTCCGGTCCCTGGGGGACCCCAAGCCTGTCCTTGTAGGGAGTGACAGGCAGAGTGCGAGCTGTCCTGGGGGAGTGGGCAGGAGCTTAAGACAGACGGCCCGGCAGGGAGGGCACAGACCATCGCACCCGCGGACCTGGCATGGTGAGTGTGCACAGGCAGGCAGCTGGGCGGGGGTGCCCGTGTGAGGGTGTGCACACCAGGTAAGTGTGTGCACAAGTATTGGCGGCTGGGGATGGGGGGATCTGTGCCCTGTGGCTGCCCAGGAACAGTCTGGGACTGGAAGACGGGGTCTTGGCTGTCGCTGTAGCGGGGTGCCCAGAACAAACCCATCTACTGCTGGCCACCTGCAGAGTCCACTGGCTCCTTGGACCCCCAGCCGGCTCCTGGCTGGACTGCAGACGGAGCAGGGCTAAGTTCAAGGTGAGCCTTCTCAGGCTCCCGTGCTCGCCAGCACCTGAAGCTGCCCAGCCTGCAGACCCAGACTGGGGCCACCATGGTCCGGTCCGCCCTCCTCTGCATGAAGCCCCCCAAAGGCCTGGCCCGGGGCCTCAGCCTGTGTCCCCTTCAGGCCAGCAGGAAGACCAAGAAGAAGGAGGGGGGGGCCCTCCGGGCGCAGAGGGCATCCTCCAACGTCTTCTCCAACTTTGAGCAGACGCAGATCCAGGAGTTCAAGGAGGTGAGGCTCTGCTTGTGTAGGAGAGCCGCCCCACCCCCCACCCCCAGCTCCTGCCCGGGGGCCCTAAGGGTCCTGAGCAGGTGGCCAGGAGACCCCGTGGGGGCCTTGCCCAGGGCAGTCAGAGTGGGTGCCGGGCCTCACTGGGCGGCCTCCTTCCAGGCCTTCACGCTGATGGATCAGAACCGAGACGGCTTCATCGACAAGGAGGACCTGAAGGACACCTACGCCTCCCTGGGTGGGTGCCGGCAGAGCTCCGCCCCCGCCCCAGCCCCCCCTTCCCACCCCTCAGCCTTCCCGTCTGGTCTGACACCCACAGGCTGCGAGGAGGGGGGCCAGGCTGGGGAGAAATTCCCCTCTGGAGTGCAAGGGCTGGCAGGGGTGTCGCAGGGCACGGGGAGCCGGACAGCCGAGAGGGGAGGGGGCTGGGAGGGACACCGCTGCCCAGGACAGGGTGAGAGCGAGAGGCAGGTCCTGCCCCTGTAGTGCAGCCTGGCGTCCTGCTCCCCGCCCTCCCCATCTGGGGACACTTTCCCAGCCTGAGGTGTCTTGCCCTCAGCCCTGGGTCTACCTGCAGGGGTTCCCACACACCTGCCTTCCCCCTGGGTCCCCTCATGCCCAGGTGAGCAGGTCACAAGCCTTCCTGGCTCCATGGGGCCTCCTCCCTCCTCAGCAGCCCACCTTCCCAGGTTCAGGGTTTGGGGGTCTAACATGCAGAACCTGCACCCACCAACCTGGGCCAGGGGTCCCCCCTTTGCTGGCCTCCCTCCCCACTTTGTCCTGGGGTCACCTGAGGACCAGGGAGGTGGGCAGCCCACAGACGTCTGCCAGTGGGTACAGTGCATGCATCGGCAAGGACGGGGATGCCCACCCGTGACCTCGTGTTTGCACAGGCAAGACCAATGTCAAGGATGAGGAGCTGGACGCCATGCTGCAGGAGGCCTCGGGGCCCATCAACTTCACCACCTTCCTGAACATGTTTGGGGAGAAGCTGACCGGTGAGCCTCAGCCGTCGGCCAGTGCGGCAGTTTCTTCCAAAGTCCAGGCGTTGCACATGAAATCAGATCTCTGGCAACGGCCTAGGGGCCGGCATTCTGGGACCAACATGTGTGGCTCCCACATATCCGCCCCCCCCTCCCCCCGCCCCCAACTGGGAGCTCCACCCTCAGCCCCAGCCCTGCCACCTGCCGGCCACTGGTGGCCCCTGTCCCCTCACTGAGTGCTGCCCAGGCTCTGGGCCTAGGTGGGCTGTGAGGGCCAGGGAGCCGCCCCCAGGGCAGGAGCTGCGGTGCCCCAGGCTGTCGGGAGCCGGGCCGTGGGGCTGAGGGCAGAGTGGGGGGCCGGGGTGGAGCCGGACCGGAGTCTCTGTGGCAGGTACGGATGCCGAGGAGACCATCCTGAACGCCTTCAAGATGCTGGACCCCGAGGGCAAAGGCAGCATCAACAAGGACTAGTGAGTGTGGCCGCAGGGCCTGGGGACACCATGCCCAGCCCCTCCCCCACCAGCTTCCCCGAGTTTGAGTCCTCCAAGGCAACCGAGGGTAACCCAGTCCTGCCCACACCCCGGCACTGGGCCTGGGGCTCCTGGGCCAAGCTCTGGGAACAGCCGGTCTGGGTGCCTGGCATCTGCTCCCATGGCCCCGTCTCTGCCCCCATCACAGCCCCCTCACTGTTCAGCTGTCCGGTGCTGACCCCTTTTTTTTAAAATATATTTTTATTGATTTCAGAGAGGAAGGGAAAGGGAGAGAAACATCAACGATGAGAGGGAATCGTTGATGGGCTGCCTCCTGCACGGGGATCAAGCCCGCAACCCCAGCATGTGCCCGTGACCGGAATTAAACCCGGGACCCTTCCGTCCGTAGGCCGACGCTCCATCAGTGAGCCACACCGGCCAGGGCTGACTCTCTTCAGAGCAGCCTAACCCGGTGCCCCCCTCCTTGTCCTCAGCATCAAGAGGCTGCTCATGTCCCAGGCTGACAAGATGACTACGGAGGAGGTCTGGCCCTGGGCCCCACCCCTCCTCCCCCACGGCCTGGGGGACCCCAGGGCTTGGCTGGGGGTGGGCCCTGGCCCTGAGAGGCTGGAGGGTTAGTGTGGGAGGGACACCCAGAGGCTGAGCCCCAGCCCCCCTCATCCCCACAAGCACAGAAACAAGCCCAGAGCAGGTTGGAGGTGGGGGCCTGTCACCCTCGGGCTGCACCCCTTGGGACCCACTTGCTCTGCCCTCCTGCAGGGCCTGACACCCACCACCCTGCCCGCAGGTCGACCAGATGTTGCAATTTGCAAAGATCGACGCTGCAGGCAACCTGGACTACAAGGCACTGAGCTATGTGCTCACCCATGGGGAGGAGAAGGAGGAGTGAGGGGTGCCCCCAACCCACCCCCACTGGGTGGGGCCAGTTCAATAAACCCGAACCCACCAACCTGCCTGCAAGTGTCTGTGGGGAGGGGACGTGTCCACCTGGGGTCGGAGGGCCTGGGCGGCATCGGCCTGTGGGACCCTCCATCTGTTCTGCCCCCAGAATAGCCTGAACCACCCGTCAGCACCCAGGCCCCTGTTGGCACCCAACCACCCCCATCAACACCCAGGCCACTCCCTTCGGCACCCAGGCCACCCCAGTCCACACGAGGCTGGGTGTCTGATCACTCGGTAATGGAGCCTGAGAGAGGCTCTGGGATGGGCCCCTTCAAGGAAGGCCCTCCCCACCCCTGTGCACTCCAGTCTCTGACCTCCGGGGCCCTCAGGACCCACAACCTGTCCAGCTCCCCATAAGCCATGTCCCCATACGCTGCCCCTGCACTGTGCCCACTGCAGTCCTCGTGCCCCTGTAGGACCTGCCCGGGCTCAGTGGTGGCTGCCCCAGCCGCCTCTCCCGGCTCCTTCACTCCCCAACCTGCCTCTCAGTCCCTGCATGTCCAAGGTGGCTCTAGGAATGAGCCGCCCCTGCAGCATCCTTGCTGGGGCCCTGGGGGTGCCCCAACAGGGCTGGGGGCAGGGCCTGCTGGAGGGGTGCATGGTCCTCGGCCGGGCTCCCGAAGTCCTGGAGGGAGGGGCTCGAGTGGGCCTCGGCCTGCAGGCGCCGGTAGGGGGTGTGGAAGAGGAGTACCAGGCAGCAGCTCAGGAGGGTGCACAGGCCGGCCATCGTCAACATGGATACTGGGGGGACACAGCAGCCGGCCTGAGGCCTGGCCATGGAGCCAGCCCAGCTGACCCCACTGACCATGACCACAGTGACCAGGGGCAGATCCCGTCCCAGCCTTCCTGCCCCAAGAGCAGGTCACAGATGCTGTCGCTGACACGGTCGAGGGGCCCGGGTGCAACACCCCACCTCTCTGTGCCGTCTGCACTCTGTCTGTCTGTCTGTCTGCCTCTGTGTCTGTCTCTCCTCTCTCTCTCATCTCTTTTTCTTTTCCTGACCTCATTTTAATCCTCACCTGAGGATATGTGTCCATTGATTTTTAGAACGGAAGAGAGAGGAAAAGACAGAGAGGAACATCGATGTGAGAGAAGCACATCGATCGGTTGCCTCCTGCACGCACCCTTGCCAGGGCCTGGGCCGGGGAGGAGACTGTGCCCTTCGGTCCGCAGGCCGGTGCTCTACCCACTGAACCACACTGACTCAGGCTTCCTGATCTCGTGTGAGAACGACTCACGCAGCGTATAGAGGTTGGGCTTTATAAGGGCCTCAGGGCTGCTCCCGCCATGCTGAGTTGGGTCCTGCCTGTTGCCCTCTGACCCCACCCTGCCCCTGCCCAGCAGCCGCCCACCATGGACAGCAGAAGGGCCCGTGGAGGGCGGTTCCCAGGGCTGGCGCAGGTGGAGGCCCCGGCCCTACCCTCTTCGCCTGCGTCTGGGGCTCCCTGGGCAGGGACACTCACCCTTCCAGTCCAGGGGGTCCTGGCCGCCTTGGCAGGTGGAGAAGGACGGGTCCAAGCGGCGCACAGTCAGGGCGGTCAGCAGCACCATGATGAGCACGCCCTCGGCCTGCCTGGACAGCCGGGAGGCCCTCAGCCCTGCCCGACACGGCTCCCTGCCCCCACCCTGCCCCCCCACAGTGCCAGGCGCCCCAGTCAGTGTGGCCCCCGCCCAGGCCTGCACCCAGCAGGCACATACTCACCCCACCACGAAGACCAGGCCCGCAGCCGCGCCCTCGCCCACGGGGAAGGAGCACTCCACGGCTAGCTCCATGGCGACAGGCGCCACCGAGAAGCCGAAGAGCCCGAGCAGGGAGCAGACGGCGGCCAGCGCGACAGTCTGTCCCCGCAGCTGGGACACCTGGGCAGCAAGCACGCGGGAGACGCCATCAGACGCACCCCAGCCCTGGACGCCAGCCTGGCAGGCCCCGCTCGGGCTCCAGCTGGCTGAGTGGGGCTGGGAGGCTGTGCCCAGCGAGCAGGGCCTAGATGCCTGTCTGGTGGGGCTGCCAGCTGCCCACACCAGGAGCACCCATTCTCCCCGTGGGGTGGTCTCGGCTGCGGGGACACTCACCAGGGCAAAGGCCACACAGACCAAAGAGGTCAGACAGAAGCCGATCTTGACGGCTTCCGTGAAGCGCTTGGTCCGGTCCACATACAGGCCGAGAGCCAGCGCCCCCAGGATCCCAAACACGATGAAGAGAGCCCCACAGAGGCCTGCGAACTCCTGGAGGAGAGGCCGGACACCGTCACCAGGCACCCTCCGGACAGGCGCCTGCCCGGGGAGGCCCCCGGCACCACCGGCCTGACACGGCCCCACCCCAACCCCACAGTCCCCCCTTCCACGGCCCCACGCCCCAGCCCACTGCCGGTGACCGTGTTGGCACCTGACCCCTCACTCACAGCACCTCAGCGGTGCCCACACAGGAGGTCACCTGCCCAGATGTGGAAACCCAGGGCTTGGGGAGGTCACTCCACGGCCACACGCGGGGGCCGCCGAGGCAGACAGCCTTCGGGTGACAGGCTCCCAGAGCCCGTCCTGGCGTGGGCCCTCACCCCGGGCAGGGCGGACACTCAC
This sequence comes from Myotis pilosus, assembly GCA_036010255.1. Lineage (NCBI taxonomy): Eukaryota > Metazoa > Chordata > Mammalia > Chiroptera > Vespertilionidae > Myotis > Myotis pilosus. The sequence continues at coordinate 271,675 of JASKON010000006.1, forward strand.
GTTGGAGTAGCCGTTCGCACAGAGGACCTGCTCCAGGAGGGCCGAGAAGCCAGAGAAGATGCCGACGCCGCCCCCGAAGCACACGGCCAGGACGACGTAGGCCTTGTTCCTCACGAGCTGAGGGCAGGGCCGCTCTGTTCGGTCAGGAGCCCAGCAGGACAGGCAGGGGCTCCCACGGGCCCGGCCCACCCTCCCCGCCCCGGCCTCTCCCCACCCCGGCCCCTCCCCAGCCCCAGAGCCCACAAAACCAACCAGCTTCAGCCCGTCCAGGAACTTCTCCGAGTTGGAGTGGGCAGCCCCCGCGGAGGGCGGGGTGGGGGGCACGCTCTCCCAGAGGCAGGCAGTGGCCAGCAGGCAGGCGAGGCCGGCAGGGATGATGTAGACGCCCAGCTGGGGAGGGGAGTGCACGCAGCACATGTGTGTACAGGTACACGCAGGCCCCGCAGACACATGCACTGCACAGGCCCCTTGGGCGTGCCGCTCGGGCTCCACGCCACCTCACCCACCTCCCTGGGCGACGTGGACAAGGGGGAGCCCGGGCTGGGGGGCCTGCCCGTCTGTCCGGCTGCCCCCGCACCCGCAGCTTTGGCAGTGTTGCTCTGAGTGCACTGCCCCGTGTGGCTACCAGGTGGGGCAGGTGCACACTCTCAAAGATGTGTGGACACACTTGTGCTCATGAGAGCCAACCACTCATGCGCACACATATCATACATCACACATAAACACACAAACATGTGCATGTGTGCACCATACAAACACACACGTGTGCACACATCACACACAAACATGTGCATGTGTGCACCACACAAACATGCATGTGTGCACACACCAAATACGCATGCATACCACATAAATGTGCGTGCGTGTGCACCACACAAACATATACACACCACACAAATATACATACATGTGCATGCACACCACACGACCATACACGTGCATGCACATCACACGCATACACACGTGTGTGGGTGCACCCCGTGAGCCCCCTCACCATTATGGGGATGTCATCCTCCTTCTTCACCAGGGCAGGAGACAACACGTTGGCCAGGAGGATGCCCAGGGGGTTTGCTGGATGGACGGACAGAGACACACGTCAGGTCAGCCTTGGCCTGGCCTGGTCCCCAGCCCCCAGGGGAGCCCTCCGTCTCCAAGACCTGGGAGCGCAGAGGGGCCAGGATCCGTTCACTGAGCCAGAGGAGATGTCGGCCTCACCCCTCAACTCACCCATGGTGCCGACCATGTTGGCCGTGGCCCGCTGGTGCTCAGGAAACCACAAGGCAGCCAGCTTGGCCGGAGAGAAGATGACCAGGGTCTGGGCCAGGGCACATAAGCTCTGGCCACCCATGAGGAGGGCAAATGGGGTCTGGATCCAAAACAACATGCAGGGCAGGGTACGGAGCACGCTCCCGGCGAAATTCAGCCACGCACACAGGATGGTCTGCAGGGAGCGGTCAGGAGCTCTGCCTGGGGACTCTGGTCTGGCAGGGGCAATGGCCTCCCAGCCCTCGGGGCCCCGCCCCAACCCACAGCAGCCCTGGTATGGGTCTAACTCACTGCCCAGCGGAGCCCCACTGAGTCCAGAATCCAGATGGCCACCAGGCCAGACGGGATGGCCACCACCAGGTAGACCAGAGAGAGCCAGTTGACCTGCTCGGTGGACAGGAGGAAGTGTTGGGCGATGGTGTCTGCCACGGGCGCGAAGCTGAGCCACAGCTGCAGGGCACAGGCTGGTGTCAGCCCAGGGGCGGGCACCACAGGCACCACGGCCCCCGCCTTCCTGGGCTGGCCGGCCAGCCTGAGTAAGTGTCCAGCAGTCCTGTGACAGCCAGGGCCTCCTCCTGGTCACCCGAGGTAAGGCTGCCAGGTAGAGGGTCAGACAGCGCGCCTGGACTGGACAGCGCAGGCATGTCCTACGGGCAGAAGGGGGCCCACAGCCTGGCCAGAGCCTGCAGGATGACCGGCCCTGCAGGACTAACCCTCCCAGGAAAGGCCGGAGCGCTGTCAGGGGGAGGTTCACTGTGCAGCGGGCGGGCGCCGGGCGTGGCTGGACCACGGAAGCTGGAAGAGGCGCTGGGCTGGCGGAGCCAGCGGCCCTGGCCCCCAGTGCAGGGACAGGCTGGGAAGGGGAGCACGTTGGGGGCGACCCTTGGTGTCCAGGTGGACGGGGAAGGAGGCAGGGTGGGAAGAGCTGTGGATGGCCCAGGGGAAGGGACAGCCCAGAAGGCACCTTCGCCCGAAGGCACGCTGCGTCCCAGAAACACCTGGATGTGGGGGCCCTGCCCAAGGCCAGCCCCACCTCCCCCACAGGAGATGGGGTGTTTGGGAGGGAGAGCCTCAAGCAGGAGACACTCCCGCTGTAGGCACTCACTCTCGCTGCGACTCCACTCAGCAGTCCTCCAGCAAGGGAGGGGTTGGGCAGTGGTTGGGCAGTGGCGGGGGGGGGGGGGGGGGCGGGGGGACTTCCTGGAGCAGGTGACCAGCCACCTGGCCCCTGAGGGGGAGGGGCCAGGGTGTCACCAGCCCAAGCTCACAGTCCTCCGGCTGGAGCTGCCCCAGGAGCTGGCCCCAGGGTCAGAGCCACAGGCAGGGACCCAACTTCCTGACTGAGATTTCCGACCACAGACCCTCACGTGTCTGAGGTTCTGCAACAGCTGCCTGTTCTTCCTCTTCTTAAAAATATTCTTATTGGTTTCAGAGAGGCAGGGAGAGAGAGAGATAGAAACATCAGTGACATGAGAGAATCATGATCGGGCCTCCTGCACACCCCACACTGGGGACTGAGCCTGCAGCCCCGGGCATGTGCCCTGACCGTGACCTCCTGGTTCAGAGGCCAACACTCAACCACGGAGCCACGCCGGCCGGGCCTTTTCTTCCTCTTTTAAAGGACACACCAGGGGACGGATCCCCAGGTTCGGAGAGTCCCAGGCGGGCCTGGTTGCCTCCTGGCGGCCTGAGCCAGTGGAGACCACATGGCACGCTCTCCAGCCCACCCCTCGCTGCCTCACCCTCATCTCCCTCCTCCCTGCAGCTTGTGGCCAGCAGAGCAGAGGTGGTCCCGCTGCCAACGGTGGCTTTGGCTTCGAGTTACAGGATCACACGGAGGCCCCAGGCTGCCCAAGACTGGGCCTGCGGGTCTGTGGGAGGCCAAGGAGTCACACCCCAGCTCCTCAGGCACGCCCGCCTGGGAGCTGAGATGCGTGGGCGCCGGGGCAGCCCTGTGGGCAGTCTGGCAGCCAGCCTGTGCGCAGGTGGCCACGGAGGGTCAGGTGTGGGCTCGGAACAGGCCTCCCCTGGACGCGCCCCTGGGGCAGGTGGTGGCTGGGAGCTGAAGGCAGACTGCCTCCTCGAGAGAACTTAGAGTGGGGCCTCGTCCGCCATCGGGTTATCAGCTTTACGTCCCAGCTGGAGAGCAGGGCGGATGCTGGTCCCCGGACAATCACCATCCTGCAGTGACGCCGTGGACACCCCAGGCGCCTGGCCCCATCCTTGGCTCCGGACCTCACTGATCCGTCTCTGACCCTGTGAGTGTGGGTTCCCAGGGCACACGGGTCATTACACGCCGTTATTGATCTTGGTGTCTGTCTGGTCCTCTGGGTATTGGGCCAGCGGGAGAGCGGGAGGGTGGGCGTTCTCTCTCTAGGCCCCTCCCTCTGCATTGGTGCCTGGTCAGGGACATGGGGTGGAGAACAGTTCACTGGCCGAGCTGCCTGCTAGCGAGCCGGCTGGGGAAAGGGGCACAGGCCTCTGGGGAGAGCAGCTGGGCGCTCAGGGGTGAGTCTGGGAGGAGCAGCTTGGGGCCTGGGCCCCAGGAAGGGGCTGAGCGCCGGCCTGGGAACAAGTCTAGGACCGGGATGAGGTCACTGGACCCCGGCGAGGAAGGGGGGGCAGGTAAGGAAGGTCCTTGGGGGCCCAAGAAGGGAATCAGAGACCCAGGAGGGAGGAGGAAGGGGGAGGGCCAGGAAGACCAGACTCCTGCCCGCCCGCCTCAGGGATCCCTTGAGACCATAGCGCTCAGCCAGGAGAAGGCCCCGCCCCCAGCACCGAGCACCGAGCACCGCGGGGAGGGACTTCGCGCTGGGTCCCCGCCTCCCGGGCCCCCCAAACCCCCTCCGCTCCCCGCCCCCCTACCGTGGCGTTGGAGCAGCTGAGCAGACTGACCACCAGCAGGAACACCCACCGGCGCGCGTAGGCTCGGTAGCCCCGCAGCGCGCCCAGGGCCGGCGGCGTCGGGGGGCCCGGCGCGTCCCCCTCCAGCCCCGCCATCGGCGGGGTCAGCAGCGGCCGGGGCGGGACCGCCCTGGGAGGAGGGGCCGGGAGCGCGGGGCGGGGGCCCGTCAGTCCGCCGAGGGCAGGGCCGGGCCGGGCCGTGGAGACGCCGACTCCGCCGGGCGTCCCGTGGGGAAGCGTCGGCCACGAAGACTGGGCCCCGTCCCGCCTCTGTGGCCGCCGCGGCCGACACGCCCACGTGGGTGGGGAGCGGGCGCCGAGGTCCCTGCGTTTCCTGAACCGGGTGTGGAAAGGCCTCTGGCCGCCTCGATCCCGGACGGACAGACGGACGCCCCGCGGGCCCGGGAGCGGCCGCCGCCTGCGGGACGGGGCTGGGGCCCATTGCACCCCTGCCCGGCGCTGCGGGGAGGACCCGGCCCTGGCGGCCCGGCCGGGGCGGGAAGGCCGGTCCTGCTGCCCAGGAAAGGGCGGCGCTGAGCCCCGCGGCCGCGTCTGCAGTTCAGCGGGGAGACAGCTGGGCGGCGGGGCGCGGCGTCTGTTTGTCCGAGAGGCCTGCGGGCTGGAAGGCAGAGGAGGGGTCCCTGGTCCGCGCAGGCCCCACGGCCCCAGCGAACGCCCCGAGCTCCCCCGGGCTGCCATGCCTGCACCTGTTCAGAGGCTGCGGGCTCACCCCCGGGACCCCCTTGCTCAGACGCTGGGCCCCCTCCCCGGCCCCCTTCTGTGGGGCTCGCGGCCCAGCGGGGCGCAGGACGGAGGCACGAGCCGTCCCTGGCCGCGTGGAGACGAAGTAGACCAGGCCGCCGCGATGACTCACAGAAAACTGCCCCGCGGCAAAGTCAGCGAAACGCCCGGGGACTTCAATGCTAAAAGCTGCACGACAAAAGCCGAAGGACGGACGGACGGGGCTCGTGGACCGGGGCTCCCACCTCAAGACGTCAGTTCTCCGGGGCCCTGAAGGTCCACACAATTCCTAAGGAGGGGTGTTTGCAGGCACAGGTGGGAGGAAACTCGCGAACCACACGCCAGCAAAGCCCCGAGGCCTCGAAGCCATAGAGGCCTCAACACGCAACGGAAAGCCCCGGCTGGCTTGGCTCCGTGGAGCGCGTGGGCTGCAGGCGAAGGGTGGGAGGTTCAACCCGGTCAGGGCACACCCCAGGTTGGGACTTGAGGGGGCGGGGGGCGTGCAGGAGGCAGCCCATCCATGGTTCTCTCTCATCATGGATGTTTCTCTCTCTCTCTCCCTTCCTCTCTGAAATCAATAAAAATATATTTTTAAAAAAAGAGGGGGTGGAAAGAGGCCCCCCGGCCCACAGGCCCCACTCAGGCAGCATCCCTGCGTCCGGGCCGGTCCCCAGCCCCCAAGCTCTCTTTCATCATTAATGCTTCTCTCTCTTTGGCTCCCTTCCTCTCTGAAATCAATATAAAAAATATATATTAAAAAAAAAACTCAACAGTAAAAACAAGAAAAGAGTCCAATTAGAAAATGGGCAGAAGACCTGCAGAGACGTGCCCCTGAAGAGGACATGCAGATGGCACTAGGGAGGCCTGGCTGACATTCGCCTTTAGGAAAATGCAAATTAAATCCAGGATAAGAATCCACGATAAGACACCACACGCCCTTCAGATTGGCTCAAATAAAAACAGTGACATCAAGTGGCGAGGTCACGGGTAACTGGGTCACTCACGTGTTGCGATAGGATTGTAAAACGTGCCCAGCCTGACTGGTATGCTCAGTGGTTGAGCGCTGACCTATGAACCAGGAGGTCACGGTTCGATTCCCGGTCAGGGCACATGCCCAGGTTGTGGGTTCAATCCCCTGTGTGGGCGTGCAGGAGGGGGATTATCGCTCATCATTGGTGTTTCTATATCTCCCTCTCCCTGCCTCTCTGAAATCAATAAAAATATATTTTGAAAGATTTTAAAAGATTGTAAAATGTTACAGCCACTGCGCAAAATAAAACCTGTAAAACTCACAGAATGTGGCAAGGACATTCATTTGGAGACAATAACCTTTTCTACTTTTAGTGAAACTGTTTTTCTTTAAATCCTGGAGGAGTGGCTTCCACGTAAGCGCCTAAGTTGTTCACATTTCGCATCCTGGTCGAACGCCACTCACAGCAGCCTCACCTGAGCCCAGGTCCGCGTGCACACTGTGGTCCGGCACATCCTGAGGTCCGTTAGTGGTTTTCACATGGGAAACGCCTACATCTTGCTTTTCCAATTACATCTCATGGCTTGTTTAAAACAAACTCAGCACGCACCATTACGACCGAGTCGGTTTCCGTGTCTCTACCTCCTTTTTGCTGAACCGAATGTAGGGTCCGACCCGCATCCGAAACAGCGCCAGCTGAGGCTTCTCGGGCCGTGTATCTTCTTCCCTAAACAGCGTGTGCTCGAGAGTAAGCACCTGGGAGCCGCCCTCGCCCAGCCTGGTGCGAAGGCTACCCCGCCTTCACTGAGGGCAATGCCGGGACAGCAATCTCACCTTACCGCCAGGTGGTCCGCCCCGACCTGTTCCTTGCTTACCATCGGCTCTTGTCCAGGGAATGTCAGCTATGTGGGGGCAGGCCCAGCTGTGTCCACACCTGAACCTGGAGCGCCCGTGGCTGCGGCTGGGAATAGCAGTGTAGGGGCGGATGACCTTTCTGTTTGGACCCCTCCCTGCCCCCTTTGCCCCCGCTGGCCTGCCTGGCAGGTTCTTCAAGGGTGACCCACCCACATCCCGGGCCTAACCTTCCAGACCTGATTCCAGAGGCACCCGCCCTCCAGGAGCACAGGTCTTCACTCATGCCTGCTCAAGCCACCCACCTCCAGGTCACGGCTGCCAGAAGCCCACACTCACACCGCCCATGGCGGGGAGCTGCGTGGGCGGCGGAATCTGGATTTTCAGGCTCCTCCAAGAGGACACGTCACTCCCTCCTTCTCCAAACAGAAGGCCAGTCCGGACGTGTCCATGGGAAACAGTGTAGGGGGCTGTCTGAAGTGGGGCTCACTGTGGCCTGCGCTCCCGGCCAGAGGGAAGCCCTTGGGGTTGCCCCTTTCCACTCTCTGCCTCCAGTGGTGGGGGGGGGGCAGCACAGGGGCTCACATACACCCCAAGGTGTGGCAGCAAGTACCCGGGACCCAGGTTGCTGGCCCTTCCCATCGAGGACCCTGTGCTCCCATCCGTCTCTGCTGCTCAGACCCACCGAGCCGGTGAATGCAGAAAAAGCTGGTTTTCTTGCTTTTGTGTGCGCACAAGTGTGTGCGCGTGTGTGTGCGTGCATGTGCGCGTGCGTGCGTGCGTGTGTGTGTGTGTGTGTGTGTGCGGTGTGAGATGAGCATGGTATCTGAGGACTATCTGGAGTCCGTGTCTGTGAGAGAGAGTGAGGAAGGGGGGAGAGAGGGTACAGACGTGTGGGGGCCCTGAGGGTCCCCTGTTTGTGTACGTGTCTGGCGTGAGTGGGGTAGCTTAGTGGTGTCTGGGGCGTCCTATGTGAGGCTGTCGGGGTTAATGGCATGTGTGACGTGGGACGGGCCTCTGGCTTTCGTGTCAGTGTGGGTGAAACGGTTACCTGATTCTGCCCGAATGGGAAGGACCACGCACCAATTCTTCGGTGCACATGCGGAAACCCTGTCCGCTGTGGGTGTGTGTCTGGTGTGAGACGAGTGTGTTCCATCAGAAACTGTGACGGGCGTGAGATTTCGCTCCATTGCAAGCGGGGAGGTCGCTGACCACGGTCCCCAGAACACACCAGGCCGGGCCAGCGGCTGTTCTCACAGGGGCAGCCACGCCTGCACCTGGTCTTCAGGCCGACACTCTATCCACTGAACCAAGCCGGCTAGGGCTGGATCTGTTTTTTAAGAATATTTTGAGCCCAGCCGGTGTGGCTCAGTGGTTGAGCAGCCCATGAACCAGAAGGTCATGGTTCAATTCCCTGTCAGGGCACATGCCCGGGTTGTGGGCTCAATCCCCAATAGGGGGCTCTCAGAAGACAGCTAATCAACGATTCTTTCGCATCATTGATGTTTCTCTCACCTCCTCTCCCTTCCTCTCTCTGGAATCAATAAAAACATATTAAAAAATAAAATAATAGCTTTATTGAGATCGAATTCTCGTGTCATACAATTCACCCATTTAATGTGTATGGGTCAATAGCTGTTAGTATACTTGCAAATATGGGCAAGCATAACTATGACCAATTCTAAAACATTTCATCGCCCCCAAGAAACCTTGTGCCCGTTAGCAGCCATGCCCCATTTCCCCCAGCTTTCCAGCACCACCCAGCTCAGCACCCCCAGTCACTAATCTGCTCACTGTCTTTTTGGATCTTAGATTCTGGACATTTTATATAAGTAGGACCGTAATATGTGGTCTTTGGTGCCTGTTTCCCCCGAGTATAATGTTTTCAAGGTCCATCCATGTTGTAGCACGTATTGCTACTTCCTTTCTCTTTTTTTGCCAGATAATATTTTATTTTATGGACTTAGCACGTTTTCCTGATCTATTCACCACTTGATTGGCATTTGGCTTGTTTCCAGCTTGAGGCTACTGTGGGCTTTGCTACTATGAACCGTGTCTTGGTTTTAGGGTGGACGTGGTTTCTTTTCTTTAAAATTTTTTTTTTTTTATTGATTTCGGAGAGGGAGGGAGAGATAGAAACATCGATGAAAGAGAATCATTGATCAGCTGCCCCCTGCGCTCCCCCTACTGGGGATTGAGCCCTCCACCCGGGCATGCGCCCCGTGACCAGAATTGAACCCGAACCCCTCAGCTTGCAGGTGGACACTCTATCCACTGAGCCACAGCAGCCAAGTCTGGGCGTAAGTTTCCCTTTCTCTGGGCTCTGTGCCTAGGAGTGGGGCTGCAGGACTGTACACTAACTTTCTGAGGCACTAACCGACTGTTTTCCACAGATGCCCCGACCACCTCTCCCAGCGGTGCCTGAGTCCCAGTCTCTCCACCTCCCTGGCAACACTTGTCTGCCTGTCTTCCTGGTTACAGCCGCCCCAGGGGTGTAAAGTGGTATTTCACTGTGGCTTTGATGTGTGTCTCCCTGATGACTATGTGGAGCATTTTTTCATGTGCTTCGTGGCCATTTATATATTTTCTGTAGAGAAATATCTATTCAGATGATTTGTTCATTTCTAAATTGTCTTTTTATTGTTGGGTAACAGCTTATACATTATTTATTTTCTTACCTGTGCTCTATGTGTTCTAGGTACCGATGCCTTGTCAGATAGATGATTTGCAAAATTTTCCTCCCACTCTTTGGGTTGTCTTTTCACTTTATTTTTTTAAAATATATTTTTATTGATTTCAGAGCAGAAGGGAGGAGATACAGAAACATCAACGATGAGAATCATTGATCGGCTACCTCCTGCACATTCCCTAATGGGGATGGAGCCCGCAACCCCCGCATGTGCCCTTGACCGGGAATCGAACCGTGACCTCCTGGTTCATAGGTCAACGATCACCCACTGAGCAACACCAGCCGGGCTCTTTTCACTTTCTTGATGGTGTCCTTTGAGATATAAATTTTTTGTTTTGATGATATTCCTTTTTTAAATGTATTTTTATTAATTTCATAGAGGAAGAGAGAGGGAGAAAGAGAAACATCAATGATGAGAGAGAATCTTTGATTGGCTGCCTCCTGCACGCCCCACACTGGGGACTAAGCCTGCAACCCAGGTGTGTGCTCTGGCCAGGAATCGGACCATGACCTCCTGGTTATAGGTCGATGCTCAACCACTGAGCCACGCCTGCTGGGCTATTTTGATGATATTCTATCCAGTTTTTCTTTTGTTGCTTGTACCTTTGATGTCATGTCTTAGAAACCATTGCCTAGTCCAAGGCCAAATAGATTTATGCTTATGTTTTCTTCCAAGAGTTTAACAGCTTGAGCTCTTCCATTTAGGCCTTTGTGACCCACTGGAGTTAACTTTGTATATGGGATATGCTAAGAGTCCAATTTCATTCTTTCACATGTGAATATTCATTTTTCCCAGCAACACTTGAAAAGACTTCTTTCTCCATGGAATTGTCTTAGCACCCTTCTTGAAAACCAATTGATATAAATGTCAGGGTCTCTCAATTCTAATCCATTCACCCGCATGTCTCTTCTTAGGCCAGCACCACACTGTATTGATTACTGTAGCTTTGTGGTAATTTCTAAAGTCAGGAAATGGGAGTCCTGCAACTTGGTTCTTTCTTCTTTATCAAGACTGTCTTGGCTATTCTGGGTCTCTTGAATTTGCATATGAATTTAGGCTCAGCGTGGCCATTTCTGCAGAGAAACCAACTGGGTTTTCATATGGATTGTATTGAATTTGTAGATCAAATTGGGGAAAATGAATATCTTTTTTTAAAAAATATATTTTATTGATTTTTCACAGAGAGGAAGGGAGAGGGATAGAGAGTCAGAAACATCAATGAGAGAGAAACAACAATCAGCTGCCTCCTGCACACCTCCTACTGGGGATGTACCCACAACCAAGGCACATGCCCTTGATTGGATTCGAACCAGGGACCTTTCAGTCCGCAGGCCGACGCTCTATCCACTGAGCCAAACCGGCTACGGCGAAAATGAATATCTTAATATTGTCTGCAATCAGGGTGGCAGATATCTTTCTATTTATTCAGGCCTTCTTTAATTTCATTCAACAACGTTTGGTAGTTTTCAGAATCTATTGCACTCTTGTTAGATATATTTGCAGGGCTGGCTCCCTCTGTGTTCCTTCCGTTCCCATCCACCTCGGCTTCCCCACCCAGCTGCTTCCGTCTGTTATTGTCCCTGCCCCAGTGTGGACCCCACGGGGATAGAGAAGTCACGATTACCGTTTAAAGCTCCAGGGCGGGGCCTGCGCAAAGGTGGACACAGGGACGAGTTGTGGGTCCAGGAGCCAAAGGCAGGGCCCCTGACTAGTGCACGGAGGGCGCTCCGGGCTAGTTGCCAAGGACAGGAATGCAAGAACGACACCGCCTCCGCCGGAGGAAACCCTGGCGCAGGAGCAGCAGAAATCGGCGTGTGCTGCCTGCAGGGGCCCAGGTCCCGGAGGCCCCGGGGCTGCTGTCCCAGCGCCCACCAGGCCCCAGCGGGCGGCCTCTGCCAACCCCGCCCCCGCGAGGCCCCACCTCCACACGGCCCCGCCCCAGGCCCCGCCCCTTCCAGACCCCGCCTCCGCCAGCCCCGTTCCAAAGTCCCGCCTCCCCTCAGCTCCGCCCCGCTCCGCCTCCACAAAGCCCCACCCACGCCCAGGCCACGCCCCTTCCAGGCCCCGCCTCCGGCCTCACCTCCCCGACCCCTTGCGGGTCACACGTGCCCAGGGAGTCCTCCGCAGAGCCCCGCCCCGATGCTCCCTCAGGCCACGCCCCCTTCTGGCCCCCGCCCACACTCTGACCACGTCCCCGCCCACGCCCGGCCCCTAGCACCCTCCCCTCTCCCGGAGCCACCGAGCCCCGGCAGAACGCGCCTGCGCCCTTTGGCCACGCCCCTCCCTCCCCCGCTCGGCCCCGCCCCCTCCCGGCTGCCCGGTGGGAGCTGGGCCGCGCAACGCGCATGCTCCAAGCGCGGCGCCCCTGACTCGGCGCTCGGCTTCGCTCGGGCATTTCCGCCTCTTTGTTTTAAACTCCGGTCGGGCTTTTTTCTCAGGCTCTTGGGGGGACCCGGAGGGAGCGGCGCCCCCTCCCCTCCCGGCGCTGCCCCCGCGTGCGCCCCGCTCGTCCGCAGCCGAGACGGCAGGTCAGTGAGTCCGCGCCCCGCCCGGCCTGGCCCGCGGCGGCGCCCGCCGCTCAGGCCGCGGCCTCGGCCGTGTCCGGGCCCGGGTGGCTCCGAACCCCGGCCCGGCCCGCAGGCCCCCGAGGCCGGACCCCCGGACCCGCCGCCGGGGAGGGCACCGCGGGACCAGCGAGCGCTGGGCTCGGGACAGTCGCCGAGAGCGTCCCCCGCGCGATGGGCATTGAGGAGGGTCCGCGACCAGCTCGGGCCACGGGAGTGCGGGACCTGGGACCGGGCAGACCCTGGGACGGCGCCGGACCAGGGCGGGCGGACCCTGGGAGGGGTCGCCTGGGAGGTCTGCACCTCGACCGGCCGTGGGAAGGTCAGGACTCGGGGTACACCCACTCGGAGGTCTGGGACCCCAGATCCAAAAGGCCGGGTCCCGGGACAGTCCTGTGAACCTGGGACCCGAGACAGCCCCTCCCCGAGGCCGGACCCTCGGACGGTCCCAGCAGGCAGGGCTTGAGCCATGTGACAGGCTCTGGGGGTGAACAGGGCCCCACAGGCCCCGAGGAGGTGGGGGTGCCGGGGCAGGACCATGGAGGCCAGGCTCTGGGGGGGCCGGGACCCTGATAACGGCTGGGCCTGGAGACAGGTCTCGGCGAGGCCAGGACTCCCGACAAGGGGTGAGGAGTGCCCAGGCCCCACTATTGGGCCATCCGGGCTGCTGGGACCCAAGCCAGGCCCCCAGGAGTTGGGGCCCTGAGACAACACCCAGGGGTGCCCCGAGTCTCCCCAGCCCACTCAACTGGCCCCCGGTGCTACGAAGGCCCTGGATTATCAGGGCCCCTGGTCACCTGGGCCCCACAGGTGCACACCCCTCCCTGAGGCCCGGACATCCGAGCACTGGGAGGCCTGCCGACCTCTGACCTTCAGGGGTGCCGCCTGGCGGGGCCTCGGAGGCAGGGTGGGGACCCATCCCCCTGGCACTGGGGATTCAGGAGGGGCTCCTGGTCCGCGCTGGCCCCCAGGCATCACTGTGCCCACCCCCCAGACCCAGAAAGCTGCCCCCTATTCTCCCGGCCCCTGCTCCTGGGCTGCTGGCCTTGCCTTGGCCCCGTGGTCAGTGCCTGGCACTTTCAACTACTCCTGCCCTCTTCTCCCTCTGGTGGTGTCACCAAACTCACCCCATTCTCCTGGTTGTGGGGATGCGCCCGCCCCCCTGTCCTGAGTCTGGAGGTGTTCCCTGTGTCTCGGAGGTTTGGGCCTCCGACGTGTGTGTATAAGAGGGGGGAGGGCCGTGGGCAGGAAAGTTGGAGGAGGCCGGGGTGCATGTCGGGTGACTCGGGCACCTTCCCCACTTCAGGAAGGAGACATGTACAGGACCTGGGAGGGGGCCTTGCCTCCCGAAACCTGTAACTCAGGCCGTCATCTAGAACTCGCCTCTCTGCTCCCTGAATTCGCAAGCGGTGATGAAAAAGCAGGGTGCGCCGAATGCTGCTCCTTGCCTGGGAAGGGCTCCAGAATGTGTCCAGTAAGATGGGGGGCGGCGGGGAGCTTAAGAGAAGGGAAGGCCCCGCAGGCAGGGGCCTCGCCCAGCCCCGTGCCCAGCGCTGGCCGCCCGGCGCGAGGTCAGCAGGCGGCACTGGACTGAGGAGTGCGGGAAGGAGCAGCGAGAGCAGGAATACTGGTAGGAAGATCGGTGCCCTGGGCGGGAGGTGAGACATAAACCTGACCCGGCCGCCTGGGCTCCCAGGAGAGGTACTGGAACTAGTCCATTCAGTGTTTCATCTCGTGCCCAGCGTCACTTGGTTACTCAGGAGAAAGCGCGTTAGGTGGTCACTTCGGTTCCCAGGGCCAGGAGGTCCGGTGAGAAGCGTCTGTTGCAGCTAGAACCACACGCTTCCTCAGTGCTGACTCCGATTTCGTTTAAACGTACACTTCGCTTCATTTGCTCTGCGATGTTTTGGAAAAGGCTGCGATATTTTGTTGGGTTAGGCTCTTTACTTCCCCACTTTTGGATTTTTTCTTCTTTAATTTAAATTCTTTATTGTTTCAAGTATTGCATATGTCTCCTTTTTCCCCATTGACCTCTCCCCTGGCCGCCCCTCCCACCACACACACACACACTTTTGGGTTTTAAAGGTGTGATCGTGCCGGTGGCTGTATTATTTATATATTGCGTCCAGCAAATTACCCCGAAACTTGGTGCCTTGGGAGAGCAGCAGCTACCATCTCGGGTTCTGTGGGCCAGGGGTCTGGGTGCCGCTCAGCTGGGTCCCCAGCCCCGCCTCAGGCTGCAGCCAGGACGCTGGTGGGAGCTCCACGGGGGGCGGAGGGGGTTCTGCTTCCAGGCTCACTCACGAGAGGCCAGCTCCCTTCCACGTGGGGCTCCCTTCCACGTGGGGCTCCCCATCCGGCAGCTCAGAGGGAGCCAGAAGGAGCCCAGCCTCCATGACCTACTCTTGGCAGTGACATCCTCCCTTTGCCATATTCTGTCTGTCAGAGGCACAGGGCCCAGCCCACACTTGAGGGAAGGGACTCCACAGGGTGTGAGGACGAGGAGGGGCTGGGGTCACTGGGGGACTAGGGGGGGCTGGGGTCACGGGGACTAGGGGGCTGGGATCGTGGGGGACTAGGAGGGCTGGGGTCATGGGGGACTAGGGGGGCTGGGGTCACGGGGACTAGGGGGGCTGGGATCATGGGGGACTAGGAGGGCTGGGGTCATGGGGGACTAGGAGGGCTGGGGTCATGGGGGACTAGGGGGGCTGGGGTCATGGGGGACTAGGGGGCTGGGATCATGGGGGACTGGGGGCTAGGGTCACGGGGACGAGGAGGGGCTGGGATCATGGGGGACTGGGGGGGCTGGGGTCATGAGGGACTAGGGGGGCTGGGATCATGGGGGACTGGGGGGCTAGGGTCACGGGGACGAGGAGGGGCTGGGATCATGGGGGACTAGGGGGGCTGGGTTCACGGGGATGAGGAGGGGCTGGGGTCACAGGGAGGAGGTGGGGCCTGCACTGGCCGGGTGTCAGTTAACACAGGGCCCGCACCTGAGAAGCACCCCAGGGAGATGGGCAGAGCTGCATGCAGAGGGTGTGCTCGGTGTGGTGTCTTCAGGACTGGACGCTGTGTGATCCGTGAGCTGCCACGGAGGGAGGGTGAACTCCAGGTGGGGAAGGAAGGTCTTTAGGAACTTCCTGGAGCAGAGCGCAGGGCCCGCAGAGTAACTCCTGGGTGTGTGTCAGTGGTCAGGTTCGTCGATCGCGTCAGGACAGCGGTACTCGCTGTTTCCAGATCGTTTCATTCCTGCCAGTGGTTTTGCTCCACTGGCCTTTATGAGGAGTTTCTGTGGGATGCGAGATCCCGAAACGCCTTGGGGGTTTGACCCTTGTAGGAAGCAGTGGTTCCAGAGCCCTGTGCGGGCCCGGCTCAGGCCGCAGGGCTCCCAGCACCGGCCCGGCTGGGCATAGGCCCACAGGGCCCCCGGAAGACCTGTCTGGAGCCCCGTGAGGGAGGCATCTGGTGAGGGGATTATCCGTTGGGGCTGTGTGATTTCGGTCATAGGGCAGGTTTGTTGTTGGTCTATACTTTTATTCTTCAATCTACGGAATGGCTGGGTTGGCTGTTTCGTTTGGAGCTTTGTGTGGCTAATGTCGGAATAGGATTTGAAGTTGAAAATGCAGCTTCTTTGCGGCCGAAGTACCTCCTCTCTGTGGTTTGCTGTGGGTGTTGGGGACCGGCCCTCGGTCGCTGCGCTTCAGGAGATGGAGCCGGTCTCCTCCATCGCTCGCCATGGAGTCTGCCTTTCCTCCTGGGCATGCACTGCTCCCCGCGGAGCTGACGGGGGCCAGGTGACAGCGTGGTGAAGGCGTCTCGCGTGGCGAGGGCTACCGCCGTAGACGCATGTTCAGGACTGTCCGCTGAGTGAATCGTGGCTTTCCCTGATGGGAACGAAAACTCGCCAGTAAACGGGCTCTTAAAGCCGAGGGGGAGGCTGGCGGGATTGGAGGAGGGCGGGCGTCTGGTGTATAAGGTGAATCCAGGGCTGGAGGGGAAGTGGGGTTTTTTGCAAACGTATCAATATTTGTTGGACTTGGCTGCATTGACAACAGATTCCGGATGTTTATAAGAAGTGCGCAAGCAGCAGGCAGCTGCCCGAGGCCTCCCTGAGCCCGCTCTGGCGGGTGTGCGGGTCCTGCCAGTTGCTCCGGGGGATTCTCAGCAGGACCTGCCCGTCCTGGTGGAGCTGTTCACTGCTCCTTGGTGACTTCCTTCCCTGCCCCGATCCGATGGCTCTTGACTCCTGAGCCCACAGGCTGGCCCCGCCCACCCGCCCGCCAGGCCCACGGGAGACCCCGCACAGCCGGTGCCACGTGAGGGCAAGAGGCCCAGTCTCCCTCTTCTGGGATGGCAAGTCATGTCACCTTGCTTTTCTTTCTTCCTTTTTCTCTTTCTTTCTTTTAAATACATTTTTATTGATTTCAGAGAGAAGGAGAGAGGGATAGAAACATCAACGATGAGAGAGAACAATCCATCGGCTGCCTCCTGCACACCCCGCTTTGGGGACAGGGCCTGCAACCGCACGTGCCCTGACGTATTCGAACCGTGACCTCCTGGTTTACAGGTCGATGCGCAACCACTGAGCCACGCCAGCTGGGCTCATCTTACTCTTCTACCCATGTTTTATTTGGGGGAAAACACAGTGGAGAAAAACTGCAAGGGTTATACAGGGAGCACCTCCTCCCTCCCTCTCCCCCGCCCCCCCCACCCCCGCCCTCCCGCCAGGTCCAGTCATTGGTTTTCTTGCCACATTCGCTTCATGTCTTTCTCATACTCATTTATTGTTGGATTGTGAGAGGGGCTGCGGCTGACCGTGCATTTGCGAGGGGATTCAGGCAGCAGGGCCAGGAATGGGGTCTCCTCAGATCTGCGGGGCCGTCCGCACACGCGGGGCTGGGGGCACTTTTTCTCGAGTCAGCTAATAGCCTGCTCACCTCCAAATCTCCCAGTGTCTCGAGAGCGTCTTTGGCAGCGACTCTCTCTTCCCTGATACCGGCAGGCTCCCACGTGGCCGGGCCGTGCCCCTTCCTGTCTTTCCGTGTCAGGCTCCCACTGCCCCCGGTCGTCGCTGGCAGACCGCCTGTCGGGTCTCTGGCCTGCACTGGGGTGCTGTCCCGCTGCCCTCTGCACTGGGGCGTGCGGGAGAGGCAGGTGCTCCGTGCTGTGCTGTCGGGGTCATGCCGTCCGCGTCTGCGTGGGTATCACTCGGGTTGCGCTGCTGGCCACACCTGTCAGCCCCCGATTTCCAGGCCTTGGGGTGGGAGGAGCCTGCCAGGGAGCAGAGGCTGTCAGGACAGCCCTGGAGTCCCGCACAGGAGCCCAGAGCCAGGCCTTTGGCGACCGACTTACACTGTGTCTTGCTAGAAGCTGAACCCCTGGCCCTCGGGCCGTTCAGCGCAGGAGCGTCAGGGGCCACCCCATCTTTTTCAGGGGCACACCCCAGTCCCCCCCGGCGGCTTCGATGCTTTCAGCTGCCTGTTCCCCCTGAGTGGGTAGAAAGTGTTTGAAGTTGTTCATGGGAACATGACTTTTGCTGTTGAATAAAGTAACTGTCTTTCTTTGCACAGAGATGGGCCTGGCAGGAGGCAGTTAGTTTTCCCGGGCTTTTCATCCAGGCGCCTGGCGAGGCCACAGCGATCAGATGGGACGTTTCAGTCTGCCCGGCTGGCCTAAGGCAGTGTCCCAGGCTTCCCGGGTCTGAGGTCCGAGATCCTGGTTCTGGGCGAGGACCCCTCTCGCTGTGCTCACTGATCCCGACACGGGACCCCGCCGTGCAGCTCAGCCTAATTGCCCCACATTGGGGCCAGTGCAGCGTGTACCGAGTTCTGCAGAGCTGGTGGCCACTGTTTTCCGTGCTTGGGAAACTGCTCTTCCTTTTGCTAGGAGCTGCCCTGCTTCTAGAGACTGTTGTCTTCGTTTTCTGTGGCTGCATAACGAATTGCCACACACCTGGTGGCTTAAAAGGGCCCCCCACTCACTCGCCACAGGTCTGGGCGGCACAGTGGGGCTGGCTCGGGCCACAGAGGCGGAAATGGCGCGTCAGCCGGTGGTGGCTCTGGTCTCGGGCCCTGTCCCTCTCCCTGCGCACTGGCTGGAGCAGGGCGCCCTCAGCTCCCAGGGCCCAGTCCTGTGTCCCGGGCTGTGGCAGCTGACATGGCACTGCTTTCTGCCTGGCCAGCTGGGCTCCTCCCTCTGACGGCCCCTCTCACCAGCCAGAGAGAACTCTGCTCCCAAAGGCCTGCCACGGGGTCAGGCCACCAGACTCTGTTTTTTTCTTTTAATGTATTTTTATTGATTTAGGAGAGGGAGATAGAAACATCATTGATCAGTTGCCTCCTGCACGCCCCCTACTGGGGATCAAGCACACAACCCAGGCACGTGCCCTGACCGGGATTTGAACCGTGACCTCCTGGTTCATAGGTCAGTGCCCAACCATTGAGCCACGCCAGCTGGGCCACTTTTTATTTTTGTTTCTGTTAATCCTCACCTGAGGATATTTTTCCATTGATTTTTAGCGAGAGTGGAAGGGAGGGGGAGAGAGAAAGAAACATCCATGGGAGAGAGACACATTGATTGGTTGCCTCTTGCATGTGCCCCAACCCCGGCCAAGGATCAAGCCTGCAACCAAGGTACATGCCCTCAACCGGAATGAAGCTGTGACCCTTCAGTCCATGGGCAAGTGATGTACCTACTGAGCCACACCGGCCAGGGCTATTCTTAATTCTCTACGTTTTTTAAAAACTCAGGAATGGAGCCCTGGCCAGTGGTTCACTGGTTAGAGCACCAGCCAGTGCACCCAGTTCGATTCAAGGGTGTGTACCTGGCCCCCGTTGGGGTGCCTGCAGAAGGCAACCAGTCAGTGTGTCTCACTCCCATCGATGTCTCCCTCTCTCTCTCTCTCTCTCTCCTTCCCTCTCTCCGCCCCCCCTCTCAAAATATCGGGGAGAGACCCTTCAGTGAGGATTAACAACAACAGAAATTGGGGTGAATTTCGTCAGGTGACTTTTGTGTGCATTGAGAGATCTTACCGTTTTTCTCCGTTTGGTCACAAGTTACACGTATTTCTTATATTCACTCCTGTACTGGGATCAACCCGGCTCGTCCAGCAGGACCTGCTGTCCCGATGGGGCGCGGCCCCTCAGCTCTGTCCACCGCGGGCTCGGTCTGCGATCCCGCCAGCCTGGCCGGTGTGCGTGCTACGGCAGCCTCCGAAGACGAGGTGGGAATGACCGTCCTTGCTGCTGCCCCAGGGAGTTGCCTGAGACGGGAGACCGCTTCCAAGTAGTTACCGAACTCTGGGTCTCTGTGTTTACAGCCTCGACCAGGAATGTATCGGTTTTATACACATTTGCAACTTGACTGGCACAGACTTGTCCATACTGTTCGGTTGTTGCTCACGTGTCACGGTTTTCAGTGAAGCCTCTCGGGCACCCGCCCCGCCCACTCCACTCACCTGCTGCCACCTCCCGACCTTACCTGCGTTCCCGTCACTGCCCTTCCCCGTGACGGTGCGGCTCCAGGCACCTGTTCTTGTCGGCCGCTGGCAGAGGCTGCCCTGTGACCGCGCAGGGAGCCACAGACACGCCACCGTGCTGGGCAGGGGATGTGGCGGCACAGCCTTGTGCACGGGCCCCCAGGCCTGCGTCTCCCTCCTGCCTCCCTCCCCTCCGCCTTTTTTTGTGAAACTTAATTGAGCTTCAAAGAGTAGTTACTAAAGATGCGGTTATGGGAAAGCTTGGCGTGCGGATGGTGGAGGCGGCACGTCATGGGACCAGCAGCTGGCGTTTCTCTGGCCCGTGGCTCCGAGACGGGGTGTGTCCCGTTGTTAAGCCCCGTGCGCTCAGTGGTTGGGGCTGTGACTTCTGTACCTGGTCCTCCCAGAGCCTTGAGCCACTGGCCCTCGGCCCACGGAGCCTCCGGGCCTCTCCCTGGTCCCACACACACGGTCTGCTGTGGGTGTCTCTAGTCCATCTCCCACAGAGCCCACGTCCTCGTCCCGCTGTGCCCCAAACCCAGCCCGGACTGCGGGAGGGGCCCCTGGTGCATGTCCCTGGGCGGGTGGCCCCGAGAGACACCCTGCTCATCACACACAAGTTAAATAGCAGCCAGCCATAGCCCATCCCTCCCGGAGGCCCAGCCGGCCACCAGGTGCCCCTACAATGCTTCTCCTCCCCCGGAGCTTTCACAGACCCTCCTCCTGCCTCCTGGGGCCCTGCCCCGCTGCCCCCACAGTCCCCCCCCCACCCCCCCAGCCGCACCTGGCCTCGGTGACACCACAGCCACGGAGACCTCTGTGTCCCTCTGGTCGACCCTGGCCCTTCACTGTCATTAATTCTTGCTTTCCTTTTGGTTCTAAGCAAGGAAGGGAACCGAGGTGTGGGGGCCATTGCACAGTGTGGGGGGCACAGTGTGGGGGGCACAATGGGGGTCATTGCACAGTGTGGGGGGCACAGTGTGGGTGCACATTGGGGGGTATTGCACAGTGTGGGGGGCACATTGTGGGGGCCATTGCACAGTGTGGGAGGCACAGTGGGGGGGCAGTGGAGGGGGCACAGTGGGGGGGCCATGGCACAGTGTGGGGGCACAGTGTGGGGGCCATGGCACAGTGTGGGGGCACAATGGGGGTCATTGCACAGTGTGGGGGCACAGTGTGGGTGCACATTGGGGGGTATTGCACAGTGTGGGGGGCACATTGTGGGGGCCATTGCACAGTGGGGGGGGGCAGTGGGGGGGCCATTGCACAGTGTGGGAGGCACAGTGGGGGGGCAGTGGAGGGGGCACAGTGTGGGGGCCATGGCACAGTGTGGGGACACAGTGGGGGGCAGTGTGGGGGCCATGGCACAGTGTGGGGGGCACAGTGTGGGGGCGCAGTGGGGGGTCAGGCCTGCAGCACCTGACACCTGCTCTCTGTCTCCACAGGCCCCAGCATGTAGCGGCGGGTCCCGGCGCCCATCCAGGTGAGAGCAGCGCGCACGCGGAGGGGCTGTGGGGACCCGGAGCCACAGAAAGGCGGCGCCTTGGGGCTCCTGAGACAGCTGAGGGCTCCGGGCGGCCGACTGTGCGTGGAACCGCGGGTTCCCCGGCGAGTGCGCTGGGCTCGTCCGCTGTTGGCTACGGACTCCGGACAGCCCGGCGGAACTCGGTGCAGGAGTGCGTCACCCAGGTGACTGAGCGGGCTGTTTCTGTGCAGAAAATGGAAAAGGAGCCGAGGGCGGAAGGAGGGCGCAGGGGTGAAGACGCGGAGTGCGGCGCGCGGCAGCCGGGGCGTCTCAGCGGCACAGCCGAGGCCTGAGCGCCCATGCAGAGGGAGCGGCGGACCCAGGCGTCTAGAGGAGGTAATCGTGGGGCGTGCTCAGGGGTGACGTCATGGGGCGGTGCTCACAGGGTGACGTCATGGGGCGGCGCTCACAGGGGTGATGTCATGGGGCGGCGCTCCGGGACTGAAGGTTGCTCCCCACTGAGGCTTCCTGCCTCTGCCCTGGACAGCACCTGTGAGAGGCGCCCCAAGGTGGGCGCATGGAGTGGGCACAAAACTGCAGCCTCGAGCTGCCCCTGGTCCAGGCGGACAGGCCCCTCCGGTGTCGGTGCCCAGTGCGCAGGGTGCTCAGGGCCACCTCTGCCCACTGGTGGTGACAGGCGTCAGGACAGGCGGTCCTGTCTCAGATGCGGAGGTCAGTGGGCACAGGGCCTCCTCTCCAGTGGGGCGGGCAGCCCTCAGGCGGCGCTGCCTCCAGGCCCCGTCCCTCTTGGCTTTAGGACCTGAGGTGTAGAAAGTGGCCTCGCTCCCTCGGGCTCTGAGCGGGAGTCCCGGTCCCCCTGGGCCGCCTGGCACTCAGTAGGTGATGTCTGTGGGGCTCCCCGCCCTGTGCCCCACTCTCCTTGGTGGCTGCTCGGTGGGCAGGACTGTGCCTTTAGACGGAAGGGGCCTGGCCCTGGCCCAGGTGTGGTGCAGCCTCCGCCCTCTGCACACCGGGGCTCGGGGGGACGTCCTCTGACTTCCTTCCTCCGGAATCTGAGCCTTGATGACATCACCGGAATGTTTCAGATATTTATTAACGTGCCTTTTCTCTTGCAGAAGCCAAAGATGTTGACCAGAAAGATTAAACTCTGGGACATAAACGCCCACATCACCTGCCGTCTGTGCAGCGGGTACCTCATCGACGCGACCACCGTGACCGAGTGTCTGCACACGTGTATGTGAGAGTGTTCTAGAGCCTGGCCTCTGACCGCGTGTGCATGCACACTGTCTGACCACGTGCACACGTGCGTGTGAAAATGTCTAGAACGTGGCCTCTGACGGTTACTAGTCAGCTGTTCTTTGATACTTTGGCTTTTTTTTAAACAAAAGTTTTAGCTCAAGTACAAGGCAGGACACAGAAGCAGGAATAGAAACGACCTTGAGGAGACCTCAGGAAAATGCCTTCAGAATAAAACACGGGGGGTTTCAGCAGAGACGCCACGTCAGGAAGCTCAGTCTGGGGTGCTGTGATTTGACTGGACAGACGACTGTCACGGGGACTTGCTCCTGATGGGCAGAAGCGCTGGTTTTCTTGACTGTTTCCACGGAGGGATCGCTGGCCCCGCCGGATTCGGCCAAACGCAGGGCTCTCGGCTGTTTTTAAGCACAGCCTCACCCGGCACGCAGACAGCGTGGTTCCCGGAGATGCAGCTTCAGGGCGTGGCAGGCAGGATATCAGACCACAGCGAAGCCTGTGATACCTGCACATTTACTTTCTCTCACCTTTTAAATTGACTTTAGAGTGAGGAAGGGGGAGGGAGACATCGTGTGAGACAGAAACATCAATTGCTTGCCTCCCATAGGCTCCCCGACCAGCACATGCCCTTGGCCAGGAATCGAACCCACAGCCTCTTGGTGCACGGACGACGCGCCAACTGAGCCACCCGGCCGGGCCTGTAACTTTTTCATCCTGTGTTTTTCACTTGAGAAAGTAAAATATTTTCCAATCTTAAGAGTTTTTCATTTAAAGTGAGCTGTGTTTGTAGATAATGGGGGGGGGGGGTATAATTTATGTTGTTTTTACTGAATTTCTGATGCACAAAAGAAGTCCTGTGAACTCTCAGGCCAGCATAGCACTGGACCGCTAGCCTGAGTGAGAGCCCAGCGCTTTCCCCGCTCTGGCCTCTGCTGCTTCTCGTCTCCTCACGAGGCAGCAGGGGTGCAGCTGACAGCCCAGGTGGGGGGCAGGGTGGGGAGGGCGGGGCCGGGCGCCCGGGTAACTCTGCCTGTGCCCGCAGTCTGCCGGAGCTGCTTGGTCAAGTACCTGGAGGAGAACAACACCTGTCCCACCTGCAGGATCGTCATCCACCAGAGCCACCCGCTGCAGTACATCGGGTGAGCGCCCCGGTGGGCCAGCTGGGGGCACGGGACTTCAGGGCTGCCGTCCACGGGACTGAGGAGTCCAGCAGGCATGAACTCGGGCCGCGGGGGGACTTGCCCAGAGGGAACTCAGGCCATGGGACGCCTTTCTGAGGGGAACTCGGGCCATAGGAGGCCTTGCCTAGAGGGAACTCGGGCCATGGGAGACCTTGCCTAGAGGGGACTTGGGCCACGGGAGGGGACTCGGGCCACGGGAGGGGACTCGGGCCATGGGAGGCCTTGCCCAGAGGGAACTCGGGCCATGGGACGCCTTTCTGAGGGGAACTCGGGCCATAGGAGGCCTTGCCTAGAGGGGACTCGGGCCACGGGAGGGGACTCGGGCCACGGGAGGCCTTGCCTAGAGGGGACTCGGGCCACGGGAGGGGACTCGGGCCACGGGAGGGGACTCGGGCCACGGGAGGCCTTGCCCAGAGGGAACTCGGGCCACAGGAGGGGACTCGGGCCACGGGAGGGGACTCGGGCCACGGGAGGCCTTGCAGAGAAGTGTGAGAGGCAAGGCGATCCTGTTGGCTAACCCGTGCTGCTCTCCCTGCAGGCATGACAGGACCATGCAGGACATCGTGTACAAGCTGGTGCCAGGCCTGCAGGAAGGTGCGTGTGGGGCGCCCACTCCCGCCCCTGGGTGCCTCTCCCCACAGTGGGCGGGGCAGGGCGGAACTGGACATGAGGCCCCTCCTTCTGGCAGAACCGCCATCTGTCCCTGCTCTGAACTCACTGGCATCTCCCACTGGTCTCCTCCGTCGTCTGTCCCTCGTCTGCACCCTCAGCCCGGAAGCCCTGGTGTGGGCGTCGTGCGGCCAGTGCTGTCTGGGCTGTGGGGGCACAGCTGGCATGGGTGCCAGTCAGTGTAACTGTACTTACAGAATTAAAAAGAAACGCTCTGTACTACACCCATCCTGAAAGTGGGAGTGGCCGTTCTTTCAAAAGTTCTGCATAGCCCTGGCTGGTTTGGCTCAATGGATAGAGCCTCAGCCTGTGGACTGAAGGGTCCCGGGTTCGATTCTGGTCAAGGGCACAGGCCTGGGTTGTGGGCTCGATCCCCAGTGGCGGGGCGGGGGAGGCAGTTGATCCGTGATTCTCACTTATCATTGATGTTTCTATCTCTCCCTTTTTCTTCCTCTCTGAAATCAATAAAAATAAGTTTAAAAAAAAAGTTCTGTGCAGTGCTCAAGGCTGAGACTGTCCCCACCTTTGTCGGGGGCGGGGGGGGGGGGGCGGCGAGCTCCGTTCCACACGGGCAGCAGGCGGGTACTACCTGCTGGCGAGACTCGGGTGCCCTCCACGGTGAGGCGGGTAGGGAGTCCGGAGAGGGTTATAGTTTAAGATTCAGCTCCTGCCTTAGGTCGGTAGAGAGCATCTGGGCTTTAACCTGTAACTCGGGGGTTAGAGCCCTTCCTGTCCCGCATGCGTCCATGCGGGACTGAAACGCCCTGACGCGTGTAGGCGGGAGAGCGTTGGTCCTGGAACCGGCAAAGTCACTAGAGGGTTTTAGACGTGCAGTCGTGGGCAGGATCCGTCACACCTGGGACCCATGTCCATCCTTGCTGGGCCGCTTGGGGGCCCTGGGAACCCCAGTTCAAGGTGGTTCTCCTTCATGCAGCTTCCAACTTTGTAATCTGTGCTCTTTGTGTGATGTTTGTGAATAGAACATTCATATAACACGTGGCCTCCTCCAGATTAAAGGTTGTTACTGATCTTTCATAGCGGAAATGAGAAAACAGAGGGAATTCTACCACAAACTGGGCATGGAGGTGCCTGGAGACATCAAGGGGGAGACTGGTTCTACGAAGCAGCACTCGGACCCCCATCGGAATGGTAAGCGACGGATCGCTGTCAGGCTGTTCCTGAGAGCTCCCGCCCCTGTCCCCGTCCTCCGTCCCTGTCCCCCTGTCCCCTTTACCCTGTCCCCATCCTCCGTCCCTGTCCTCCATCCCTGTCCCCCATTGCCCATCCCCTGTCCCCCATCCCCTGTCCTCATCCCCTGTCCCCCATCCCCTGTCCTCATCCCTGTCCTCATCCCCTGTCCCCATCCCCTGTCCCCCATCCCCTGTCCCCATCCCTGCCCCCATCCCCTGTCCCCCATCCCCTGTCCTCATCCCTGTCCCCATCCCCTGCCCCCATCCCCTGTCCCCATCCCTGTCCTCATCCCCTGTCCCCATCCCCTGCCCCCATCCCCTGTCCTCATCCCCTGTCCCCATCTCCCTGTCCTCATCCCCTGTCCTCATCCCCTGTCCTCATCCCCTGTCCTCATCCCCTGCCCCCATCCCTTGCCCCCATCCCCTGTCCCCATCCCCTGTCCTCATCCCCTGTCCTCATCCCCTGCCCCCTGTCCCCTTTACCCTGTCCCCATCCTCCGTCCCCATCCCCTGTCCTCATCCCCTGTCCCCCATCCCCTGCCCCCTGTCCCCTTTACCCTGTCCCCATCCTCCGTCCCCATCCCCTGTCCTCATCCCCTGTTCCAATTCCCTTGTCCCCGTCTGCCTCCTCTCAACCCCAAGCAGTTTGTAGTGCAGAGTAATGACCTTTGTGGAAGTCAGTGACATGGTTGTTCCTGTAGGTTAGGCCCAGAGGGCACCCGGGGGCACGGCCAGTGGCTCCTGACGCTCCCTGAGTTTGGGGAGTTTTGCTGTAGATGGCAAAGTGGCATGTGGCTTCCATGTAAAGTCAACGGCATTTAAGTCTGTACATCGAGTAACAAATGAAAGAAATCTCTGATGCTCTGACATTTTCCTGTGGACCACACGGTCCCTGGGAGCCTGAGGCCTCTGCTTTTGTAACCGTCGGGAGGACGGGCGGGCTGCCGTCACCTCCGCCGACCCTGCTGGCGCCGCTGGGCCCTGGGAGGCGGGGACCGTGCTGGGGACCCGGCAGTCTGTCCCGCGTGGCAGCCACGGCGTCTTCATTTCAAAGTGGCGAGGAGTCGGCCAGCGCGGCTCAGTGGTTGAGTGTTGACCTGTGAACCAGGAGGTCACTGCTCAATTCCTGGTCAGGGCACAGGCCCAGGTTGCAGGCTCAACCCCCAGTCTGGGGTGTGCAGGAGGCAGCCGATCCATGATTCTCTCGCATCATTGATGTTTCTCTCTCTCTCCCTCTCCCTTCCTCTCTCTGAAATCAATGAAAATCTATTTTTAACCCTTTGTGCGCCATAAGCATCTATAGACACAATTAAATTCAAAATATCGTGGCATGTGGGGATGGTTTCCGTTTTGGACGCGGGGCAGTTACTGGTTAAATAAATGGTTTTGAGCTGTGCCGTGCAGGGCACCGTGCAGACTGGAGGTGGAGGTATTAGTGTTGAGCAGCAGCGGGTGGCCGAGCCGCTGTGGCCCCTTTCACCTCCCGTGCCGCCTGTGCCCCTCCCTCCGCTGCAGACCACACGCGGAGCCGCCTCGGCCCTGCCTGAGGGGCACGCGGCTCACACACGTGTCCCCCGCCTCCGGCATGTGCTTTGTGGTACAAGTTCTTACTGCTCTGTTTTTTACTGTGTTTTTAAAATATATGTAATTTTTAAAAAAAAATTTTAAATATATTTTATTGATTTCAGAAAGGAAGGGAGAGAGAGAGAGAGACAGAAACATCAGTGATGAGAGAGAATTACTGATTGGCTGCCTCCTGCATGCCGCCCCCCCCCCCCGGAGATCAAGCCCACGGCCTGGGTGTGTGTCCTGACGGGGAATGGAACTGTGACCTCCTGGTTCATAGGCTGATGCTCAGCCCCTGAGCCCCACCGGCCGCGCCTTACGCTGGTTTTTATAGCATCTCAGGTGTACAGCAGAGTGACCGGCTCAGCATTTTGGGTTTAATAACAAACACAGTGTATTCTCTTCTGCTAAAAGGTGAAACCAAAGCAGACGAGAGCTCCCACACGGAGGCTGCGGAGGAGAAGCAGGAGGAGGACAGCGACTACCACCGGAGCGACGAACAGGTCGGTGTCTTTGCACCCCTGTGCCCTGCGTTCCCTAAGGCCCCCTCCCTAAGGCCCCCCTCCCTAAGGCCCCCTCCTTAAGGCCCCCTCCCTAAGGCCCCCTCCCTAATGCCCCCTCCCTAAGGCCCCCACTCCCTAAGGCCCCCTCCCTAATGCCCCCTCCCTAAGGCCCCCCTCCCTAAGGCCCCCCTCCCTAAGGCCCCCGCTCCCTAAGGCCCCTCCCTAATGCCCCTCCCTAAGGCCCCCGCTCCCTAAGGCCCCCTCCCTAAGGCCCCCTCCCTAAGGCCCCCCTCCCTAAGGCCCCCTACCTAAGGCAACGGTTCGACCCCATTGGCGGTCTAACGGCCCTTTCACAGGGGTCGCCTAAGACCATCCTGCATATCACATATTTATGTTATGATTCATAACAGTAGCAACATTACAGTTATGAAGTAGCAACGAAAATAATTTTATGGTTGGGTCACAACATAAGGAACTGTATTAAAGGGTCGTGGCATTAGGAAGGTTGAGAACCACTGCAAGGTCACCTGCTCCCTAAGGCCCTCACTCCCTAAGGCCGCAGAGCACAGCCCGCACTCCCATGGGACTCGCTCTCATTTAAAACAGAGAAAGGCCATGAGGGAAAGAAAACAGAAACACTAAATGTTCATTCATTTTCTTAGTTTTTCCTGCTACCCCCTTACTTTATTTTTATTCCTTTTTTAATTGTCAAAGTAAATATGGTCGCTGTAAAACGTTTTAAATATAAAAGGGTAAAGTTCACCCTCCACACCCCTTGGGCCACCTCAGCCCGTCTCTGGTTGTCACTGAATAATCTGGTGCAGGCATTTTCCCTGCAGATAGTTCACAAGAGAAACCCGGTGGCAGTAAAAGGTAATTTAAAGTGTAACGTGGAGGCATCTGTTCGCATCATTCACGACAGCATTAGACTGAACAGGAAAAAGTAAGCCACACGGAGATTCTGTGGGAGAAAGTGAGGGATCCCGTGTCCTGGCGACTCGGCAGCTGACAGTCATCACGCTGTCCGCAGAGGCAGGGCGTGCCTGCGCGAGCTGTCCCTCAGCCCCAGAGAGAGAAACGAGGCGTCCGCGCAACCTGAGCGTGTCACATCTTCAGTCCGTTCAGTTGGGTCCCTGGTGATTCTAGGCGTGCACGTATGTCACTAGTTCGTTGGTGAATCCTTCCCCCCGAGCGTGAGGGGGGTGAGCCGCTTTCTGCGGCAGCTGAGGGAGGATGTGGCCGAGCACCGGAGTCTCGGGTGGGCCCTCTCCCTGGGTGGTGCCTGGCTCCTTTCACCCACACGTCCTCCTGCTGATGGTCGGGAGGGACCTCGTGAGCCACAGGCCGCCCCCAGCTCCTGCTCCTGCAATGGCCAACAGGACACGCTCCCCACACGACATGCCCTGCAGAGCGCGGGGCCTGTCTGCTGTGGGCCTGTCCCACCCGCAGGGGGCTCGGCACGGCCTGTGGGCAGACGGGCCCGTGTGTGTGTGTGTGTGTGTGTGTGTGTGTGTGTGTGTGCCGCCCGCAGGGGGCTCGGCACGGCCTGTGGGCAGACAGGCCCGTGTGTGTGTGTGTGTGTGTGTGTGTGTGTGTGTGTGTGTGTGTGTGTCCCGGGGCTCGGCACGGCCTGTGGGCAGACGGCCCGTGTGTGTGTGTGTGTGTGTGTGTGTGTGTGTGTCCTGCCCGCAGGGGGCTCGGCATGGCCTGTGGGCAGACGGGCCCGTGTGTGTGTGTGTGTGTGTGTGTGTGTGTGTGTGTGTGTGTCCCGCCCGCAGGGGGCTCGGCATGGCCTGTGGGCAGACGGGCCCGTGTGTGTGTGTGTGTGTGTGTGTGTGTGTGTGTGTGTGTGTCGCCCGCAGGGGCTCGGCATGGCCTGTGGGCAGACGGGCCCGTGTGTGTGTGTGTGTGTGTGTGTGTGTGTGTGTCGCCCGCAGGGGGCTCGGCATGGCCTGTGGGCAGACAGGCCCATGTGTGTGTGTGTGTGTGTGTGTGTGTGTGTGTGTGTCCCGCCCGCAGGGGGCTCGGCACGGCCTGTGGGCAGACGGGCCCGTGTGTGTGTGTGCGTGTGTGTGTGTGTGTGTGTGTGTGTGTGTCTCGGCACGGCCTGTGGGCAGACAGGCCCGTGTGTGTCCTGCGCAGCAGCTTCCGACGCTCCCGCTGGGGTCTGACGGGAGACCAGGCAGCCACAGGGAGCAGAGGGCCCGGTTCGCCTCGAAGTCTGCGTCAGACAGAGCCGGTAGCACCAGAGCACCTCTCCCAGCCGGCAAACCCCCGTGGGTTTCACGATCGTGTGTGTGGAAGCGGTTTTTAAAATTCCTTCCTGTGGTGTGGGGTCTGTTTGGTTTCTGATATCGAGAAAGTCAGCCTTCTTAGCTATTAGGGGGTTCGCAGCGCGCCGGCGCCCCGAGGCGAGCCGCCCAGCCCTGCCCTCTTTCCCGAAGGTGAGCATCTGCCTGGAGTGCAACAGCAGCAAGCTGCGCGGCCTGAAGCGCAAGTGGATCCGCTGCTCCGCCCAGGCCACCGTGCTGCACCTGAAGAAGTTCATCGCCAAGAAGCTCAACCTCTCGTCCTTCAACGAGGTAGCCCTTTCTCCTCTCGGCGGGATGCCTGAGCTTGGTGTTTGGGGTTTTTTTTTACAACTTTCTTTGGAGTTTAAATTAGAAAAAAAAATGTTTGTTTTGCCTGTGCCCAGAGTATCCCACGAAGCAGTGAGCCGGGATGGCCCAGAGACCGTGAATGGGGGAGGGGCGTGATGAGAGAGCTGGTTCAAATGTGTTGCAGGTTTAATTTCACCAACGGACAGACGGATGGATGGACGGGCGGTGGGTGGGATGACTGGGTAGGGAGGCAGGGAGATAAAATACTGTCCAGTCGTGATAAATGCCGAGAATAAAACAAAGGCTGGTGACTCGTGGGGCTTGGTGGTGGGCTGGGAGCACACAGCTGGGGAGCCACAGGCCCTTCTGCGGGGCAACACTAATGCCAGGATGTACCTTGTCCGCAGGAGCCAGCTGTGCGTGCAGAGGGGCAAGGAAAGGGCTTTGAGGGCCTTAAGCACAGGATCCGTGATTTGAGCTCTGGTTTTGAAATGGTCCCCAAGCTGTGAGAAAAGTGGGTTGTTGGGGTGCAGAAATGGAAGCCAGAGAGGCCAGCTGGGGGGTCTCACAGGACGGTGAGGAGAGAGGGACCGGGTGGTGAGAAGTGATGGACTGGAGGTACGTTGTAGAGAGAGCAGTGGGGTGGCCCTGACCCAGCTGTAGCCACAGCCTAACCCCGAACCTGTGAACGGAACCTTTTTGGGGAAAAGGTCTTTTCGGATGTAAGTAAGGGTCTTGAGATGAAGTAGCCCTGGGTTATCTGATGGACCCTCACACCAATTACACGTGTCCTCACAAGGTGAGGCAGGCGAAACCTGAGCCACAGAAGGTGGTGTGAGGACAGAGCGGGGAGGCGGACACAAGCCCGGGACACCAGGGCCCCAGGAGCTGGACAGGCAGGAAGGACCCCCCCCCCGCCCCCCAAGCCTGGGAGGAGCTCTGCCTGCCGGCACGTCTGAGAGAGTGACCTTTGGCTGTGTAGGCCGCCAGTTGCCATAGAAAATGAAACGAGATTTTGGGACCAGAAGTGGGGTGATGCTGAACAAATCCCCAAAAATGTGGGTGTGGCTTTGGAGTCGGGTGATAGGTAGAGACGAGAAGAATGTTGAGAAACAACTTTAGAAGCCTTGAAGGTCACCTTGAAGAGACTTGTAGGCATGCGGCCCTTACAGGTGATTCTGGTGACGGCCCAGGGGAAGCGAGGCGGCTTCTTAGAGGTAGATGTCGCCAGAAGCGGGTGTGGCTCCAGGCAGGGAAGGGGGAATGGCTCCAGGCAGGCCTTTGGGCAGAGGGCAGACCCTCAGCCCCCAGCGGTGACTCCTCTGCAGCCTCTGGCATTGCCCCTGCTGGACTTCAAACTTGCTGAGACCAGTCACCTGTGTGCTTCCCCGCCCACCTCCCTGTGGATGGCCTGTCTCCCGGTGCTGTTCACCCTTGTGTCACGGGGCAGGGCTGAGAGGGCATTGCCCAGGTGGACCCTCCCCGGAGCTCACTGCCCCTGGTCAGTGTGAGTCAGGAGACAGGGCTGGGATGTTAAGCTGCTGGTATCTGGATGTGATTTTGGAGTTGATGCTGGAATCACATGAAACTCCGGGGGATGTGAGATGGAATGGATGGGTGTGGGTGTGGGGGACGAAAGTGTGACAGCGGGAAGCAGTGCCGGGGGAGTGTGACAGCGGGAAGCAGTGCTGGGGGAGTGTGACAGTGGGAAGCAGTGCTGGGGGAGTGTCACAGCGGGGAGCAGTGCTGGGGGAGTAACACAGCGGGAAGCAGTGCTGGGGGAGTGTGACAGCGGGAAGCAGTGCCGGGGGAGTGTGACAGCGGGAAGCAGTGCCGGGGGAGTGTGACAGCGGGAAGCAGTGCCGGGGGAGTGTGACAGCGGGAAGCAGTGCCGGGGGAGTGTGACAGCGGGAAGCAGTGCCGGGGGAGTGTGACAGCGGGAAGCAGTGCTGGGGGAGTGTGACAGTGGGAAGCAGTGCTGGGGGAGTGTCACAGCGGGGAGCAGTGCTGGGGGAGTAACACAGCGGGAAGCAGTGCTGGGGGAGTGTGACAGCGGGAAGCAGTGCCGGGGGAGTGTGACAGCGGGAAGCAGTGCCGGGGGAGTGTGACAGCGGGAAGCAGTGCCGGGGGAGTGTGACAGCGGGAAGCAGTGCCGGGGGAGTGTGACAGCGGGAAGCAGTGCCGGGGGAGTGTGACAGCGGGAAGCAGTGCCGGGGGAGTGTGACAGCGGGAAGCAGTGCTGGGGAAGTGTTACAGCGGGAAGCAGTGCTGGGGGAGTGACAGCGGGAAACAATTAAATTTAAAGAAGAAAGATCTCAATCGACAGCCCACATTTAGAACTGAAGGAACTGGAAAAAACAAGCTAAACCCAAAGGCAGTAGAAGGAATGAAGCAATAGAGGTTATGCAGATAAGCAAGTTGAGAGTAAAAAACAGCTTAGTAAACCAGTGGTCCTTCCGAAAGTCTAGCTAGAACGGACTAAGAATAAAAATGACTGGCAGTGGGAATGAAAGGGGGACATCACTACCGATTCCCGAGCAGTAAGAAGGCTTCTCAGAGACCAGCGTGAACAGCTGTGCCCAGCAAGTGGCTACCCTCGCTGAAAGGTATGAGGACCTGGAGACACAGAACTTACAAGACTAAACCCAAACAACAAGGAAATCTGAACAGGGCGATAACCAGGAAGGAATTGGATCGTGCGTCACAGATCCTCCCACAAGGAAACCCTGGCCCTGATCCCTGGCCTTCCGCAGCCCCGGGCCTTCGGGGCGGGAGGTGTGTCTGCAGTAAACAGGGCCGGCTGAGCGTGTGGGTCGGTTCCCCCCCGTTGGGCACCCCATGACTGCTCTGCAGAGCGTGCATGCCTGCCCCTCCCCCGCCCCCAGAAGCAGCTGGGCCCTGAGAACGGTAACCTGTGCTTCTGCCATCGCCTGTGGGCAGAGAAGCCGAGCCCGATGCACGGGGTCCTGGCTTCGCCACGTGTTCAGAGGGTCGGTGGCAATCTCGCCTATTGAATCCTAATGACACCCTCGCTCGGCGACCTCCCTGAGGCTGAGGTGGTGCCGTGGGAGGTGGAACTGTCACCCACGACGTGAGGGGCACCTGCCGGCGATGGGCTCTGGGTCACCGGGCAGGTCCCGGTTCCCGCCAGGAGCTCTCGCTAACAGTCCAGCCGGAGCAGAGGCACGTCCGACCAGGACTCAGTCGCCTCTCCACCACCAGCCCAGGAGCGTGTGCATTCCATTTGCCAGCCTCCTGTTCGGTGAGGCTATTGGATATGTCCCGGCGTGTGGACGGCTGGGCCTCGAGCACGGCCCTTCCGTGGGCCGTGGTCAGTGCAGTGTCGGGGAGCCTGCGCTCTCTGCACCTTTTCTCCATGGTCCTCCCCCCTCTGGCCGGCGCCCGGGGTGACTGCGGCTGGCTCCATGCAGCATGCCCAGCAGAGCGCACAGGTGATGGCCCTGAGCTCTCGGGAGTCGGGTGAGAACATCCTGGGACCCGAGTAACAGCGGAAGGTACATTTCCTTCCAAGTCCTCACCTCAAGATGTGTTTTTATTGATTTAAGAGTGAGAGAGAGACATGGATGTGAGAGAAGCATCGGCTGCCTCCTGCACGCCCCGCACTGGAGATCGAGCCTGCACCCCAGGCATGTGCCTGACCGGGAAGGAGCCATGGCTTCTCGGTGCACAGGACAACGCCCACCACCGAGCCTCCGGCCAGGCTCACAGTCCCGTTTCCTTTTTTTCCACTGGAAGTGAGGGGGCCCCGCTGCTCCTAGCTCTCCCAGCCCTCCTCCCCGTGGCCGGTCGCCTTCGGTGTGAGTGTGGGCAGTTGCAGTGCAGCCCAGGGAGAGTGTGGAACTCGGCCTCAGGGCTGACGTAGCCGCTGCGAGAGCACTGCCCACCGGCCGGACGCACTGCCTTCTCTCTCGAACTGACCGTGCCGCACGGTCGCCAGGCGCAGGCGCTGACCCGTCGTGTTAAGCAGCTGTTCTGACAGCTACTGTGAATCCTAGGATCCCCCCCTTTTGGGAGGAACCGGCGTGACCTGTGCCTGGAGTCTCAGCCTGGCCGATGGGTGGGAGCGAGTGGGAGAGGAGGGTGGCAGCTCTCCAAGGGCCTGACCCCAGGGGCTCAGCCAGGAGCCTATGGATTCTGGAACCCACCTGCTGAACTGCCTGCAGTGAGCTCGGGCGCGGGTGACGGCCTGTCCCCTGGTGACGGCCTGTCCGCAGGTGACGGCCTGTCCCTGGGTGACGGTCTGTCCCCGGGTGACGGCCTGTCCCCGGGTGACAGCCTGTCCCCGGGTGACAGCCTGTCTCTGGATGACAGCCTGTCCCGGGTGACTGACTTCTCAGGCTCAGGAACTCAGACTCTTGCCTAAGGAGACGCCTACGACCATCTGCCAGACGTCATATCTCTCCAGGGACATGGAGGCTGAAACAGCAGTGAGACTCAGAGCACACGTGTCGGAACGGCCCGCATCCAGGGCACGGACCCCTCGTGCTGGGGACGGAGCAGCAGGGCCTCAGGGCTGGGGTGAACGGTGCCGTGCAGCTTGGTCATTTCTCACAAAACCAAACGGACACGCACCACACAGCCCAGCAGTCAGGCTCCGTAGCAAACATTCAGGGGAGTTAAAAACCCACGTCCACAGAGACCTGCGAATGGATGTTTGCAGCAGCTTTACTCTATTCACCCCAAACTGGAGGCAGCCACAGCGCCCTCACCAGGTGGGAGATAAACACACCATGTCCATCCAGACTCCGGACACCCTTCTGCCCTAAAAGGAAATGAGCGATCGAGCCAGGGAAGCTCAGAGGAACCGTCAATGCTGTGCCTCCGTGCGGAGGCCAGTGCAAAAGCTGCCCACTGCGACCCCACCCACGGCGTCCTGGTCACCGGGGCGGCTGAGCAGACGGAGCGAGGGTTCCAGGTTCTCCGTGAGACTGTGCGGCGGGCACTTTGTGCAAACCCACAGGGCGTCAGCACAGGGCGACCCTCATGGACTCTGGGTGGTGGTGACGGCGTCTCCCTTCTAGGGGTGCTGGGGGGGCGACGGGGCACGTGGGAAATGTCTGGACCATCTGCTCAGTTTTGCTGTGAACCTAAAAGGCTCTAAAAATCTTTTTTAAAAAAGAAAGTAACAACAGGGAGCCCATTACCTTTTCCCATGAGGTGGGAGGGACAAGCTTGGCCAGGAGGTGGACGAGGGCCGGGGAGGGTGCTCCCGGGGAGGGCCCCCGGGGCTGTCCAGGGGGTGTGGCCAAGCTTCATGCTTCCTCAGTGAGGCCCTGGTGCTGAGCACCTGGCCCCGCTGACCCTGCGTCTTTCCCGTCAGCTGGACATCCTATGCAACGAGGAGATCCTGGGCAAGGACCACACGCTCAAGTTCGTGGTCGTCACGCGGTGGAGGTTCAAGGTGAGGCCTGATGTGTTTGATTTTTAGAATCTGCTACGACCGTCAGCACTTCCTGTGCACGTTCTTCCATCGTCACCCGAGGAGCTGGTCACCGATGTCTTCAGAGAGAGAGACACGGTCAGTTGCCTCCCGTGTGCACCCGACAGGGGACTGACCCGCAGCCTTTCAGTGCACGGATGACGCTCCGGCCCGGGAGCCACGGGAGGGCGGCACCTCTTCATCTGAGAGTTTAGAGATAAGGGTTCAGGCGCAGGAGCTGTGAAGCGCAGCCCAACTGCCTCCCACATCCCTCCTGGCGGCATGGGGGGGCTGCCACTGCCAGGGTGCCCCCAGCCTTCCCTGGGCTCTTTGTGAAGGTGGGAGCAGATGGGCGGCGCCCTGTCCTCTGGGGAGGGGCCCTCAGAGGCCTGAGACGGGGCCAGGAGCCCGCACCCTCCGCTCGCCCTCCCTCCCCTGGGCGCCCGCGCGCCGCTCCGGTCCAGCTGAGCCATGCGTGGCCCCGCGGCCTGTCTTACAGAAGGCGCCCCTCCTGCTGCACTACAGACCCAAGATGGACCTGCTGTGACCTGCAGACGGCCCGGGCACGGAGCACAGGCACGCACCCGAGGCCCGGGACCAGACTGTGCACAGAGAGTATGTATCCCTTTTGTATGAGAGTTCACACTCGACAAGACACTACCAGCAGCTCGGTGACAGGTGGCCACACACTTCACAGGCTCACGCGGCCGCCAGCCCTCGCGACCCTCGGCTTCACGGACCCGCGGCCTCCCCGGTCTCCAAAATCTCGGTCGTTTCCGTGTAGTTTATGAGTTAGGGTTCGTGACAAAAACACGTGTGCTCATGGGGTCCTCACTAAGCTGTTGAAAACGCGCTTTCGTGGTGGACGATGACTTTATGTTGCCTGTAGCTCCCGGAAGATCGACAAGAATTCACTTTAAGAGCAAAACAAAAGAGGCTGCCGCTCAGTGCGGTGCCCACAGCGTGTAATGTCCCTGTCGTGACCCGAGGGAGCCCCTGTGCGTCCACCGGCACCGGGCTGACCCGCACGCACAGCCGTCTCGGTAAAGTCACGTTGATCACTAAACGCGGCGCCATCGTCAGAGCACGCGTCCTCCTGCTGCGAGGGAGCTGGTGGCACAGGGAGGCCCAGGCCCGTCGTCCCGCTGAGGGGTGCCCGCCTCCTCTCTGCCGGTCGCGGTGGTTCTCAGTGAGCACCAGGGCGGCGAGGGGACAGCACCCCAAACCCAGCCCCAGGGACTCGCTTTCTCACCCAAATGTTCATATTTTTGTGGAATTAGAGAAAAAACATTCGACAGCACACAAACGTGTTCCTTTAAGATAGTCCCTTGGAAGGCATGAAGGCAAGCTCGGGGAGAAAGGCCCGTTCCTGTGGTCACTCCTGCGTCCCCCGGCCCCTCCCACCCCTGAGGCCTGTGGTCCCGCCCTGCGCCCACCCTGCCTCTGTGCTGGGTTTCCCATGAAGTCCTCACTTTAGGGACAGAACTTTCTCAAATTGGCTCCAGACCTGTGGGCTCGTGGGCTGCCTCCTGTTGCACGTACACAAGGGTCAGAGGCAGCTATGATGAGCCATCAGCGTAGAGAAAAACCTTCAAATTAATTCAGTCCAAGCAATTTTAATGTCAGGCCTTTAAAACCACCCAACGCATTAGGGATTGGTCAGATCGCTCTGTTTCAGCCGTGACCCCGTCCTGTTCGTCCCCGCGGTCCTCCGTTGCTCTCCGAGGCCTGGCGAGTGGATGTGTGTGAGCAACTATGACCTGTCTACCTCAAAACGCACATTGCCGCTGGCGCATCTGTCGGACCCAGGACCCCAGTGCAGTCTCCGGGCCTAGGGGGTGGGGGTTCCCGTGGGGTGAGAGGGGTGAACAGCGTGAGTGTCACCTTCAAAAACATGGTTCCCGCTCAGACCGGGCCGGTGGTGTCTGCAACCGCCCGGTGCACAGCGTGACCTGTAGCTCTCTGTGCGACCACTTGAATTTGCTATGGTGCTAAGCTGATACCTTGAGATGCGCCGAGAGGGGCGGGCGGGCGGGGGGTCCACGCCGCTGGCGCAGCCTCTCTTCTGGCCGCGGGACTGGGGAGCCCAGCAGCAGAGCCTATTTTTCTACGACTCCCTCGTGAGACTGCTCACGCAGACGGCGGGACCTGCCTGGTTGGACCGCAGCCCGTGGACTCGGCTGGGGAGGCTGATGCACTTTCTCCTGCGTGAGAGTTGGGTCGGAGGGGCAGGCCGCGGGGCTTCCCGGGCGGAGTTCCCGGGCGTCTCCCTCCCGTGTGCGCGGCTGGGACGGCCGCTCAGCGCCTGCACCCTCAGCAGCCGTGGGACTCACCGTGCGGTTTTCACGAAAACAGAAAATTCAGATAGAATATATAATGTGGAATTTAAGATTTGGGGGGTTGGAAAAGAAAACTTAACTTTATAAAATTATTTATTCTATTTTAAGCGTTCTATCCTATTTTCCCATCAGCCATCGGTTCGTGCCGCTTTGTTTACAGGCATATAAGGTGAAAGGGATGTTCTGCAAGCTTCTTCCTTTCTTTCGGGGCGTCGCCCTGTTTCCGTTTGTCGGGTGAGGAGCGTTGTTATGCGTTGATGCTTTTGTGCAATAGGCTCCACGCGTGCTGCCCGACGGCGACGGGACGGGACGTACGTGGATTCCCAACCTGCACACGGAGCTACTTGGGTTTCCTTTTTCGTTGTTGTGATGAGAATGCTATTCTCGGGGTGGCGCACAGCCTGTCCGCAACGTCGCCAACAGGTGCCCAGCAGGCAGGCAGCCGCGTGCGTGGGGCCTCGCACCGGACCCCGTGTGCTCAGGCCCTGGCACACCGCCCCCACCCCTGGCGGCCCAGATGTGGGGTGCAGTCCCAGGCCCCGAGCCCTCGGGCGTCCGTCTGGTGCCTCAGCACAGGCTGTGCCGCTGATTCAAAGTGTCATCGGGTTGAATGTTCTAGGAGCAAGCCCGCGGTTTCTGGGATGTGTCACCGTTGGACGCGCCCTCAGAACAGGAAATCACGCCAGTGCAGACAACAGGCCGTTTCTCATTCCTCAGGAGCCCATGTGCACCCCCACGTCACCTGTGCCCTTAGCCCATAAGGTGTGTGTTTGCCTCGGTTCGCAGCGCACGGGGGGCACTGGGATGCGCAGATGAGAAAGGGTTCAGGCTGCACTTCCCGCAAGGCGCCTGCCGGGCAGGGAGGGCCACGCCCCCACATCAGGTGTCCCGACGGCGTGTTGGGTGTAAGAGAACCACGTGTTCCCAGTCGGTGCGGGTTCGGGGGGGAGCCTGCCATCTGCAGCGACATGGCTGCCATGGGTTATGGGATGGCAATGCGGATGCATATTTTTGTTTAATTTGAAAGTTTACATTTTTATGCTTTGTGTTGGTGTGTAACTTTTGTACTATTGGTGGCTAGTTTTGTCTAAAATCTTTTTTGGAATATTGCTTCAATGTTTTGATTTTATGACGGTGAAGCTTGTCCTCAGTGTTTTGCCAATTAATATTATATGCTTGTAATAAAAGCAAAGGAAACAACGGTCTCTCTCAGGCTGGGAGCTTGTCATCGACAACATTTGTAAGAGCCTAAGGTTGCCGCGGGAAACCAGGCTGCACGCCCTGGTCTGGATCCCGGGGGCAGGCCTCGCCCGCGGCTCCACGCGGCACTGAGGAGCAGAGGCCTGTGAAGGGCCCCGGGATGGTGCTGGTTTGGCGGGGGAGGTGGTGAGTGCTTGCTTGCGGGAGGCCAGCGGCCGGCAGGGGTGAGCTTCTCTGTGGCGGCTCGTCAGCCGGGCTCTGCGAGGACCAGACCCCACAGGAGCCCAGACACACACACGGATCCGTGGATGTGGATTCCCCCAAGGAGTTTGTGCACAGGATGTGGAGGCCCAGAAGCCCGGGAGGGCGCAGGCCGTGCACCCAGTGGCCAGCAGACCGCCTCCAGCTCAGCCATCAGGTGGGCAGCGCCCCTCCTACTCAGCCTCTTGGCTCTGTCCGGGCCTGCGGGGTTTGAGTGGTGCCCACACATTGGGGAGGACTCAGGTGCCAAGGCTCAGCTCATCCAAAGCAGCCCCCACACCAGCATAGTTTTAATCTGGGCCCCAGGGGCCCCTCATGTTCCCATGAAATTCCCATCCGACCATTTGGAGGGGAGAGGGCCTGTGCTCAAACACCTTCATTTTTTTTAAACATCAATGTGAGAGAGACATACTGACTGCCTCCCGTATCCACCCGACCCCGACCGAGGTCAGGGGATCCAGCCTGCAATGAGCCTGCAACCAAGGTACACGCCCTTGACTGGAATTGAACCAGGACCTTCAGTCTGCAGCTGAAGCTCCATCCACTGAGCCAGCCCAGCCAATGCAAAAAGCTTAATTTTTAAAATAGCTTTTCTATTACAGTTCATGTACAATATTATATTAGTTCCAAGTGTACAATCCAGTGATTAGATGTTTATATAACTTACGAAGTGATTTTCCCCCAAAAAAGTCAGTGCCCAGCTGGCACCAACACAACATGAAGGGAAAGAACGAGGTCAGAGGATAGGTTGGCACTGCCCGCCCCCCGGCTGACGGTGCAGTGACAGAGCCGTGTGGCGTTGGTAGAAGAACCACACACCAAAGGGACAGAAGAGAGAGGCTGGAGAAAGACCCCCCGAGACGCACAGGGGAGTAGAGGCAGCCTTCCCCACAAACGTGCCGCAGAACGGCTCCAAAAATACAGAGTAAACAGGCCCTACACCTTCCTCAATGATGAACTCAAAATGGATCGCAGACCTGCCGCAGCCGGTGTGGCTCAGTAGACAGAATGTCGGCCTGCAGACTGAAGGCTCCCTGTTCAGTTCCAGTCAAGGGCACAGGCCTGGGTTGTGGGCTTGATCCACAGTGTGGGGCGTTCCAGAGGCAGCGGATCCATGACTCTCCCATCACTGATGTTTCTATCTCTCCCTCTCGCTTCTTCTGTGAAATCAATAAAAATATTTTTTAAAATAATAAAAAAAATGGATTACAGACCTAATGTAAAATACAAAATTATAAAATTCCTAAAAGTTAATGGAAAACTAAATGACCTTGGGTTTGGCAATGAGGTCTTTGATAGGATACCACATGTACGAAAGGAAAAAGCAGTAAGTTGGGCTTCATTAAAAGTAAAAGGTTCTGCTCCGGGAAAGACAGTTAAGAGAATGAAAAGACAAGCCTCAGATGGGCAGAAAATATTTGCAAGTCACTGATCCTCTATAATAAAAGCCTAATATGCTAAGTGTCCAGTCATCCGTTCCACCAATCAAAGTGTAATATGCTAATGATATGCTAAGGCCGCTCAACTGCTCACTATGATGTGCACTTACCACCAGGGGGCAGTCAACCAGTCGCTATGATGTGCACTGACCACTAGGAGACAGACCCTCCAATGGGTAGGTTAGCTTGCTGCTGGGGTCTGGCCCATTGGGACTGAGGGAGACAGGCCAGACACGCCCTGGAGCCCTCCCGCAGTCCCTCCCTGGCTGGCCAACCTCCTGTGTCCCTCGCTGGTTCCGATTGTGCACCCCTCCCTCAGCCTGGCCTGTGCCCTCTCGCAATCTGGGACCCCTCAGGGGATGTTAGAGAGCCAGTTTCGGCCCGATCCTGCAGGCCAGGCCGAGGGACCCCACTAGTATCTGATAAAAGACTGTCATCCAAAGTATACAAAGAACTCTTAAAACAAAAATAAGAAATCAACTCAAGTAAATGTGTGCCAGAGACCTAACAGATACCTCGCCAGAGACACAGATGGCAAAGAGCCCACGAATGAATGCTCAGAATGATGTTGTCAGAATCCTGACGTTAGAATAATGAGTGAGACGCCGGTCGGAACGGCCAGGATCCAGGACACGACACCACAGTGCTGGCGGCCGGAGCAGCAGGGCCTCGCCCGTGCTGGTGGGTGTGACATGCGGCCGCCTTGGCCACTTGGCTGTTTTATGTCGAAACTAAACATACTCTTACCATGTGACTGAGCAGCCTTAGTATTTATCCAAATCACTTCTGTCCACACGGACTTTTCACAGATGTTCAGAACAGAGTTATTCCGTCTCGAAAAACTTGGCAACGACCAAGCTGTGCCCTGCAGGTGAGTGGACTATGTCACATCCAGACAGAAAGAAAAGACGGGCTCCCAGGCCGTGCAAACATGTGGAGGAACCTTCACCGCATGTCACTGAGTGACAGGCCAAGGCGAGAGAGCTGCACAGGCGTGACTCCCGCTGCGACACGTCCCACAAAGCCATGCCTTCCGTGCGTGGCGGCGGGAGGGTCTGGAAGGAGGACGGGCTGGTGGAGCTGATCTGTGACGCGATGTCCTGGACCCATGTCACCCCTTTGTCCAACCCACGGAATGTACCGGAACAAGAATGAGCCTTTAACGCTGGACTGTAGTTAGCAGCACCGTATCCTTGGCTCCACGAGTGCAACATGTTCATCAGAGGGGAGACGGAAGGAAATGCTGGGGACGTTCCACTCCGTTTTTCTGTGAACTTAAAACTGCTCAATATAAAGTTTATTGATTTTTTCACAAAGACAACAACCCAGCTGTTTAAAACGACAGAAGATTCCAACGAGACGTCTGGGAGGAAGATGGGCAGTGGCCACAAACACTGGAAAGAGTGTCAGGGAAACGCACACGAGCCAAGAGGAGCTCCCATGCCAACCCCCCAGGACTGAAACGTTAAGACTTTATGAACTGGCCTTGGCCGGTGTCTCTCAGTGGATAGCGCGTCGGCCTGCGGACCGAAGGGTCCCGGTTGGATTCCGGTCAAGGGCACGTGCCTGGGTTGCAGGCTCCTCCCCGCCCAGGCCCTGGTGCAGGAGGCAGCCCATGGATGTGTCGGTCTGTCTGTCCCTCTCTCCCACTCTCCCTGAAAGTCAATGGGAAAGAACAGTAACCCGTGTCTTTCCGAGGGATTAACGGGCACGGCAGCCGGGGATGCAGCGGCAGCAACTGCACAGCCCCCTCTTCTCCCCCACGGCCCCGCCCCCTCGGCCCGGGGTCTCCCGCCCCCACGGCCCAGGGGCTCCTGGAGGCCGCCCGCCTCCGTGGACTCCCTCGGGCGCCAGAAATGGTTCTATTCTGTTGACCGCAAACAGCCTTCGGGGCTGGGAGAACCGCCCCGGGCGCCCGGGGCCCAGGCCGGAGCGGGCCGCCCTGGAGGAGGCAGGACTCGGCGCCGGCCGCGCCCACCCGGCCTCGGCTCTGGGGCCACGTGCGCCCCCGCCCCGGGCTGTCCTCGGGCTCCGGCGAAGGGCGGCCCCTCTGGGTCCGGCCCGCGAGCCCCCTCCCGGCTCCCAGCTCCGACCCGCCACCAGCCTCCGGGGCCCGCGGCTCCCGGTTCCAATTGGCCGGGCTTTTGCCACGTGATCGCGGTGGTCTATCTCGCAGACGCTGATTGGCCCCGATAGGCGGGGGCGGGGCCTAGAGGGTGTGAGGCGGCGGGGACCCCGGTCCCCCGCGCCCCCGGCTCTGACATCGCCCCCTGCGCGCCCGGCTCCGAGGCCCCGGCCTGGGGTCCGGCTCTGAGCGCTTCCTCCCCGGAGCCGCGCGGGCCGTCCCGGACCCACCTCGCCGAGGGGAGCCCTGCGACGGGCGGAACCGGCCCCGGGCGGCAGGTGGCCGGACCGGGCTCGCCGCGGGCCGCAGGGTCCGTCCGGCTGCGGGTGAGATGGACACGCGGCGCGGCATCGCCAGACCCGCGGCTGCGACTCGGGCCGCTCACCGCGTGCGGGGCTCCCGGGCCGGGGAGAGGCCATCGGGGCCGCTGCCCAGGGAAGGGCGTGCCCAGCGCCACCGCGGGCTCGGCTTTGTCCAGCGGGGAGACGTCCGGGAAGGAAAGCTGCCAACGGGCCGCGTGGCCGGAGGCCGGGCCCGAAACGCCGTCTCCCACGGCGCCCTCTGCGGACACCGCCGTCCGGGACCCGGGCCGCCCGCTGCCCTCACCCTGCGCCTCCGAATCCGGGCCCCTGGGCTAGTCCGTGTTTTTCTGCCGCCGGAACCGACAGCTCCCGGGAGGGGCCGCTGTCCGCAGCGCCTGGAACTGCCTGGGCACACGCTGGGCTCGGGGGGCACGAGGCCCGGCTCTCCCCGGAGCCCTCGACCCGGCACCGGAGGGGCCCGGCCGCCAGCTCTGAGGACGGGCTGGCGGGCTTGAGGGGAGGTCATCAGGCACACGGGGTCCAGGCCGGGGGGCGCTGCAGGGGTGCCCTTCTAAGAGCGGCTGCAGGGGGCGCTGCAGGGGTGCCCTTCTAAGAGCGGCTGCAGGGGGCGCTGCAGGGGTGCCCTTCTAAGAGCGGCTGCAGGGG
This sequence comes from Myotis pilosus, assembly GCA_036010255.1. Lineage (NCBI taxonomy): Eukaryota > Metazoa > Chordata > Mammalia > Chiroptera > Vespertilionidae > Myotis > Myotis pilosus. Next base: position 315,360 of record JASKON010000006.1, read on the forward strand.
GCGCTGCAGGGGTGCCCTTCTAAGAGCGGCTGCAGGGGGCGCTGCAGGGGTGCCCTTCTAAGAGCGGCTGCAGGGGGCGCTGCAGGGGTGCCCTTCTAAGAGCGGCTGCAGGGGGCGCTGCAGGGGTGCCCTTCTAAGAGCGGCTGCAGGGGGCGCTGCAGGGGTGCCCTTCTAAGAGCGGCTGCAGGGGGCGCTGCAGGGGTGCCCTTCTAAGAGCGGCTGCAGAAGGAGCTTTGGAGCCAGAGAAAGGCGAGCAGGGCTCCCTCCGCCGGTGGACGGTGCACTGGGAGCCCCGACCCCCGGCAGCAGGAGGGCGATGGGAGACACACGCGCGCGCGCACCCCTCCCGCCCCGCGCCGGCGGACAGCTGGGTTCCTCCCCGGCGCCTGAGGCGAGGGAGGGGCCGTGCTGGCTCCCCTGCAGGGACGAGGGCGGCCTTCCTGCCCCGGAGATGATGGCTTTGGGGGGCGGGCCCAGCAGCAGAATGAGGAAAACCGCAGGTGCCCCAACCGGCCGCCTCCCTGGAGAGAGGCCCCAGGAGTGGAAGTCACACGGCCTTTCTGGGACTCGAGTACCTGCGGCACATTTCGGGGTGGCTTTGGGCCCCGGAGGGACGTGGGTGGGCCCAGAAGAGCGACAGCGGAGCAGTCCTCGGGGTTGGGTCGGGGCTCAAGGTCAAGTAGGTCCCGGCAAACGGCCTCAGCCCAGACGAGCAGCCGCCCCTGCGGGTGGGACCCCGAGCTGCAGGGGACACGGAGGCCCCGAACTCACAGGAAAGGGGCGCAGGGCACGGAGCCCCCCCCCTGAACTCACAGGAAAGGGGCGCAGGGCACGGAGCCCCCCCCCGAACTCACAGGAGAGGGGCGCAGGGCACGGAGCACCCCCAAAGTCACAGGAGAGTGGCACAGGGCATGGAGCCCCCCGAACTCACAGGAAAGGGGCGCAGGGCAGACGCAGGGCGGGACCCTTGGGCGGCGGGTGCAGGGCCCTGGGTGGGTCAGCGCACTGGGGCCGGGTCTTGCAGGTGGTGTGAGTGAGGGGGTGGCTGCAGGGGCCAGTCTGCGAGTTAGATGGTTGGTCACGCTGGCTGGTCCCCAGGAAGGTGAGTCCTTCCGCAGGCGGGTCAGGGTGGTGGGGAGACCCGGCCGGCCCCAGCGAGGGGTGCGGATCTCTGTGGGGTCGTGGGTGCCCCCCCGCCCCAGGAGGATTCAAGACTCTGGAGAGCATGTCCACACGGCGTGAAATCACTGTGTTGTTTATTGGCTGTGATTCCATCGAGAGGACACACGCGGCGCCCCGACATGCAGGAGGAGGCGCTGCGTGAGGACAGACAGACGGACGACATCCAAGGTCTAGCTAAGCTGGCTGCTCCGGGCGCCCCATGCGCGGGAACGGGGTGCGGGATGTCTGCTCAGAGCTGGCTTGTTAAGTGTGGACACGGGCATTACAACGACGAGGAGCCGGGAGGGGCGGGCGCAGGGCGCGGTGGCATTGCAGACTGGGTATGGCTTCTCTAACAGCGGGAGGCCGCGCCCTGGCCGCAGCACGTGGACACGATGGACGGACGTGGACACAAAGGGCTGGGCCGGGCTTTCTGTCCAGATTCACCCCCAGACACATTCGCCCTCATTACCTGAGATTCAACACATCCCGGTGCCGATTAAACAAGGTGGGGACGGGCTGGGGAGGCGGGAGAGGCCTGGGCGGGTCGGGGTGTCTGTGGAGCCGCCCTCTGAGCGCAAGGACCCCCGGCACCGCCCCTGGAGGGGCCGGCCCTGTGGAAGGATGGACGAGGCCGGACCCCCCACCCGACACCCTGCTGTCAAGGGCGGTGGGGCGCTGGGTCCGCTCCGAGCCCTGCTGACGGGGAGGGTGTCAGAGGTGAGGGGGCAGGCACCTTCCCCAGCACCTCGGAGGAGAGAGGTGGCCACCGGGGAGCTGTCAGGGGGTGTGGGGGCCTCTGCGCACTCGGGCGGGGTGTCCCCTCTGATCGTATTGCTGTGTTTCCCTTGGTCTGGGCCGTGGCGTTCATTAGCAGCAGAGCCTTCCAGGGCCGCGGGCCAAGGAAGAGGGAAGGACGGACGGACGGACAACGAACGAACCTGATGCGTTCAGGCGAGAGGCGTGGGCAGCGGCGGGCAGGTGTCAGTGCCGGGGAGGGTCTGGGGTCCCGGCTGACCGACAGCGAGGGGCTGCCCCCCGCCCTAAGGGTGGGCCAGGCACCAGCTGCGCCCCCCGCCCCCCAGCACGGCCGCCCACCCCCCTATGGCTGTGCTCCTGAGTTTGGGCCGGACGAGAGCGCGCACCGACAGGGACCGGGACCGCGCGCCCAGGGTGGTGGGGGCCGGCCCTTTCGGGGCCGCCTCAGGCGCTGCGGGGTGGGCGGTGCAGGGCGGGGAAGGTAGGGGTTCCGGGTCTGGGGGAGGGTCCAACCCACCCGCGGCCGGAGGAGCTGGGGCGCTGTCCGGGCCTGGGTCGGGGCCTCACGCGGCGGCGATGGCGGCACGGGGCGGGAGGGGCGGGAGGGGCGGGAGGGGCGGGAGGGGCGGGGGCTCCCGAGGCGCGGGGCGGGGACCTGGGACTATGGCTTATGTGGGCGCTAGGGCTGCATCTGCTCCGACTCCCTGCGGGGCCTCGGAAGAGGGGCGGGGGCGGGGGGCGGCCCGCGGGCGTTACTTCTTGAACATGTCCTGCAGCGGCCCGGGCAGGTACTTGATGACCGTGTCCAGGATGCTCTCGTCCTCCTCCTCGGGCTCGTCCCCGCAGCCCGGCGGGATGGCCTTCTTGGGCCGCGTCAGGCTGCCCTCCGCGTTGGCCTCCATGGCGGCCTGGGCCTCCGCCTCTCGCTCCTCCTTCTTCTTGATGCCGTACTGTGGGGACAGGGTCAGGGGTTCGCCGGGCCCCCCGACCCAGGTCTCCCCGGGTGGTGGCTGAATGGTGTTCCTGCCAAAACCCATGTCCCCGGGGCCTGACTGGGACCGGACTGGGGAACGGGGCCTTTGCAGGTGCAGTTGAGGCGAAGCCAGAACCCGGACAGCCTGGTCCCAGTCCAGAGGCTCCTGATGAGACGAGGGAGGCGCAGAGGAGAAAGCCATGAATGGGGAGAGGCTGGGAGGGTCCTGCCACAGGCCCAGGGCGCCCAGGGCTGCCGCGGGCGGGAAGGTCTCCCCTAGGAGTTCAGGGGAGCACAGCGGGCCTGCAGGCTCCACGGCAAGATTGGGTTCTCGGAGAGGACTGGCCCTCCCCCCCCCCCCCCGCTGGACCCATCCTCCCCCCCTCCCCCAGCACTGGCCAGGGGAGGAGCCTGGGGGCCGGCCTGAGGGCTGGTGGGAGCCGGGCAGGGCCATGCTGTCCTCCGTGGACTAAGCTCAGGACCCACCGAGGCCGGGGGCAGGGTGCCCCTCGGTCAGAGGGATGATGGGGAGAGGGTGTGGGGGTCAGTGATTGACAGGCTGCAGGGCCTGCTGAGGGGGGGTTTCTGCACGGGGGGGGGGGGGGCCTTCCCGCTTATCTCTCTTCATTAGCTCCCCCCCAAAACCTGGCTCTCCAGCCCTTCCCTCTGCTTCAGGGGGGGCTGACTGCCCACCCCCATGCTAGGGGCGCCTCAGCTCCCTCTTTCTTCGGCGCATGGGGTGGCTTCAGGCAGGGGAGGCAGGGCCACCCTCTGCAGGGGCCTAGGAGAGGAAGCCACGCTCTGGCTCTGGGCTCAGTGACCGGCACAGCCAGGGCGCCTGGGACTGGAGGGGGGCGAGGGCTGCCTACACCTCGGCAAGGTTCCCGTGCGGCTCCTCGCCCCTCTGAGCCCCGACCCCAGAGACCTCTGGGAGGGGCAGTGGGCACCCGAGAATGTCTGGAGCAGCAGGCACATTGCCCGAGTGCCCCACCCCTCTGAGCACTGACGGGGGGTCAGCAGACGGCAGAGGGGACACTGGGCAGCCCAGGCTCCCCCCCAGGACGGGTGCAGCGAGCACAGGCCCTCTCCTGGGTCTCTGCTCTGGGACGACCTCCCCGGGGAGCAGGGAGCGAGGAGAGGAGAGACAGCCCCAGGGGGCGGGGGGGGGGCGCCCCTGGGAGCCTGTGGAGCAGAGCGTGGGGGAGGGAGACGCCGCCAGAAACTAGGTCAGACGAGCGCTTCCCTCCAGCCCAGGGCAGGGAGCCCGCAGCCTCCTCCCTGCACAGGACGCTGTGCACGTGGCGGGGACATGCATGGGCCGTGGCCACCCAGGGGCCGTGCTGCCCAAAGCCCACACCCACAGGGCGAATGTGCACGTGCCCCGGGGAGCACGCGGTGCTCGCTAAGCACGTGACGGCAGGAACACACGTGTGACCACAGACGTGCCCCGTGGAGCAGAGGCCCCCGGACCAGGGACTGGGGGGGAGCCTGTCTGCCAGCACCTTGGGGTCACCGCTCTGGGTCCGAAGGACACCAGGCCCCAGCCCATTTGCCCCAGAGGCTCGAAGGCTTTCTGAGGCCAAGGCCACTCACCCTGGACTTGACCTGAGGGTCAAGGTTACCCCGGGGGGGCGGGGCCCCTGAGCCAGCCCCACCTCAGGCCTGGCCCCCTGTGGCCTGGTCGGAGCCCCTCTGAGGCGTCCGGGCCCAGAGCCCAGGTGACCATCACAGCTGTTCACCCGACACTGACCACCCAGGCGCCCAGCCATCCTCGCTCACCCCTGAGAGCCCGTGGACCCCTGATGGCCAGAGCGCTGACCCACACCCGGGGGCTGGGAGGGAGCCGGGCGCCCCGGGCATCGCCATGCTCTACAGTGAGAATCAGGAACATGGCCCAAAGCAGTCACGGGCACTCGCCCCCTGTCATGGGGCTGGGTCACTGGGCGGTGCCAGGGACCTGGGGACACTGGGTGGGCAAGGAGGTGCCAGGCACTACGCCCACACTGGCCACCAGGGGGCACCCGCCCCAGCAGGTCAAGGGTCAGCCTCCCACCTCCCGGGGCCTGGGCACCTCCGCTGAGGCTGGAGCGTGAGGCGGGCAGACCTGGGCCAGCCTCCAGGCCTGCCATACCCTCCTGCTGCCTCTGACCAGGCCTTGGGGCTCCTCGCTCTCTCTCAGTCTCTCTGTCTCTCTGTCTCTGTCTGACTCTGTCCTCTGACGACCCCCATCTGGTCCCCGTCTCCCCACCAGCCCCCGAGCCCCGGGCACAGCCTGTGTGGGGTCTGGTTCCCCCACAGCTCCTGGCCGTCCTGGGGGCAGGGCTTGCGAGCTGCTCCCTGCAGGTCCCAGGGAGGACCTTCAGGCGTGTGGCCCCCCTGCCCCACTGATGGGGGGCACAGAGGCTGCGGCTTCCCCGCCCCCCCGCCCCCCCACAAGGCCTGGCTCCCGTGCCAGGCCCTTCACTGGGAACACTGATGGCGGGGCCGGGCCAGGCACCACATAGATCCCCTTGGAGGCCTCACGGCCCCCCACCCAGCCCCCACGCCAGGGGTGCCTGCCCCCCCCCCCCCACGAGGACAGGACGGCTCCTCATCAGGAGCAGGAGGGACAGAGGGCACGGCCGTCCGCAGCGAGTCTGTGTGGCCAGCGTGGTCACCTGGGGTGCAGTGACCTCCCGTCCTACCCCCCAAGGGACCAGCTCCCACCGCTCCTGAGCCAGGAGTCCAAGGCTCTGTCCCTGGAGCTTAAAGAGGAGGGGGGGCCCGGCCGGCATGGCTCAGGGGTTGAGCATCGACCTACGGACCAGGAAGTCAGGGTTCAATTCCCAGCCAGGGCACAGGCTGGGCTTGCAGGCTCAATCCCCAGTGGGAGCCGACCCATGATTCTCTCTCATCATAGATGGGTCTCTCTCTCTCCTCTCTCTCTCTCTCTCTCTCTCTCTCTCTCTCTCTCTCTCCCTCCCTCCCTCCCTCCCTCCCTTCCTCTCTGAAATCAATAAAAATATATATTTTTTAAAAGAGGGGGTAGGAAGAGGCCCCCCAGCCCACAGGTCCCCCAGGCAGCATCCCTGTGTCCAGGGCCGGTCCCCAGCCCCCAAGTTGGGCCCTGCAGCCCCAGTGGTGAGGTCCCTGGGTGAGTTCAGGGCGCCTTCCCAGGGGGCGGGGCAGGGCTCCCCTGTCCCGGGACCCACCTGTCCCCCCCGTCCTGAGGCCCACCTGCCCCCCCATCCCACAGGCCCACCTGTCCCCCCCCTGCCCCGAGGCCCACCTGCCCCCCCATCCCACAGGCCCACCTGTCCCCCATCCCACAGGCCCACCTGCCCCCCATCCCACAGGCCCACCTGTCCCCCCTGGCCCGAGGCCCACCTGCCCCCATCCCACAGGCCCACCTGCCCCCCATCCCACAGGCCCACCTGTCCCCCATCCCACAGGCCCACCTGCCCCCCATCCCACAGGCCCACCTGTCCCCCGTCCCCCAGGCCCACCTGTCCCCCCATCCCACAGGCCCACCTGCCCCCCATCCCACAGGCCCACCTGTCCCCCATCCCACAGGCCCACCTGTCCCCCGTCCCCCAGGCCCACCTGTCCCCCCCATCCCACAGGCCCACCTGTCCCCCCATCCCACAGGCCCACCTGTCCCCCGTCCCCCAGGCCCACCTGTCCCCCCCATCCCACAGGCCCACCTGTCCCCCATCCCACAGGCCCACTTGCCCCCATCCCACAGGCCCACCTGTCCCCCATCCCACAGGCCCACCTGTCCCCCATCCCACAGGCCCACCTGCCCCCATCCCACAGGCCCACCTGCCCCCCCCCATCCCACAGGCCCACCTGTCCCCCCGTCCCCCAGGCCCACCCCCCCCGCCTGAGGCCCACCTTGTCCCGGATGCCCTGCCGCATGGCCTCGCGCTCGGCCTCCATCTTGGCGTACTTGGCCTTGCGCTCCTCCTCCTCCTGCCGCAGGGCCTCCTGGCGCTCCTCCTCCTTCTTGGCCGCGTCAGGGTCCTTCTCCTCATCGCCCCCCAGCATCTTGCCCATGTCCTTGGTGGCCCCTGGACAGGAAAGCGGGTGAGTCGGGGCAGCCCCACCACCGGACAGTCCTGCCCGGATGGGGGGCGTCCGGCACTAACCTGGGTTCTATCCACAGGGGGAAGCACGGGTTTGTGGAGTGGGAGGCAGTGTGTGCGACGGGCACGCGTAGGCAGCAGGATGCATGTGTGTGGCTGTGCGGTTGTATCTGTGTGTGTGTGTGGCTGTGCGGTTGTATCTGTGTGTGTGTGTGCGTGTGCGTGTGCGGTTGTACTGTGTGTGTGTGCAGTTGTATGTGTGTGTGCGCGGTTGTACTGTGTGTGGTTGTATCTCTGTGTGTGGTTGTATCTGTGTGGTATCTGTGAGAGTGTGTGTGTGTGTGGTTGTATCTGTGTGGTTGTGTCTGTGAGTGTGTTGTATCTGTGTGTGTGTGTGGTTGTATCTCTGTGTGTGTGGTATCTGTGTGTGTGGTGGTATCTGTGTGTATCTGTGTGTGCGGTTGTATCTCTGTGCGGATATATCTGTGAATGTGTGTGTGGTTGTATCTGTGAGTGTGTGTGGTTTTATCTGTCTGTGGCTGTATCTGTGTGTGAGTGGTTGTATCTGTGTGTGGTTGTGTGTGTGGTGTGTGTGTGGTTGTGTGTGTGTGGTTGTGTGTGTGGTATGTGTGTGTGGTTGTATATGTGTGTGTGGTTGTATATGTGTGTGGTTGTATCTGAGTGTGTGTGGTTGTGTGTGTGTGTGTGGTTGTGTGTGGTTGTGTGTATGTGTGTGGTTGTATATGTGTGTATGTGGTTTGTGTGTGTGTATTGTTGTTTGTGTGTGTGTGGTTGCGTGTGTGTTGTTGTGTGTGTGTGGTTGTGTGTGTGGTTGTGTGTGGTTGTGTGTGTGTTTGTTTGTGTGTGTGGTTGTTTGTGTGTGGTTGTATGTGTGTGTGTGTGGTTGTGTGTGTATGTGGTTGTATGTGTGTGTGGTTGTGTGTGTTTGTGTGTGTGTGGTTGTGTGTGTGTGGTTGTGTGTGTGTGGTTGTGTGTGTGTGTGTGTGGTTGTATGTGTGTGTGTGTGTGGTTGTGTGTGTATGTGGTTGTGTGTGTGTGTGGTTGTGTGTGTTTGTGTGTGTGTGGTTGTGTGTGGTTGTGTGTGTGTGGTTGTGTGTGTGTGTGTGGTTGTGTGTGTGTGTGGTTGTATGTGTGTGTGGTTGTGTGTGTGTGTGTGGTTGTGTGTGTGGTTGTGTGTGTGTGTGGTTGTGTGTGTGTGTGGTTTGTGTGTGCGTGAGCCCCCGGAGCGGGCAGGTGTGTGTCCTCTCTGGGGCCTGCGTCCAGCCCAGGCCCAGCCCTGGGAGGACTGGAGGACGGGCCGCGTGGAGGACGTGGGCGGAAGGGCCCAGAAGGCGCACCGGCCACGCTCTCCCCGTGAGCCCGATTCACAGGCAGCAGACATCCCCCCAGACGCCCCTGGGGCTCGGCTCCAGGATGGAGCCCTGTAATTACAGCCTGGCCTCCCCAGGCACCCGCGAGGCCTGGCCCTGTGGGGGCTCCAGGGAGCAGAGCGCTGATGCCAGGCACCACAGGGCAGCGGGGGCACTGCAGTCGGCACATGGCGGCCTGGAGCAGCCACCCGCCGGGCACCCCCTCAGCCAGAGGAGCCGGCCCAGCCGCCCCTGCACGCTCCCCTGGACTCTCCTGTTCCCGAAGGACCTGCTGCTCCCGGTGCCGGCTGCCCCCACACGGATCCTCAGCTCTGAAGGCCGCCCCCGCCTCTGGCCACTCATCGCCCCCACGAGCACGCGCCTGGGGACTAAGCCACGAGGCGGAGACGCAGAGGCCACGCCGCCTGTGGGGGTGGGTGCTCGCACAGGGCCCCCGACGGCCGCGCCCAGCCCTCCCTCCGGGCTCAGCGCTCCAGTCCTGGGTGCTGGTGCCGGTGCTGATCCGATGCGGCACCGGTCTGTGTGCCAAATGCCGCCTTTGCCGACTGCTCGGGCACGACCCCCGTGTGGGCAGAGGGCAGACCGGCGGGCGGATGGTGGGAAACACGACTCTGCACGGGCTCTGGGCCATGCCGATTCCCCGGGGCCTTCCTGGCGCCACAGACTTCTGTGGGTCACGGGGTGTGAGGAGGCCCCGGTGACCTGGTCACCATGTCCCCGTGGGCACAGGTCCAGACCACTGAGAGCCTCGGGGTCCGGTTTCAGCCACATCTGCACAATTTTGCGAAGCAGATTTGGGGCCAATGACTCAAGGGAAACTGGGTCATGGAGTCACTTATACATTCTTCCGATGTCTCCCCTGGTAACTAGGCCAGAACCCGTCTGCCTCCTCTCTGGCGGGTGAGGGACTCGGACCTGTACCTAGAAGGTGCTCAACAAGTATCTGGCTGATAATGAATTTAAAACATTTCAGAGAGCCCTGACCGGTGTGGCTCAGTGGATAGAGCGTCGGCCTGCAGACCAAGGGTTCTAGGTTCGATTCTGGTCAAGGGCATGTGCCTTGGTTGTGGGCACATCCCTAGTAGGGAGTGTGCAGGAGGCAGCTGATCGATGTTTCTCTCATCAATGTTTCTAACTCTCTACCCCTCCCCCTTCCTCCCTGTAAAAAATCAGTAAAATATATTTTTTTAAAAAAACATTTCAGAGATATGCCTCATGCTCTCAGCCACAAATGAAGCCCTCACACGCCCTACAGCTAACATAGTCCACAGTGAAGTCCTGAGCGCTTTTCTCGTGGCTCCGTAACAAGCAGGAGGTGCCCTCGCCCCCTCCCCGGAGGACCCAGCCCTTGCACCACAGCAAGAACAGCAGCCCGACCGCGGGGCTCAGGGCTTGAGGGCGACCTGGGAGCCAGGAGGTCACTGGTGATCCCGGTCGGGGCACAGGCCCGGGTTGCAGGCTCGATCCCCAGTGTGGGGCGTGCAGGAGGCAGCCGATCACCGATTCTCTCTCATCACTGATGTTTCTCTCTCTCTCCCTCTCCCTCCCTCTCTCTGAAGTCAATAAAAATATATTTTCCAAAGAAATTACACACAGAAGCAGCGCATGGCCGGGCGGGGCCACCCCTCGGTGCAGAACCGTGAAAGGAGGGGCTCTGTTGGAAGCAGATGTTTGCACACCTGTTCACAGCAGCCAGGGGCGGAGCAGCCCGTGCCCATGGGTGGATGGCGGGTCAGCAGGACGCGGTCCATCCACAGGGTGGATGGGGTTCAGCCTCGAAATGGAAGAAGCCGGCCCCGGCTGCACCGGGAGGAGCCCTGGATCTGTGAACGGGGAGGCAGTGTGTGCCGAACCTGCGCGATGGCCCCTCCACAGGCCCCTGGGGTGTCAGCCCCACAGACCTCGAGCAGAAGGGCGGGGGCGGGCGGGGCTTCATGTGGGATGGGCAGAGGGTCCGTCTGGGAAGTGGAGAGTCCTGCGGCGACGGTGGTGGCTGCAGGACCTGGGCCTGTGCCTCTGCCCCAGCTGGGCGGTGAGGGCAGACGTATGTTCCAGGTCTTTCATTACAATAGAGAGAGAAGCACAGCTATCGGGCTCAGGGCAGCCTCCCCACGTGTCCCAGGGGCCCGGGCCTCCGTGCGAAACCTCTTGGGGGCAAATGAGTCAGAAAGTGAGTCAGACCACGCGGCCGACGTCTGGGAACCGAGATCCGAGCCTCTGCCCGTCCAGCCACACTCGGGGACTGGCGTCCCGGACGCCCCCACGTCAGCAGGACACACGGGAACAGCCTGCGCTTCGGGCCGCAGAGGGAGGCCGGCACGCCGCCCCCCACCCCACGGCTCCTGCTCTGGGGGAGAAGCCGGGCTCAGGCGCACAGTTCACCCCTGAAACACCCAGGCGGGCACCTGCTCCGGGGGACGGAAGGACAGTGGAAAGACAGACGGATCCCGGGGACACGCGTGAGAAATGGCAGCCGGGAGGACAGCCTGACCACGCTGTCCCAATCCGTCTGAAAACCGGGCTGCAGGCGACGCTACAGGCTTGTCCGCGCCAAGACGCGTCTAGGGACTCGTGGGTGGGCTCTCAAACGCTGGGCATTTAGGTCGTTCTCTGGAGGGAGGGCAAGAGGGACAGCCCCGCAGTTCACCAGTATTTCTGTGAAATCGGCATGAGAACAATGCCAAACTCAGCCGAGAGGGAGGGAGGGGGCCAGGCCTGTGCCGGCCGAGGGGGGGCTGGCTCAGCGGTCGGGCTCAGTGGGGTTCACGCTAAGGAAGACGAGGTTCGCGACGGGAGAACCTTCGCTCCTGGATCCTGGACCCCATGTGCGTCCCGACACCCCTTGCCCTCCTCCCTGCAGAGGGTGCCGCTGGGAGGGGTGCGGACGGGCCCTGCCACAGCTCACCCCCCCAGAAGGCCTGAGACGACACCGCCTAACGACCACGCACGCGTGAGAGCGGGACAGAGACGCCACTGGCCTTGCATGCCCCCCCTCAGGAGGTCCCCAAGGATCCGGCAGGAGGAGAGACGGGGCCCCAGGCAATGGAGTGGTGACAGCCTGGGGAAGGGGCAGGGGGAATGGGGGGCATCTGTAAAACTGCCTACAGCACATAAAGCCAGGCGTGACCAGGCGTGACCAGGACGGCGCGTTTACACTTTTCTTTAGCATTTCAATTCCCTGCAATGAACAGTTACTATTTTATTGATTGCAGAGAGGAAGGGAGAGAAACATCCATGATGAGAGGGAATCACTGGTGGGCTGCCTCCTGCGTGCCCTGCACGAGGGATGGAGCCTGCAACCGGGCGTATGCCCCGATCAGAATCAAACCAGGCCCTTCAGTTCGCAGCCGAGGCTCTACCCACTGGGCCACACCGGCCAGGGCTGAACACTCACTATTTTAACGACGGGAAAATTCACTCTCATGTTAAAAAAATAACTGAATGCCAAGATCAAAACACTTTTTCTGTTTTAGGAACAGTCCTTCGGATCTGAGCCACCAGCCGGAAGGGGGGGGCGCGTGCGGGCAGAGCCCCTGGGAAGGCGAGGCCGGCCCCGAATACGCGCTGTGGCCTCGACTCTGACCGCTGGAGCTGAAGCGATGTGTTCAAAGGGCACGGCTGCTCGGAAGCAGAAGGTGTGAGAGAGCACTCAGCCACGTGACAGCATACACTCAGGAAGCATTTTAGGGACGAGGTCAGGAGGGTCAGGTGTGATCCCTGAAGCCAAGTCCTTCACAGCCCCCCCCCCCCGCAGGGCGTGCACCCCGGGCCCTGCAACAGGAGGGGCCCCCCAGGGTCAGGGGACAAACCAGGTTCCCAGGAGAAGTACAGCCCAGCTTCTGACTCGCTCATCTCCCGATCCCTGCTGGTCAAGGTCAGGCCAACCAGCAAGGGCGACCTGGTTAAATGAAAGCTGCTTTCTCCGTCCTGCCAGCACAGGTGAGCCCACCCCTCCTGCATGTGGGGGGCCCCCAGGGCCGCCTCCTGAAGGTGACCTGACGAAAGGAACGGTCGGAAGGTCGAGGGTCGCTGCTCCTGGCCTGGCCGCAGCCCCACCCACACCGATGCACTTCCCTAATCTCCGGCGAGGCTTCTGCTGCCCTGAAGCACTCACCACTGGGGAACACCCTTCTCTCCCCACCAATCCCTTTTGTGGTCGCAAACCTTGGTGAGCTGCCTGGGACCCCCGCTGGGAACGGCCCCTCCCTCGGCCTCCCTGACCTCAGAAGCCCCGCCCGCCGTGGCCCTGCCGCACTCAGAGCAGAGCGTCTGGTCTTGGCTTTGGGGAGGATCACACGGAGACAGAGGCCGGATGAAGACGCCAATTAGTGAGCCAGACAGAACAAGCTCCGGCAGATGGCACGCCCGGCCTCAGGGGCAGGAATAATCCCGTCGCCTGTCCCTCCATTCAGCCTCTCTCTCTGCCACTCACTGCCCTGGGCCGGGAGGGGGACCTGACCCTCTGACCCCCCTCCCGCACCTCCGGGCCCCCCCCCGAGACGGTTGAGCGAGCAATGGCCGGGTGGCTCCCTCCCCGAGGGTCTGGCAAACAGAAGCCCCTTCTGACCACCCCCTGCCCTTCCCCACCCCAGCGCCTTCACCTGTGGGAGCCCCTAGGTGGGCACGGCCTCCCTTCTCTCGGGCTGTCATGGTCTGGACACGGAACCCCTGGGCGACCTGGCCGAGAGCGAACGGCCCACCTGCAGAGCCCCGAGGCCCTCCCTGGCGCTGTGCCCACGAAGGGCTTCTCCTCGGCCCACAGAGGGCTGGGAGCGGCGCCCAGCCCCACAGCAGCCGCCCAGGGTGCCGCCGTCCACTCCGCCCCTCAAGCCCCACAAACCCCGGTGCCTCCTCCTCCCGAAACAGAACAGCCTACGCCTCCAGGGGGCCCACTCCCTGCAGGACCCGGTGCACACTGAACGGCCACCGGGAGCCCCCGGACGTACCCAGGGTTCTGCAAAGTTCCCCTTCGACCTCCGGCTGCGTCGGCTCGGCCAGCCGGGGCCCCTGAGCCCAGCTCCGACGTCCCCTCCTCCATGAAGCCCGCCCTGCCCCCCACCCCCACAGGCCCCAAGGGCTGGACATGTTCTGGACACAGACTGTGTCGCCCTGAGGCGGGAGGGCCGCACAGACGCCTGAACCGGGGCTTTTGGGCCAAATTAGCCACTTTGCCTGCTTGGGCCTGAGGAGTGTCTACGGGCCAGCTAACCTGAAGGCCAGCTCTGCCCAGGGGTAAACGTAGCTCCCGGCGGGCGCACTTCCTGCCCTTGGGGAAACAGTTCCTCCAGCACAGCTGGAGGCTGAGGCCCAGGCCCCGGGGGCACCTTCTCCCTTCTCAGGCCTGAGCCTGGGCTGATGTGAATCTGCGTTTGTCTAAGGCGCCTTGGGGTGGCGGGAAGTTTGCCTTGAGGAGGGAGCCTTCCTTAATGATTTGGCCCCAGAGTCCTCTGTCCCCTTGAGGTGCCCTGGCCTCGGGCAGGCCCAGCGGCTGTGCCTGGGGTCACGTCTCCTGAGTTGAGGGAACCAGGGAGCCCTGGTCAGGCCCCGAGAGCAGATGCCCCCACAGGCCTGTCAGTCAGCCTCTGGCTGTGTCTGGAGACACCGTGTGCGCCTCCCACGTCCACTCCAGGGGCCTGAGGCTGGTGTGTCTGGGCCAACCCTGCCATCTCAGGGGAAGCAGCCCCGGGCGCCCCCTGTCCCTTCCTTCCTGGCCTCAGCTGCCCCCCTGCCCTTAGAAAAACAGCACCAGGAGTCCGCACGAGGCCACCGGTCCGTGCTGCTGGCCCTGCTGGGGTGGGACAGGCCCAGACAGTGTGCTGGCAGCTGGGTCCCTCTGCTCCTGCCCAGGGCCGTGCCAGAGGTGCCAGAGGTGCCAGAGGTGGGAGGCACCACAGACCAAGGGCAGCAGAACCGGCCATGCACTGGGGGCCGCAGTCACCCCGCCTGCCCGTCCCCTGCAGGCTCCCCACCAGGCGGTCACCTGGCAGCTCTGTCCCAGGAGAGGCTCTGCCTGAGACACCGGGGCAGGGCAGGGAGGAGGCGCTGGGAGTGTGTCCTGGGCGGAGGACGTGGTGAGCTGGGCACAGCCTCAGGGGGCCAGCACTTAACTCGGCCGCAGGGCGTCCTGCCCCTCCTGAGCGGGGCTGCCTGCGGGGCTGTCTGGGTCTCTGCCCGCCTCCACTCCTGTTTCGGAGACACCTGTCTGTCTGTCTCTGTCCCCCCCTGTGTCCCTCTCTCAACCTCTCTCTGCTCTCACACCCGGCCCCGCCCCGTGGGTCCTCAGCCTGCGTCCAGGTGCTGTCTCTCCCTCGAGGCTCTTCTCGGCTATGAGCCACAGTCGTGACTGACGCTGTCGCCCCTGCCTGGCTTCGAGCAGCCTCGCTGTTGTCTCTGACTCCTGCATCTGCCTCCCTCCATCTCGTCTCGCACGTCCTGGGGCACTTCTCTCTCTCTCTCTCTCTCTCTCTCTCTCTCTCTCTCTCTCTCTCTCTCTCTCAGTTTCTGCTCTGTATCTCCTCTCTCCGGCTCCATCCCCGTCCCTGCTTCTCTGGGTTCACCTCCTCTCGACCGTTTCCGGGTTTTTCCTGCAGGTTCCTCTGTCTGGGGCTCCGGTCTGTCCCCCTCAGAATATTCCTGGTCTCTGTCTGTCTCTGTCCCTCTGTCTGTTTCGTTGTCACCCGGGCCCTGGGCCGGGAAACAGACAGAAACCCAGTCTCACCCAGAGGCCAGCGCAGCCCCACCCCCAGCGCCAGGACAGCGACTTCCGAATGTCTGGGAGCACTGGGCATCCAGGACACCCCAGCGCCACCCCCTCCGCCACCCCCTCTGCAGCTCCCACACCCTCAGGGGCGCCCCTGCCGCCGCAGGGGAAACTCTGGGTGACACCACACAGAGGGCGTGCGGCTGGCAGGCACCCAGCTAATTGCAGCCCTGTCGACAGCCAAATCAGAGCCTTGGTTTTCCTGCGAGCCCACCTCAGGGCCTGAATTAGCGCCTAATTAATTATCTGTAACAGCCTGCGGTGCTGGGCGGACGCGGGCCTCCCGGTGCCAGGAGGCTGCCGGCCCTGAATCCCATCCCGGTGACGTAATCATTATAATTAGACGCAACCTGAAGCCTGTCTATCCTTGACCATGGGGGCCAGGCCCGATGTCTGCTCATGTCGTTTCTCTAGGAGACAAGCCACATGTGAGCCCGTCCTGTGGGCAGGGGCACCGGCCCCTCCATGCAGCCCCCGGTCCCTGACGGCAGTGCCCACCTCGGCCAAGCTCCCGACCCCCTGACACAGCAGCAGCACCCAAGACCACGCAGTGGACGGCATCAGGCCAGCGTGGGGCCACGGACGATGCCCAAGCAGCTCTGTCACGGCCACCAGAGCTGGGCCAGGCTCCCATCAGGGAGACGGGGCAGGAGCACGGGAAGGCCCCGCCGGGTGCCCCGCTCTTCACCCACCTCTGGGGCCGATCTCCGGCCATGAGGATGCCTGGAGCCCACTAGGCACAGGATGCCCTTCACATGGGGGTCAGCAGGTTGAGGGAGTCCCCTCCCCCAAACACAGGAGGTCGCACTGCCTCGTGGAGGGGCCGGCTCACCGCTGTCCGGGACACATCCCTCGTTGTGCTCAGCCAGCCCCGTCCCCTGTGTCGCCTGCGGCCCCCACCCCAGGCCCAGCTGCTGTGGCCCTGCTCCCCGAGGGCCACCCACCCTGCAGGGGAATTGTCCCTCGTGCCCCTGAATCCCTCCCTGGGGTGTCCCCATGCCCAAGGGGGCGCTACTGCTTGCTCAGCCTTGACCCCTGCAGCACCCTGGCCGCCGAGTGTGCGGCCTGCCACCTGCTGGGTGCACCGTACCCCCCTTCCTACCTCCCAGGGCCTGTTTCATCACGAACTCCATGGCACCGGCTTTGATTCCTCAAAGGGTCCCAACTCACAATCAAGTGTGGCCGCCGAGTCCTGGGCCTGGAAGAGAGGAGCCGGTCACAGGCCACCAGCCCACCAGCCCACCTGCAGGCTTCCTCCTCGTCCCGCCTCCCCCGCCCCCCGCGCCCCCCCAGACGGCGCCTGGACGCAGACTGAGGACCCATGGAGATGGGGCTGGGGGCTGGGAGAGCCTCATTCCCTGGACCCTGGCCAGGTCCCTGTGGAGGGGCTCCCCCGACCCCGACACCCTGGCCAGGGCAGCAGGTCCCAGGACCCCGGCTGGGTCTGCAAAGTGGTCTCAGGGCCCCTGAGATTCCTGGAGAGGGATGGGGTACTCAATCTTGGGGAGAGGCACAGCTCAGAGGAGCCGGCCTGCAGGAAGCAGGGGCAGGCACAGGGCATTTGAAGGTGACTGGCTGCTGCGTCCTGGTGGGCCCGGCCGGGGGAGGGGGACAGGGTCCACCCAAGAATCAGGGTGGGGGATGGGGCCCGAGTGGGTGCCCTCGGGGAGGGCCTGTGGCTGCTGGTGGAGGTGTTGGGAGGCCTGGCTCCATCCAGGGGAGACCTCGTGCCCACGGCCACGGGCCCACCACAAGGAGGGGGTGGGAGAGCCAGGAGGGGGCCTGCCTCTGCATGGGGGGCCCCTGGGTCCAGGCTCCCGGTGAGACCTGCCGTGAAGGGGGGTCCCTGCAGAGCCGCTGCTTCCTGCGCCCCCCCTCCTCTGCAGGAGACCCGCCGGGCGCTGGGCAGGGGGGCGGGGTGCCCCCCCTCGCAAAGCGCTGGCGCGCAGGGCGCCTTTGCCGCAAAGCAGATTCGCTTCCAAACTTCTCCCCTGGCTCCCGGGGAGCGGGGACCGCAGGGCCTGCCGCAGAGGTCGGGGCGCTGCTGGGCTCCCCCAGGGCGCGTGCCTGGCTCCCCTCGCCGTCCCTCTCCGCTCTGCTGCGGGCAGCGTCCCCCTCGGCTTGGCGGACAGAGGGCGAGCTGCCCGGCTCTGCGGAGCGGCCCCGGGGCTGGGGGGCGGGGGCGCCAGGGGAGGGAAGGAGACAGAGGACAGGGCAGGGGGACAGGGCAGGGCAGGGGGACAGGGGGGACAGGGGAGGGCAGGAGCCGGGGACCCAGCCGAGAGGGAGGGCGCCGCCGGGACGCGGGCCGCTTCAGCACCGCGCGGGTGGACAGCGCCCGCCCGCCAAGCGCGTGCCCAGCGGGGCCGGGGCCGGGCCGGGTCGGAGGGGGCTGCGCGCGGGGCCGGTTACCTTCCCGACCGGGGTGCGGGCGGCGGGCGGGCGGGCGTCAGCGGCGGGGCGCGCTCGGGCCGACCGGGTCCATGTGGCGCCCCAGGAACTGCGGCGGCGGCTGAAGGGCACCGCGAGGAGGCGCGTCACACGGAGGCTCCCCGCCCCCCGAGCGTGACGGGGAGGGCGGGGCGCGCGGCGCGGGGGGCGGGGCGGGGGCTGCGGAGCCGCGCCCCCATCTCCCTCCAGAGCCCGCCCCGCGCCGGGTTCGGGGTTCCAGCCCTTGGCGCCCGCCCGGCCCCCGAGTCCCAGGCACCGCGCCCCCCGCGCCGCGCGGTGTGGACCCGGTGGGCCGCCCTCCCCTCGCCGGGTCCTTCGTGAGCGCGTGCGGGACCGACACCCTCAAACCTGGAGGGAAAGTCCCTCCTGGGGCTGGAGAGGGGGGGCCGGGGGTGGGGGCGCCCCCTCCCCAATCGCTCCGCCACGGGAGGGGGTTCCCGGGGGGGGAGGTGGTTCCGAACCCGAGTGACCCCGACCCTCGCTCTCGGGCGGCCTCTGGGCGGGAGGGGGGCCCCCAGACTTCTGACCCCTCCCCCGGCGGAGAGAGACCCGAAGACGCCCGGCCTATTTTTCCATGAAAGTGACCGAGGAGCCGGGTCCGCGGACGGTCGGGGCCCGCGGCGGGGAGCGGGGAGCGGGGAGGGAGGAGGGGGTGGGGGAGGGGAGGGGGCCCTGCGCCCCGGGCCCCGCCCCGCGGTCCGCGCCAGCCCCGCCCGCCGCCCCCTCCGCGCCCGGGAGCTGCCTCCGCGGAGCTGCACTGCGGCCCGCGCTTGGCGGTCGCTGCAAGGTCGCAGCTCCGCCTCCTGCCCCAGCCCGTCCCGGTCCCTGCGCGGCCTCGTGCGGGGAGAGGCCTGCGGGGTCCGCGCTGCCTGTGGCGGTGGACACCCTGCGGCCGCAGCAGCCACTGGTCACCGGCCCGCCGGGCTGAGTCATGGGGAGTCGCGGGTGGCGATGGAAGCGGTGGATCCTGGGGCTGCCCCTGCCCCTGCCCCTGCCCCTGCCCCTGCCCCTGCCCCTGCCCCTGCCCCTGCCGCTCCTCGCGCCCTTCCCGCCGCTGCCTGGACCTCAGCCCGAGCTCGGGAGGACCGGCCTGGTCCCAGTCCGCTGGCCCCTCGGCCCACCTCCTGCCCCGCGGACCCTCGGCCCTGGCGGCCTGAGCCAGCGGGGCGGGAGGGGGCGGAGGGGAGGACAGGGGACCCCCGCGGGGCCGCAGACCCCCAGGAACGGGAGGAGGACGTCTCTGCTTTTTGCTTTTCTTTTTAAATATATTGCTTATTGGTTTTGGAGAGAGAGGAGGGGGAGGGAGGGAGAGAAGCATCAGCGATGAGCATCCCTGATGGGCCACCTCCTGCAGCCCCGCGCTGGGGATGGAGCCCAACCCGGGACCAGGCTGTGCCCTGACCGGGATCGAACTGTGACCTCCGGGTTCATAGATCAGATCGAGGCTCAACCACTGAGCCACGCTGGCCGGGCTGCTTCATATCATTTTTTTTTTATTGATTATTTTATAGAGTTAGAAACATCGATGAGAGAGAAACATCGATCAGCTGCCTCCTGCACGCCCCCCACTGGGGATGTGCCCGCAGCCAAGGTACCTGCCCTTGACCGGAACCAAACCTGGGACCTTTCAGTCCGCAGGCCAACGCTCTATCCACTGAGCCAAACCGGTTAGGGCAGCGGTTCTCAACCTGTGGGTCACGACCCCTCTGGGGGTCAAACGACCCTTTCACAGGGGTCGCCTAAGACCATCGGAAAACACCTATATAATTACATATTGTTTTTGTGATCAGTCACTAATCTTTAATGATGTTCAATTTGTAACAATGAAAATACAACCTGCATATCAGATATTTACATTATGATTCATAACAGCAGCAACATGACAGTGATGAAGTAGCAACGAAAATAACTTTATGTTTGGGGGTCACCACCACATGAGGAGCCGTATTAAAGGCTCGCGGCATCAGGAAGGTTGAGAACCGCTGAGCTTATGAGGTGGGTCAAAGGTCAGCCTTGTGTGGGTCTGGGGACAGGAGCTGTGGAGGGGCCACCCATTCCCAGGGTCTGAAGATCCCTAGCTCAGGGTCCTTGCCCCCCTGATGGGATGACCCACAGCGGACATCCTTCAGGCAACCCCCCAGAGGACCCCACAAGCCACCTGCAGAGAGACAGCCCCTGACCTAAAGGCGCCAGGTTGGGCGGGTGCGGCCTGCAGGCCCAGGAAGTGCAGGCCGTCAGAGCAGACAGGGCAGGGCCCAGCCCCAGTGCTGGAGTCTGCACCCCGAGTGCACCCACACCCTGAGCCAGGGGCTCACTGGCCGGGACAGGCTCGGACACAGAGGCCAGAGGCCTCTGCTGGCTCCTGGATGCTGCTGACCCTCCACGTGTGTCTCCAGCCCTCCCCCTCCCTGGGGGGTCACTATCAGAGGTCAGCCGTGGGGCCACCATCTCCCTCTCTCATGGCCTCTCCCTCCCGGTCTCTCTCTCTGCTGTTACCCGTCTTACCCTCGCCACACACAGCGGCCCCTCAGTTCACGTCTGCCGCCGAGCGGGGGACAGACCAGGTTGCTGACAGGAGGGTCAGAGTGATGGGCGCCTGGGAGGAGGAAGGCGGCGGGTGCGGGCACAGGCAGCGGGGAGCGTGAGGGCTGGAGGGCGCAGTGCAGCTTGGCAGGAGGGAGGACACGACACCTGGGTGCCCAGCGATGGCCGCAGGCCACACCCAGTAGGACTTGGCGTCCTGCGAGAGCCAGGACGAGGACCCGGTGCTGGTGACAGACCCAGGCCCACAGCCGGCCGAGCGAGACCGTGGGAGCTTAGTAGGAACTTGTACCAGTGAGAAAGGTGGGCTGAGGCGGCTGAAGCCCCAGGGGGGCTCATCAGGCACCTGGGGGTGGCCTCTGTCCTGATGGTGTTGGGCCTGGAGGAGGGGGGATGGGGAGGTGGACGGAGGTGGGGTGGGGAGGTGGAGGGAGGTGGGGTGGGGGAGTGGACAGAGGTGGGACGGGGGGTGGATGGAGGGGGGTGGGGGGGTGGTCAGAGGTGGGGTGGGGAGGTGGGTGGAGGTGGGGAGGGGAGGTGGACGGAGGTGGGTGGGGCGGTGGACGGAGGTGGGGTGGGGAGGGATATGGCAGGCAGCTGGGTGAGGGGAGGTGTCCCACCAGGAGGTCAGCTCAGCACCCCAATAGCTCTTCAGAGCACTGCCCCCCAGAAACCGGCCGGCAGCCCCAGCCCCAAGCAGGACTGAAGGAGACCTGGTGCTGTGTGTGGGACCCCGCCATCCACAGGTCCCCTCTGCCCCCCCACGGTCACTCTGGAGGCAGAGGCGGCTGCCGCCCTCCTGCTCCAGCCCCCACCCGCCTCTCTGGAAGCCCCTGTGGGCACCCCTCGGCTCCCTCCATGGAGGCCATCTGGTGCCAGCTCTCTGTTCCCTGGCGTTCAGTCCCCCAGGGCACCCTGCTGCCTGGGGGCGGGAAGGGGGTGCAGACCCTGAGGGGGACCTGGGAGGGGCTCCTGGCACACCAGGGACTCCCCAGAAACTTCAGATGCCAACTTAATAATTTAACAAGCTGAGTAACAGTCCTGGCACCGCCCCGCTGCATGGCCATCTTCCCATCGGATCTGTTATTACTTAAAAGGCTGCGACAGGGAGAAGGAAAGCGAGCAGCTGGCAGGACCCCGCGTGCCTCCCTGATGCCTCCATGGGGCAGGCCCAGCCTGCAAGGCTCAGTGCTGCAGCCTCACGACCAGTTCAATCCCCAGACCCCGTCCGGTCCTGGGGTGCTGAGACCCGGGCCCAGTCGGGAATCCTCACTGTCCGTTTCCACAGAGGCCCTGCCCCCCAGGCTGCTCCACACCGCAGGCCATGCTTCCTGCTCCTGCCCACACCCACCTGCACAGCTGGCCTCCCGGCTCTGGGCAGTTTACCCCACACCAGCCCTGTCCCACAGCACAGAGGCCGCAGAGCTGGTGGGGTCAGGGTCAGGGTCAGGGTCAGGGAGGGTGGTAGCCCTGATCTCACAGGGGCTGGGAACGGTCCCTTCAGGGCTGCCCAGCAGGGGCCAGGGTCCGGGTGGGGTACAGGGGCAGCCAATCCCAGAGGAGCTCCTGGCCGGGGGAGGTGCCCAGGCCACACCACAGACAGCCTCACACTACCCTGTAGGCACAGCGTGGGAGGCCCCTGCGAGGCCAGGAGCTGTGGGGGGGAGGGAGGGGCGGAAGGCCAGGCCCCATACCCAACGAGGGCGCAGAGCATCTCCAGAGCCTCAGGGGAGCCCAGGGCCCTGTACCACCCCTCCCCTCCCCCAAGGCAGGTGGGTCAGGGTCAGGGTCAGGGTCAGGGTTTGGTTAGGGTTTGGTTAGGGTTTGGTTAGGGTTTGGGTAGGGTTAGGGTTAGGGTTAGTATTAGGGTTAAAGTTAAGGTTAGGTTTAGGTTTAAGGTTAGAGGTAGGGCTAGTTTAGGGTTAGGGTTAAGGTTAGGGATCAGGTTAGGATTAGGGCTAGGTGTAGGTCTAGGTTTAGGGTTAGGGTTAGAGTTAGGGGTAGAGGTAGGATTAGGGTTAGGGCTAGGACAGCCGTGGGCAAACTATGGCCCGCGGGCCGGATCCGGCTCGTTTGAAATGAATAAAACTATTGAAAAAAAAGACCGTACCCTTTTACGTAATGATGTTTACTTTGAATTTATATTAGTTCACACAAACACTCCATCCATGCTTTTGTTCCAGCCCTCCGGTCCAGAACCCATTGTGGCCCTCGAGTCAAAAAATTTGCCCACCCCTGGTCTAGGGCTAGGGTTAGGGTTAGGGTTAGGGCTAGGTTTAGGGTTAAGTTTAGGTTTAAGGTTAAGTTTAGGGCTAGGGTTAGTGGAAGGGTTAAGGTTAGGGCTTAGGGTAGGGTTAGCGTTAGGGTTAGAGTTAGAGTTAGGGTAGAGATAAGGTTAGGTTTAGGTTTAGGTTTAGGCTTAGGGTTAGGGTAGAGTTAAGGTTAGGTTTAGGTTTAGGGTTAGGGTTAGGTTTAGGGTTAGGGTTAGGGTAGAGTTAAGGTTAGGTTTAGGTTTAGGGTTTAGTGTTAGGGTTAGGGTTAAGGTTCCCAGGTGTGTCCTGGGGGTTCCTCAGTGGCTCTGGGGATGGCAGGAGAGCTGTTTCTCCATATCTTACCTGATATGGAAGCAGATGGTGGTAAGGCTCCTGAGGTCACTACCATTTGAGTGAAAGACCGGGTCTCGTTGTGGGGACATCACGGCCTCTATGGTGGGCGGCATCGGGGCCTGGCCAATGGGGGCACTGGGGCCTGGCCAATGGGGGCATCGGGGCCTGGCCAATGGGGGCACTGGGGCCTGGCCAATGGGGGCATCGGGGCCTGGCCAGTGGTGGCATCGGGGCCTGGCCAATGGGGGCATCGGGGCCTGGCCAATGGTGGCATCAGGGCCTGGCCAATGGTGGCATGGGGGCCTGGCCAATGGGGGCATCGGGTCCTGGCCAATGGGGGCACTGGGGCCTGGCCAATGGGGGCATCGGGGCCTGGCCAATGGGGGCATTGGGGCCCAGGCTGCGTGGCTCAGTTTCCCTGGACCAGCCCGGAAACCAGGAGCTACAGCAGCTCGGCAGCAGCCCAGCCAGGCCCTGGGGGATGGAGTGGGAGCCGTTACACCAACCACAGGCAGTGGAGGCCCCAGGCGTTCGCACAGCTGAGCGGGACTCAGGCCCCCGCGCCCGTTCCAGAGGGGCCTGGCTCAGGGCAGCTGTAGGAGCGGCTCCACGCCCCCTCCCCAGGGGCAGCAGGGTTTCCTTCCGCCCAGGAGGGCTCCTGGCCTGAGCGTGACCCACAGGGTGAGGGGTGCACTAGGGCCTGTGGGAGCAGAGCAAACACCACTGTGAATTTCCCTCCTGGTGGCCAAGGCCCCTCCCATCCCATCCCCAAAGCTGCCCATGTGGGAGGGTTCCTGTGGCACGGGGGCTCCGCCGGCCGTGGGCAGGCCCAGGCTGGACTGCAGGAGGCTCCTGGCAGTGGCCCGGGCACTGGGGGCTCAGAGCAAAGCCCCTCAGGTTTGCCCCCAGCCACCGGACATCCAGGCGGGCTCTCTGGATGTGACAGAGGGAGGGAGGCCCCACACTGTGGTCCCAGGTAGGGGTCAGGGGGCTCCCAGCACTGCCCACAGACTTGAGCCTCCAGACCAGCCCCCACTGCAGGGTGGGACCAGCCAGCCCAGGCCACGGGGTCTGGAGTGCTAACCGGGCAGGCAGTGTGGAGGCCCGTCCGCACCAGGCCACTTACCCAAGCCCACCTCCAGCCCAGAACTGTCTCTGGAGCAAGGCCCTGCGGGGCTGGGCGAGAGCCACCCGGTCCCATGGTGTGGGCAGGGACCCAACATCCCTTAGAGCTGGGGCGGGGGCCAGGCCCTGTGCGCAGGCCAGCCCGTCCCTGAGTGGGCCAGCCTGGTCCTGGGGCCTGTAGTGCAGGAGCCGCTCTGGCCGGACCACCTGGGAGTCAGTCGGCACAGGCAGGTGGCGAGGGCCTCGGAGACCTGAGGGGAGACGGCTCCTGCAGGCCCGGCCCGAGACCTTCATGTGGGAGCTCAGCACCTATTGAGGCTGTTCATTATTCTTTCAAAGAAGCAAAAGCTAAAAATAGTGGTGGGTGCATAACAAATGGAGTCCTTACTGCCAACGGCAGGGCTGCCACACGGCTGACACGGCTGCACTGTCCAGCGCAGGCTCCGCCCTGGGTCCGAGGGTCTGGGGCCTCTCCTTCCCCCCGGCACCACCCCGCCTCCTGGACAGGGGTCGTGGCCAGGCGAGGCCCTGAACCCTCAGAGGCAGGCTCCCTCCATCAGGGCCCCCAGGACCTGGCCCAGCCTATGTGAGTCTCAGCCAGTTCATCTCCAGCGGCGGGAGGTGGGCCTGAGCCTCAGGCCAGGTGTTCACAACCACCGACACCCAGGTGAGCGCTCAGCCGGGTGAGAGCCGAGGAACCAATGCCAGGTTCCCGCAGGCCAGTCAGGGACACGCAATCCCCCCGCCCCCCCAGAAGTGGGTGGAGGCCGCCTGCACCTGACTGGATGAAGGACGCGGGCATGGGGCCGGCTGGCAGGAGCTGTGGGGCCCCACCTCACCTGCCTCAGCACCAGGAGAGGAGGGTCACCTCCTCAAAGCGCCGGGCGGTGGTCTCTGTGGCCCCGTGGCCGGGAGGCGGCTCGTCAGCCACCTGACCCTGCTGGCCTGCGGGTCCTGCTGAGCGCTGCCCTAAGCCTCTGTGGCCACTTTGCGGCCCGCAAGATTCGGCAGCTGGTGCTTCTCCCACCGGCCTTTTCCTGGACGCCCGACAGTGCCCCACACCCACTCCGAAGGGAGACTCAGGGCCCTCCACTCAGGCACCAGTGTCTGGAGGGGCAGCGACCACAGCTGCCCAGCGCCTACGGCATCCGTCAGCCCCCACACCGCCGCCTCCTCCTGCACGTGACCGACCAGCCAGGCTGCCCGGGGCCCGAGGAGGCTCAGGACAGGGACGAGCAGCCCCTGCAGCCCCGCGCTGCGTCCTCGGGTCAGAGCCAAGACCAGCCCGAGACGAGCATCATCAGAAAATAGTTTAATTATGTACAGGCGGCCTCAGGCTGATCACACCTGGGACACGACGTCACGGGACAGAGGACGGAGCAGCGCTCTCCCTGGAGGGGACGCTCTCAGGGACGTCCCGGACCAACAAATCACAGACGCGATGACGGGACGACGGGGAGACAGGGACGTGAATCAACACTTTCCTTTGGGAAAAAGGAAGAGGAGACCCAGAGTCTCCGGAATGCTCTTCGCCAGGCGGGGCTCGTCCTCCGAGGGTGCAGCGGCCATCGGTGCAGCGGCGTCGCCCACGCCTCAGCCTGGCAGGGCCCTGCGGCCAACGGCAGCTCCCGGTCCACATGCAGCTGTGAGCAGAGGGCTCAGAAGAGGGGCCGGGCGCCCTGGCTCTCGAACTCGGACCAGGCGTCGCTCAGCTCCATGAAGATCATCCTGGCCTGCTGCTCGTAGGGCTGCCCCGTGGCCTGCGGGACGGAGGGGAGGGTGGTCCCATGCCAGCTCCTGGCATCCCGCCCGGCTCACCTCCCAGTGGACCCGCCCGCGCTCACCTTGTCGGGGTGCACCACCAGCACGGCCCGGCGGTACTGCTTCTTCACCTGCTCAGGCGTCACCAGGTCAGCCATGCCCACGGGCGTCCAGCGGCTCTCGCCGTCCCACAGCACGGTGTGTAGTGTGGACAGCAGGGCGCGGATGTTCCTCTCCTTGCCCTCGGTCCAGTCCAGGAGCTGGGGGAAACGTGGAGCTAGGCAGGAGTCCTGGCCCAGCCCCCTGCGTGGGCCAGCATCGCAACACTCCGCACGTGTCCGCCCCAAGCAAGCCTCCAACGCCACAAGAACAGGCCCTGTCCCACTTCCTGTGCTGACCCTGCCAGGCACGGTCAGCACCACTCCCGGACCTGGCGGACCCCACGTAGGACACGACAGCGTGGAATTCACGGCCAGCCTCGCCCCTGTGGCCGCACAGCCTGTCCTGGAGCTCCAGGGCCCAGCAGGACGACAGGCCAGGACCCGGTGGCCTGTCAGTGGCCCGCACCCCATCTCCACCCACCTGCAGTGAAGACACCTGGCTGAGGCGCCCAGCAGAGGCCGGAGTGCACGCGACAGGCGCCTCCCCCAGGGGGCCTCAGGCACGTCGCCCTGGGGTTAGTGCGGCTAGAATTCCCGAGGAGCCAGACCGAGTACGGAGTGCAGAGCCTCCGCCTTCAGCCTGATGCCGCCCGAGCCGAGCCGCTGGGGGGGGGCGGGGGGGGGTGCGCGTGGCCCCGGGGAACTTCAGCACCAGGACCAGGGCCACACGGGGACGCCCTGGGCGACCCGGGCCGCTCTGCCGCCGCCCACCTTCAGCTTGAGTGGGTCCGTGTCCCTCGCCTGGTCCTGCCTCCTCATCTCGGCGATGGTCCTCGGCCCCTTCCTGTCGGCCTTGGAGGAGAAGCCCTGGTTCGACAGCAGGTCTTCAAAGTGGTTCTCCGACACCCGCGGCTTCTGAGCTGGAGGGGGGTGGACATGGCTGCTGACCCTCTGCCCACTGGACCTCGTGTGGGAAGCACCCACAGGGCTCCCCGGGGGCAAAGGTCACCCACCGCCTGGGGCTGACGTGGCTATGCCATCCCAGGGATGACACTGCAGCCAGGCCAGTGCCCGGCAGCATGGGCCTGGCCACCTGGGCTGCGACGGGTACACCACAGGCACCATCAGAACAGCGCCCCCGCCAGGTGTGGCTCCTACAGTGAGGGCTCTGGGCCCAGAGCTTTCCCAGGAGAAAGTCCACACGGAGGGAAGAGGACTCACCAAAGCTGGGGACGCGGACACCCCGCTCCTCTCGGCCGCCGATAACGCTGAAGCTCGTGTAGTTGGGCCTTGGCTGTGCACAGGTTTTGGGGGGTGGCTTGGTCTGGGGGGCCCGTGGGGCGCCCTGGGTCGGGGGCCGACTTGTCTGCCAGGAGCTGCCGCCCTTGGGAGGGGGGGCTGCTTTGGGGCCGAAGCCCCCAGGAGTGAATCCACCGGGTGAGCCTGGGGAGACAATTGCGGGCGGTGAGCGTGAACGGGGCAGTGCCTGGTCCGTGCGGGAGTCTCAGAGACACAGGCATTGCAAAACCAACGTTTAGTCGGGGGCCAGGACGCAGGGCGAGCAGCCATCACAGCGGCTCCCTGTGGGCGACGGTGGGGACAGCGCAGGGGCCGTGCTCACAGAGCGCAGGGCTGGCTCCTTAACCTTTATCTGGAAACAGACTCACAGGAACCCGGAACCAGAGACCAGAGCCCGGCACACGCAGCAGGCAGGCAACCCACCTCGGCGCAGCTCAGGCTCCTGCCAGCTGCTACGCGTGCAGCCACTGTGTGCTGCCACGTATGTGCTGCCATATGGGTGTGTGCACGTGCGCACACACGTATGCCCAGCTCTGTGCCATCTTACCACGCATTCCTATTTGTGTGAGCACTGGGTCCAGGTACCCATCTGTTCACCATCTCTGTGACTCACTTCAAGAATCTTCTAGAAACGGCCTGGCTAGCGTGGCTCAGTGGTTGAGCTTTGACCTATGAACCAGGAGGTCAGGGTTCGATTCCCGGTCAGGGCACAGGCCAGGGTTGCAGGCTCGCTCCCCAGTGTGGGGCGTGCAGGAGGCGGCCAATCAGATTCTCTCCTCACTGACATTCCTCTCCCCCTCTGAAACCTACCCACCTATGGTCTATCGTCTCTCCGTCTGTGTCTATCTGCCTATCGATCGATCTATCCATCTACCTATCGATCTATCTATCCGTCTATCTAGCTAGCTAGCTATCCGTCTGTCTAGCTAGCTATCCGTCTGTGTCTATCCGTCTATCGATCGATCTATCCATCTATCTAGCTAGCTATCTGTCTGTGTCTATCCATCTATCGATCTATCTATCCGTCTATCTATCTATCCGTCTGTCTATCTAGCTATCCATCTGTCTGTGTCTATCCGTCTATCGATCTATCTATCCATCTAACTAGCTATCCGTCTGTCTGTGTCTACCGTCTATCGATCTATCTAACTAGCTATCCGTCTGTGTCTATCCGTCTATCGATCTATCTAGCTATCTGTTCGTCTGTGTCTATCCGTCTATCGATCTATCTAGCTATCCGTCCGTCTGTGTCTACCCGTCTATCGATCTGTCTATCTAGCTATCCGTCCGTCTGTGTCTATCCATCTGTCTACATACGTTAAGTGCTCTAGAAAGGGACTCAGGAAGCAGGTCGCCTCTGCAGGGAGCTCACTCAGGATGCCTCCTTCTACCGCTGAGCATCATTTTCCAGGGACGCACCAAGGCTCGCTCAACCACCAGCCCGGTGTGGAGAGATTACAAACCAAGCTGCCGTGAACACATGTATACAGGCATGAACACATGTGTACAGGCCTGTACACGCCTGCGCCGCCATCTCTCTGGGTGAATGCCGATTGTGTGTCTACTTTTATAGAAACTGGCCCTCACTTCCCAGCAGCTGCAAGTGAGCGAGGTCTCCTGGCACCTCTCCAGGGGCTGCGGGCTGGCTGGCTCCACAGGCTTCTGCTGGGCGTCTCCTCTGACCGACGCGCCCATTTCCTGATGTTCCGTGGACAGCGGGTGGCTCTCACGCTGACGAGGTGCCGGGGGCAGGAATGGGCACCCTTGCTCACACCCGCCACCTGGCACAGCTGGTGTCAAGGCTGTTTCACCCGTACTGTGCTGTGCTGTGGGGCCGGCGGGAGCCGTGCCGTGGGGCCAGCGGGAGCTGTGCTGTGGGCCCGGTGGGAGCTGTGTCGTGGGCCCGGCGGCCACCTCCCGCCTGCAGCGCCTCTCCGCCTCCACAGCTTGTCCTTTCTCTCCAGTGGTTCCTGACTTCAACTTCACAGCCCTGGCCCCGTCCTTCCCTTCCTCCCGTTGGCTCTGAGCTGAGATGAGGCTCCGTGGTGACGAGCCCTCATCTTCTCCCAGCGGCATTGCACGTGCACCCAGGTCCGGAGACTCCCACCTCCACCCTCATCTGGTGCAGCACCCCCGCCCCCCACATCCCGAGAGCAGCTGTTCTGTCAGGTTCTCACAGCTGTGCCTGGTGTCCCGCTGGCCCTGTGGTCAGAGCAGGACGATGGGCCGTGACCCTCCTGTCACACGGCCCCACGGAGCAGGCTGCAGGGGCAGGAGGACGTTTGTGGCTCGTGCAGCGGTGCCCGGCCCCCACCTGCTGGCAGCGAGCAGTGTCCCCAGGTCTGGAGGAGGGTGTGGTCTCCAGCAGAGGCTGAGCCTGTTTATTTCTCCTCTCAGTGCCGCCAGCTTTATTCAAAGTCGTCTTGCGGGGACACGACAGGGCGTCAGGCGCAGTGCAGAGCCGAGGGCGGGCTCCATCCTGAGCACGGATGACTCCGATCGGTAAGTCCTCCTCACAGGGTCTGCAGCCAACAGCCCGGGTGGCGCCCAGGAGTCCCCTCCACATCGCTGACCTGAGCCAGGGCCACACAGAGCTGGGCGCCCAGAGACACTGCAACCTCAACTCCAGGAAACTTTAAAGAACCAACTGCCCACAGAATGAAAACCTCCAGGATCAAGAGGACGGCAGCAGCGGGCCAGCGTGGCTCAGTGGTCGAGTGTCAACCCAGGAACCAAGAGGCTGTGGGCTCGATTCGCAGTAGGGGGGGTGCAGGAGGCAGCCCATGGATGATTCCCTCCCATCACTGACGTTTCTCTCTCTCGCTCCCTCTAAAAATCAATTAACAGCATCTTTTTTTTAAAAAAGAAATTCTATAACCTTTATCGAAAAAAAAAAGGAGAAGGGCCCACATGACGTGGGGTGGATGTCGGCCCTGCAGACGCCGCAGCAGGAGCGGGAGCCGGGGGGCAGCAGGCAGCAGGGAGCCTCATGCTGAGGGACCCGGCTTCCCACGAAGGCTCGGGGGCACCGAGGAGGCCCCACTCCGGGGGGAGAGGCTGGATCAGCCCAGCAAGCCTCCCCAGGAGACATCACTTCCAACCCGGAGTCCCACCCACCCACCTGCTGAGGGAGGAGACTCAGATACCCACAGATACCCTGAAGGCACCAAGGGGCCAGGGACCCGGGTCCCAGGGCGTCGAGTCAGCTCTGGGAGGTTCGAGCCACAGGCAGGCATGACACTGGGGCCCCGACATGGAGACCCAGTACCTGTGCGGCAGCTTGGTCCCCAAGCCCCGGCCACAGGGCAGGCGGCTGCTCCGAGGGTCACTGTGCCCTGGGCCTTGGGGACGGAGGGGCAGGCCCATCGGGACACTGAGCCTGGCAGAGGGAGTGGGCGGCGGACCAAGCACCGCATACCCGACACGCCCTGCACCTCACCTTGGAGGCTGGAGCTGAGGTCCCCGAGGTCTGCAAACGGGTCCAGGCTCTGAGACTTGGCCCGGCTGGCTGGGGGGCCAGGAGGGGCCGGCTGGCCACCAGGAGAGAAGAAGGGGCCTGGAGGAGGACAGAGGACGGTAAAGCAAGCGCCGTCATGGGGAGACGCAGCCCAGCTCTCTGCTGAGGCTCCCGGCGGCCTCTGAGGCTCGGGCGCCAGACACGGACACGCACGAGCAGGGCTGCTTCTACCGCCCCCACAGAAGACCCCCTGATGCACAAAGACCTAAACACCTGTGTCCTCCTGACTTGGTGCTGCTGCTTCCTGGACGCCCCCCACCCCCCATCTGAATGTGCTTTGTGATAGATATTTTAGCTCTTACTGTTGATACTACGACGACTGCCCCCCCTTCTCCCTCTGCTCCCCCTCCCCCTGACCATCACCACGCTGCTGTGTCTATGAGCTCTGCACGTATGTTCTTTGGCTAATCCCTGCATCTTCTGTCACCCAGCCCCTCCCCCTCCCCATCAGTCTGTTCCATGGTTCCAGGCCCCTGGTTCTATTCTGTTTGTGTTCATTAGATTCCAGAGGAGTGAGATCATGTGATACTTGTCTTTCTCTGACTTATTTCATTTAGCACAAACTCTCCTGGTCCCTCTGTGCTGTCGCAAAGAGTAAGAGGTCCTTCTTTCTTACTGCTGCACAGTGTTCCCTGGTGTAGATGTTCCACAGCTTTAACCTATTCACTAGAGGCCTGATGCACAAAATTCGTGCAAGAGTAGGCCTTCCGCCGAAACCGGTGTGGCTCAGTGGATAGAGCGTCGGCCTGCGGACTCAAGGGTCTCAGGTTCGATTCCGGTCAAGGGCATGTGCCTGGGTTGCAGGCACATCCCCAGTGGGAGATGTGCGGGAGGCAGCTGATCGATGTTTCTCTCTCATCAATGTTTCTCTCTCATCGATGTTTGTAACTCTCTATCTCTCTCCCTTCCTCTCTGTAAAAAATCAATAAAATATATTAAAAAAAAAAAAAAAGAGTAGGCCTTCCTTCCCCCAACTGCTGGCACCAGCTTCCTTCTGGCTCCTGGGACCCAGGCTTCCCTCTCAGCACCTGCTTCGTCCGGAAGGTTGTCTGGTCTAATTAGTATATTATGCTTTTATTATTATAGATCTGCTGATGGGCACTCGGGCTGTTTCCAGATCTTAGCTATGGTAAGCTGTGCTGCTATGGACATAGGGGTGCGTATGTCCTTTCTGATTGGCGTTTCTAGTTTCTTGGGATGTATTCCTAGAAGTGGGATCACTGGGTCAAATGGCAGCTCCATTTTTAGTTTTTTGAGGAAACTCCACACTGCTCTCCACAGTGGCTGCACCAGCCTGCATCCCACCAGCAGAGCCCGAGGGCTCCCTGTTCTCCGCCTCCTCCCAGCACTGGTCATGGGCTGGTGGTGGCCGTCTGACAGGTGTGAGGATACTTTATTGTCGCTTTAATCTGCATCGCGGACGATCAGTGACACTGAGCACTTTTTCATGTCTCTTGGCCGTCTGTCTGTCCTCTTTGGAGAGGTGTCTATTTAGGTCCTTTGCCCATTTTTAATTGGACTGTCTTCCTGGTGTTGAGTTGTGTGAGTTCTTTATATATTTAAGTTAACCCTTATCAGATGCATCACTGTCAAATACAGTCTCCCACTCAGTGGCTCCCTTCTCACTCTGATGTATAATATTCTTTATAACAGCGTCGGTTTGAGACCATTCTAAGTATCAGAAGCTGAAGTATCTGAGTAAGCTGCCGTACAGCCACTTGGAGGAACACAATCATTACAAGCGCTGGCGACGCCCACAGGAAGGGGCGCTTGGAAGCTCGCGGGCAGGAGAATTCCCAGGCAAAACAGAATGTAAGGCAGCTCTCAAAACCCACAAACCAGGACGTGCAGTGACAGTGCACCTCACGTGCAGGTTGCGGTGCAAATGGGAATAGCGGGCCGTCTGCCAAAGTGGCCTTTAGCCATCGTCCAGCTTTGGTGAGACTGGAGGCTGGGGGCTCCTGGGCAAGCCAGTCACCAGGAGGTCCTGGGGGTACGCTGCCACAGGCCTCGTCACAGGGTCACCTCCGACAGCCCTGCGCAAGCCAGTTTCCCAACAGGACAGAACCACAGACGGAGGAAAGGACAGATGTCCAGCCAGTGAACGTGGGACCCCCTCCGTGTCCTGGGCAGGCTCCCCAGAGGCACAGCAACCGCGGGACACAGCCACCACTCAGAGACGCTGCGGTGAGAGGGTCGCCCGTGGGCCGTGTCCTACACACCACGCGCCCACAGAAGGGAGCACGTGGAGGGCGCCTGGCGCCTGTGCACACCTGCAGGAGCGGGCAGGGAGGAGGGCAGGGCGCCCTGGGACAGCCCTGGACCTGCTGACCAGGGTGTGGCCTGTGCCACCAGGACCCCTGTTCCTGGGAGGGCATGGTTGTGTCTTGGCGACATGGAGGAGGGGCAGGGCCGTACCGTCTGTGGCTGGAGCGGGGGCCGGGGCCTCGGCCCAGGAGTCCCATCCTCCCAGCAGGTCCGGGTGGCTGGCCGAGGTGGACATCCTGCTGGGCTCGGCTGGCACATCCCCTGGGAGAGAGCAGCACCATGTGTGGGGCCCCAGTGGGGGTGGACCGTGGCCTTCAAGTGGCTCCTACCCACCGTCCCCACACACACCCACATAGACACCTGCCACGTGGGAGCAGGAGGGACAGGCCAGCCGGCCGGTGCACCTGGCCAAGTCCCAGTGGGCCCTGCTGGCTCAGCCAGCACTGACCAGCCTCCCCTCCTCACAGGCTGTGGATGCCTCATGCCACTGAAGGGACCAAGGAGACGGGTGAGCGGGAGGTAAAGCTCCCAGGACAACGCGCCATGTCCGCCTCCCGCAGAGGCTCACACACTTCACTCACGGTGCACAGGGCGCCCCCAGGACTTTCGCCCACCCTCCCCGGAACCTAGCAGAGCACGAGGGTGGACACCAGCGGCCACCTATCCTCCGGGGAGGGAGGCCCTGCAGCCCCGCAGCTACTCACCCAGCTGTAGGAAGTCAGTGCCGCAGGCCGGGGGCGGGGCGCTGTGGGTGGAGGGGAAGGACGCAGGCTGAGCGGCCAGAGAGTCTGAATTAAGAAATTCCCCCAAGAGATTGGGCTTGGAGCAGGGCTGGGCATCTAGATTGGATGTCAGCAGGAGAGGGTCGAACGGGTCGGCTGCAGAGACACCAGGAGTGGGCAAAGTGAGGCGTGTGTGGGCACCACAGGAGCACCCAGCCCAGAGCGCCAGGCCCCCAGCTGCGCAGCCTGGACGATGAGCCCACCCCGCGGGCCCAGGAGGACACGGAGGGACCGAGAGCTGGGCACATTCTCAGCCCCGACGCCCTCGCCTCAGACAAGCAGCCAAGAGAATGTGAGCTCAAGGTGGGGGCGAGGGGAATCCCGCAGTGCGGCCGCCTCCTGCTTCCCCTCTTGGCTATGGCCCCACCCGCCCATACTCAGCTCCTCCCGGGCCCTGGCGGCTCACAGGCCTGGAGGCCAAACCACTGGAACCCTCTCAGCTCACATACCGGCTGCGGGGGGCCCACCCGTGGTGGGGGCGGGGCTGGTGAAGAGCAGGGGGGTCTCCCCACCGAGGAGGTCGCCTGGGGCACCCTCGGGAGCAGACTCCGGGGCTCCCAGGAGGCAGCTGAGCAGGTCGGCGTTGCTGGTGGGGCCCCCAGGGGCCGGAAGGGGCACCGGCCCTGCCTCGGAGTGCAGCCCCAGCAGGTCGATGCCGTCCTCTGGCGGCCTGGGCTCCTGCGCCGTGGCCGGCCTGTTCGCATCAAAAATCAACTCTTGCTCCGGGGCCTTCGCTGCTGGGCCTGGCGTGTCCTCGTCCACCGTGTCCCTGCTCTCGGCGGAGAGCGTGGCCGCATCTTCGTCCGACAGCTCGCTCTCCCCTGCGTCCTCAGCCGGGGCGGACGGTGTCTCCTGGGCCACGCTGCTCTCTGGGCCCGGCTCCCCGGCTCTCTCCTCTGAAAGAGAGCAGCGCGCTGACGGCTGAGCCACGCCGATGGGCAGCGGGCGGTGACGAGGAGCGGGAGGGTCTGAGGGCAGCCGAGCGGCGCAGGCCCGGAGGCCCGGGCGTACCCTGCCAGTCTAGCGTGTGCAGGAAGTGGTTGGTGTCCGCGCCGCTGCTCTGCGGGGACTCCGACTCCGTGGGCTCGGCGTCGGGAGATCCCGTCTCGGCGTCGTACTGGGCGCTGGAGCCCGGCTGCCTGGGGAGCTCGGGCTTCCCTGCGGGGAGAGGAGGGCGTCAGGCCACCAAGCCCCGGGGCACCGTCCTGTAGCAGCCGCAGCCCCGCTCCAGACCGCTGGGACCACCGAGTCCAGTCTGCGCGTGGATCCCAGTGCAGGCTCAGGCGCTGGCTTGGGTCACGCGTGCACACACATGTATACGTGCCTGTGCGCACACACACACGCACGTGCTTCACAGCACACCACACCTTGGGTACTTGGCCGTCTTCACGTAAGGAAATGTGCACACTGCACCCAGGGCACGAGGGGTGCTGAGCCCCGGCCACAGGGGAGCACAGCCGCGGCCAGGGCACTGCCTACGCTACTTCCTGTAATTGCTCTGAAACAGGAAGACGAGACTGAACTGAGCGGAGGGGTTGCCAGGAAAAAGCTCTGGTGTGCTGGCGGCCTGGCTGTGCCCAGCTGGTCCGGACGAGGCTCTCTGCCCGCTCCTGGTGCCGGGCAAAGGGGCTGCGCATCCAGAAAGCAAGCCCTGCCGCCAGGACAGACCTGGCCCTGCTGCGGGGCCGCCCAGGGCGTGGGAGGCGGTGGAGGCCCTGGCGCTGGCCCACAAGGACTCACCGAATTTAGACAGGACGTCCTGCTGCTCCTCCCGGCTGGAAAAGAGGATCTTGGGGTTCAGCCCCCTCATGCTGGAGCTCTCCCAGGGCGGAGCCTCCCGGCTGGGCCTGTCTCGGGGCTCCACCTCCACCTCAAGGCTCACTTGGAACAGATCTGGGTATTTCTCCTGAATGTCACAGGCGTCCAGGTCATACCTGCAGGGGGGCCACACCCCAATGAAGGGGGCAGGACCCGTTTCACAGCTCACCTCACGTCCGCCGGACACGAGCACAGACCAGGCTACACCCCAGTCTGGCCACAGGAGCGCAGTGGGCGCAGTCTCTGCACCAGGCGCGAGCACCTCTCTGAGCAGCACCGGCTTGTCAGGGGAGCACCGGGCCTGCCCTCGCCCTGGGTCCTGGGTCCAGGCCAGGCCAGGCCGACTGAGATACTAAATGTGTTCCCTTGGAAATGATCGCCCTACAAACGCCCCAGTGGCTGACAGAGGCCCCGCAATCGCCTGCAGTGAGGGCAGCATGGTGGCCTGTTGCTGTGGGCCAGGGAGGCAGCACCCGCCCCTGCTGGGAGGGAAAGGGAACAGGCAAGAAGCCAAAGGCTCTGGGCTCCACGCACCACTGGAGGCAGCGGCCAGGGGCAGGGCACAGGGCGCACAGATGCGTCCAGGGCGAATGACAGTAGTGACTTCAGTGACCACGGCACCGACCGGCTCTGCCTCTCCAGGGAACCCCAGTGAGTGCACAGACACCCGGGGTCACCCTGACGTTCACGCGCTGAGAAACACCGCAGCCCTGGGCGCAGGCCAGTGCACCCAGCACCTGTGCGTCTCCCTTCACGTAGCAGAGCAGTAAAATGCACAACAGAAATACAAGACAGCAGCAGGCTCCCGAGACCCGAGGTGGGGAGGGAGGGCTCTGCCGCCCCCACTGTCCGTGGGGCACCACCCAAACCACCCCCACCCCCGGGCCAAAGGGGCCGAGGAGACACCACACAGGTGCTCAGCGAGGGCGGTGGAGCCACAACAGCTTCTCCACAGAACGAGCCTAGTGACACGCCCTAAGTGACGCCCACTGCTTCACGCCTCCCCGTCCACAGCTCTGCCAGGGACGCAGCAGAGCGCCGTGCACGCGCCCTTCTCCGCTGCGGCGTCCCCTGCCCACCCACCTGCCCCCGAGGCCACGGCTTGCCTGCCTTTCTAGGCTGGGCACCTGCAGCGAGCAGACGACACAGGCGACCTCCCCAGCAGGAGCCCCACTGCAGCGAGGCCGGGAGGAGGGAGCCAGGCGGGGCCACGCAGGGGAGCACATGGCCTCGGCAGGTCAGCCCCAGGCACCACCCGGAGGCCACCCATCCGGCCTCCCCAGCCCCAGTGGCCCAGGAGACTGGCCAGGCCGGGCCCACCGCTGACCCAGCAGGCCAGTGAGGGCACAATGAGGGCCTGTGAGCAGGGAGCGGCCGGCCCTGGGCTGCAGGGGGACAAGGCCCAGCCCACTACCCTGACACACTTGCTAGGAAACAAAGCGCTGACTGAGGCAGAACTGTAGCCTTTCTCGATGCCAGGCAGACCAAGAGAGAGGGCAGCTGCCCAGCACGTGGTCCCAAGGCCCACCAACCCCTGGAAAGACCAGCCTGGACAGCTGGCCTAAGGCCCTAAGGCCCACCTACAGCAGACACACCAGGGCCCCGCCCGCTCTCCAAGCCCCGCCTGCCCCTGCCCTCCTGTCCACGGGGCCTCCTGCTGGCTTTCTCCTCAGCGCTAGGGGCTCCTAGGGGTGCCCGCGAGGCACGCAGCCAGGGAGCGGGGCAGCTGGTCCCAGGCAGCCCGACCCGAGGCCCAGGCCGTGGCCGTGAACCTGCTCCTCGACCCCACAGGCTCCATGGAGCTGCTCAGGCACCTGGACTCATGTCCTGAGCTCCTTCCTGACCAAGTCGAGAGCCCACAGGCCCCGGACAGTGCGGGCACACCCTCTGGTGACCCTGCCTGTGCCCACCCCTGCGGCCCTCCCCATGGGACGCCAACGCACTTGGCGAACTTCACGGTGGTGGCGTTCCGAGGCACGAACCCCGTGTGGAACTGGATCTGGAACATCTTCATGGATGCCATCTGCAGGGAGAGCACACCGGGAGCTGGGAGGGGCCGGGCCTCCCGTCACCCCCCCACGAGCCCAAGGGCCCTGTACAAGCTCCCCATGCTGAGCCCTGGGCATGGGGACCGCG
This sequence comes from Myotis pilosus, assembly GCA_036010255.1. Classification (NCBI taxonomy): domain Eukaryota; kingdom Metazoa; phylum Chordata; class Mammalia; order Chiroptera; family Vespertilionidae; genus Myotis; species Myotis pilosus. The sequence goes on from JASKON010000006.1 coordinate 352,873, forward strand.
CCCTCTCCCACAGCGGCTCCTCGGGCTCCAGGGTCCCACACAGACGGCAGTGCCGACCTGGGGGGCCGGCAGGAAGGAGAGGCCCGCGGAGCGCGCTCACCTTGGCCTGCAGCCTGCCTCCCAGGGTGGACCGCGCATGGTAGATGGCGATGAGCACGTCCCCTTGGACAGCCGTGCCCAGGGGGATGACCGCTTTGCCGTCCTCGATCCTGAAATCCCTGTGGGGAGGACGGGCGGGTCCCGTGAGACAAAGCCAGGCCATGGGGCGGCACAGCGAGGCCTGGGACACAGCACGCCGGCCCAGCAGACTCAGCTCCCTGGTTTTGCGACGAACTACCCTGGGGGGGGGGGGGGGGTGCTCCAGGCAATACTTCCATGGAGCGTCTCAGCACACCGTTGTGGGGAGCTTGCCGCTCAGCAGAGGCCTGTCCGCTCGCCTGGGGACCCGAGGCGGGGCTCCAGCCGCCAGGGCCCCTCCCATCCTCCTGACGCGCCCTCGTGGCCCTGGCTTGCGCTCACCGCATCCTGTCGTACTCCTGGGACGTGGTGGCCACGCGCTCGTCCCCCACGTAGACCTCGCAGAAGGGCCGACAGCCGCTCCTCTGCTTGTTGAACAGCGGCACGGGCGTCATGACGATGGCCCGCACCAGGATGGGCTTGCTGTGGGGCGTGATGGGCTCCTCCGCCACCATGTCACACATGTACTCGATGTACCTGGAGGAGACACAGCACATCACACATGTGCTGTGCACAGCCACACATGCTCTGCATGGCCACACACATCACACACATGCTCTGTGCACAGCCACACACGTCACACATGCTCTGCATGGCCACACACATCACACACATGCTCTGTGCACAGCCACACACATCACACATGCTCTGCATGGCCACACACATCACACACATGCTCTGTGCACGGCCACACACGTCACACATGCTCGCATGGCCACACACATCACACACATGCTCTGTGCATGGCCACACACATCACACATGCTCGCATGGCCACACACATCACACACATGCTCTGTGCACAGCCACACACATCACACACATGCTCTGCATGACAGATCACACACATGCTCTGCATGACAGATCACACACATGCCCTGCATGGCTATACACATCACACACGTCACACACATGCACACACCCCATCAGAGGTTCTAGTTCCATCTCCCAAGCGTGATGCTGTAATTTTCACTCAGTTCAGAATGCTGTTACATGTCGTGGGTTATTAAGTAGACTGGTTAACTCTGAAACACTGGGGGGTTCCCCAGCCCTGTCACAACTTCTACTTGAATTCTCTTTAGCCCGTGATGTTTTGTAGTGTCCAGTCCAGTGATGGCGAACCTTTTGAGCTCGGCGTGTCAGCATTTTGAAAAACCCTAACTTAACTCTGGTGCTGGGTCACATATAGAAGTTTTTTGACATTTGCAACTATAGTAAAACAAAGACTTATATTTTTGATATTTATTTTATATATTTAAATGCCATTTAACAAAGAAAAATCAACCAAAAAAATGAGTTCGCGTGTCACCTCTGACACGCGTGTCATAGGTTCGCCATCACTGGTCTAGTCTAACTTGGCTGTGGTTAAAGGGCCCGCATGCGGCTGTTCTCGCTGAACATCGCGTTCCTGGGAAGGACGCATCCCACCGGGGAACATACTATGGCCATCAGGGAGACCCACTGGGTGGGGCCGAGTTCAGTGTGTGCGCCTTCTGTCCTTCTGGGAGGGTGGGTGCTGGCCCCACCGCCTGGGATCCTGGGATGGCATCTCTCCTGGCTCTGCTGTGTCTGCTCCGTGAGTCGGCGCACTCCGGCACATCTCCACAGCGCCCCCTGCGGCTGGGCTCCTGCCGGGGGACTCCTCCTTCACTTGCTTCTAATCAGCAGGAGGGATGGGCAGTGCCTTCCGTGCAGTCATGCTCTCGCCAGCCCAGCGGACCTGTCTTGGGCTCTCGCCAAACCCCAGCAGGAGGCCGATGCCGGGACCTCAGCCACAGGGAAGCGGGTTGGGGCTCAGAGCGGAGTTCCTGGGAGCACCGCCCGCTCCCGAAGGCAGGGCGGCCAGGCCCAGAACTGGGCGGGAGTCCAGGCGGCTGCGCCACGGCTGACCCTCAGGCTCCCTCACTGACCGCAGCCCGGCCAGGCTCTGTCCCGAGTGCAGACGGCCCCGCGCTGGCCGCTGCCCCCACCCTTCCACGGCCGCCATGGAGGGCGGCACCCTCCGGCCGGGGCTGGTTTGTCAGCTGCTCCGCCGGGTTCTCCTCCCTGGTCTTCTCTTGGCGGCTGAGCAGGCTCCAGCACTCAGTGCTTCCCCCGCTGCCCCGGGTTCTCACGGGACCTTCTGCAATGGCTGCCAGCAGTTTCCGCTCACCTGAGCGTGGCTTCCGCGGGGAGCACGGGCCAGCAGCTGGCCTTCTGTGTCAATCTGTGCTGCTCAATCCTGCTGGGTCCTAGGCACCTGAGGTTTGGTGCGTCGTGACCTTGAGGAAGTTCCCGGCGCCTGGCTGGTCAGAGCTCCGTGACCCCACCCAGGAGGGTGTGGTGGGCGGCGTCCAGCGCCTTCTGGGGTCCTCTCTTGCTGGCCCTTGGAGACCGACACGTGGGAGGCGGCCTTCACCGCGCCTGCGCGGCCAGGCCCAGCATCTCCAGGCCTCTCCCTCGCAGCCTCCCTGCCTCCCTGCCCTGCAGGTGCCGCCTTCCCTTCAGTGTCTGCAACACCATACTCAGCCACAGCGAACCTCCCGTCAGGCACCTCTAGGCACCTGCCTGTGCCCCTGGGAGCCACACCCCAACCCATCTGTGAGCGCGCCTCGGGGACTTGAGGACGGACTCCCCAATATCTGCGGTCGCCTGCTTCTGCACACGCGCTGACCACTGGCTGGCCCCCCTCCGGCCCCGGCTCACGTCCTTGGCTTCGACTGCGGACGGGCCCATTGCTCTGAGGACCAAGCGCTGTTCCTGAGTCTGAAGCGGGTCCCACTGCTTTTTAAGTAGCTCTGCACACACGCACGTCCCCGAGGAAGCAGCTGGGGTCGGGGGTCCCAGTGTCAGGCCACTCCCCACTACCAGCCCTCCTCCCGCTCTGCCCGATGGTGAGCGGCTGCTCAGGGATCCCACGCGGCTCCGGACCCTCGGCACAGGTGGAATTCAGGAGCAAAAATGGCTCTCAGGCCCGCATGGCTCAGTGGCTGAGCGTCAACCCATGAACCAGGAAGTCACAGCTCTATTCCGGTCGGGGCACATGCCCGGGTTGTGGGCTCCACCCCTAGTGGGGGCCTGCAGGAGGCAGCCGATGGGTGTTCTCTCGTTGACGTTCCTCTCTCTCTCCCTCTCCCTCTCTCTCTAAAACAATCAATAAAAACATTTTTTAAAAAGACTCAGGTCACATGTTGGACGGGTCAGCAGTCCTTCTGCTTGGTGGCCTCGCCCACTTTCCCACGACACAGGACACTGCTGGCGGCTGCTCCCTGCATCCAGGACAGCCTTTGCCTGCCCCACCCACTGTCCACAGGCTGTGCCACCATCCAGGGCAGAAGGAAGGGCCTGAACACCTTCCTTTCTTCCAGCATCACCCGCCCAAACAGACCCACGTGCACAGAGCTGGCGGCCAGAGTGCTGCCCGTCGCCTCAGACACAGGCTGCAGGGGCACAAGTGCTACAAGGGCTGGTGCCCGGGAACCGGACAGAGGCACCGCCCGCCACTCAGGGCCGAGGAGGCTGACTCTGACCCCCTGGCTGGGCTCCTTTGGCACAGCAGGGACAGGCCTGGTGCCGGGCAGCTAGCGCCCCACCCACACTGCCCACCCCTTTCCGAAACCCTTCCAACCTCCAGGGCCCATGGCGACCACACCAGGGACACCGCACCCAGTGTCCCACCGCGGACAGTACCTTTTGTGGGACGGCCAAATGCCGGGCGGGCAGCGCTTCATGCTGAACATGTACACGGCGGCCTCGGCGGTGCTGAAGAGCCGGCAGAAGCACAGGAAGGAGCAGACGGCCACGGCCGACGCCGCTCTCCCGTCCTAGGAGAGGGCACAGGCAGCTCCCTGGGGCCCAGCACCACCTCCCGGGGGCAGACCGCAGGCCTCCCGGGCAGAGCACGTCCTGAACGTGCAGACACGCGTCCACACAGATGGGCGCCTTCGTGACGGCACAGGATGTGGGACACGCTTGCCTCACTGCCCCCACGTGCACCCCTCCCTGAGCCCTCCTGGTGTCACTCCCGAGCGACTGCCCAGCACCAGGACAGCTGTGCCGACCTTCGGCCCACACGCGGCAGGCGCCGTGTGACGCCACGCACCTCAGCCTCTCTGCGAGGGTGGTCGGGGCCCCCAGCTGCCGTCAGGAGGGACAGAGGTGGGTGCCGGGGCAGCGGCCTTGGGGCAGGGCAGTGGAGAGCCCTGGGGTGCTGCCTCGAGGGGAGACGCGAGAATGCACATGGGGCCACCGCAAGCTGCACCTGTGTGGGCAGCTTCCCCAGCAGCAGCTAATGCCCAGGGGCCTGGAGGGTAGCCCTGCTGGGCACCCAGACGCTGCCGGGGGCATGCGCCAGCCCAGCACCCCCAGTCCCTGGCCCAGGAAGGGGCAGGCTGCTGGTGCCCCACTCCCCACCCAGGCCACCACCCAGGACACTGCTCCATCTGACGCCCGGGGTTCATGACTCTCCGTCCCCACAGCCCCGGAGCCCTCCTCTAACACGGAGCACACTCACTGTGCAGTGCAGCACGCACACGTTCTTGTGGTCCTGCCGCAGCCACCAGTGCATGTCCCTGCAGATGCTGTACAGGCTGCGCAGGCTCGGGGCGCGCCGGGCCGCCCACCCGCACTCGGACACCTGCAGGACGGGCCCAGCTCAGCCTGACACCCTGCACCCCCGTTGGGGAGGCTCCCCTCACGAGCGCCCACCCGCTGGCACACTCCTCTAGGACAGGATTTGTGCCAGGCAGGCAGACCTGGCGACGGGAACCAGGCCTCTGCCACACTGGGGTCAGCCGTAAAAAGCACCTGTGACCAGGGTTCAGGGACCATGGAAACCACGGGGCCTCCGGTCCCCAAGGGGAGGAGCAGCAAGGCCCGAGGCTCGCTGGTCTCTGCACCACCCACCCGACTCTTCGGTGCCCGTGAGATGCCCCCAGGCTGTCCCCACCCCCCTGAAGGCCAGCCCTGGCATCCCAGCGAGACCCTGCAGAGCCCGCTACGCTGCGCTGCCTGTGAGGTCAGCTGGCCGTGAGGCCGCAGGGCGCAGGCAGGGGAGGCGGGGCGCTCACGCGGTTGTGAAACTTGGCGGGCCGGTACGTCCTGGAGGACAGGTTGTAGACCGCATAGCGTCCTGGGTGCTTGGAGTCCAGGAACACACGCACGTCCTCAATGTTGTTTCTGATGGCTGACTCCACACCCTCTGCCGGGAAGGACATCACTGGAAGGAAACAGCCAGTCGGCCCGGGGCACCGCGGCGCTGCGCTCAGGCCCGTCCCGCCTCCCGGCTGGTGCCGCAGACGCAGTGCTGAGGTGCAGCCCGCCTGCCGTCCACAGCAGCCCCTCGGGACCTCCCCACGGTGCCCCTGGGCAGGAGGTCCTGCCGAGACCCCACGCACAGCAGGGTCTCCAAGCGTCCGATCTCGTCTTTGGTTTTGACTCGGCCTGGAGACCCGCGTTTCAACTGTGCGTGGCCTCGCTCCCTCCTCCACCGCAGGCCCAGAAAGTCCACCCGGGGAGAAGCTGCTGCACACGCACTGCCCCTGCGGGCCTGGAGGTGCCCCGACACCAGGCCCTTCACGCCCAGGCTGCCGCGGGCTGCGTGGGAGGCCCGCGTCCCCTGCCATCGCCGACAGGAGGCCAGAGGAGCCCCGGGGCGAGAGCGGCAACGCACCTGCGATTCGGGATGTGATGTAGGAAATGTCCAGGTCTCCCTTCGCGTAACTGGAACCCGAAAGAACACTTGGTTAGGATGGGGACTTCCAGGGCAATGACGACAGCTGAGAGAGCGAGTCCACAGAGGCCCTGGGTGAGCCTGTGTGTGTGCTCACGTGGATGGATGTGGGTCACTGCGTGTGAGCGCAGGCATGTGTGTGAGAGGCGGGGGGAGAGGCAGGAACCCACACAGGCCGACTCAGGGCTTGCTCCCCCGGAGGTGCGACGGGGAGCTGGCCGTGACAAGAGGCAGCAAACATGGACGACCGAGCCTCTGACCCACCAAGGAAAGCCACGGGGCACCCAAAAGGCCAAGGCCCCGTCTGAAGGGACACAGCCAGCATCAGCCTCAGACCTGGGGGGGTGCTGGCATGGTGACCAGTGAGCTAATGGACAAAGCAGACAGCAAGGACAGAGACAGTGTGGGCGGAGGGGAAGCCCCAGGAAGAGCCGCCCGCCCCAGGAGGGGGCGCGGGACCGCGCTGCGGAGCACGAGGACGGCACGGGGCTCCCGGCCGGGCACGGCTGAGGAAGCGTCTCCGAGCCACAGGACCCTCCACGTCAGAAAAGCCAGGGAACAAAGACTGCAAACGCCAGACGGGGCCCCAGGCTGCGGGACACCCACAGAAGGCCTGACGCTCCCAGCAGGGAGACACGGAGAAGGAACAGAAATACTTGAGACAACAACGACGGAGAATTTCCCCAAATTCACGTCAGACACCAGACCATGAATCCAGGAACCTCGGAGAACCCCCACGGGGATAAACGCCAGGAAGCGTGCTGGGCACAGGGCACCACCTGCAGAATCAGAGGTGAGGAGGTCCCGAGAAAAGCCGGTGGGGCACACACCCCATCTACGGAACAGGACAAGGACACAGACCTCTTTCTCCTCGGAATCCGCCTGCGCAAGGAGAGGGGAGAAACCAGAGTTGGAAGGAAAGCACACCAGCACAGCTCTGTGCCTGGGAAACCACCCTCCAAACATCAACACTTTTTCCTCAAAAACTGAAGGAGCTTGTTGCCGGCAGTCCTGTTTTGCAAGAAATGTTGTTAAGTTTTCTAGAGAGAAAGGAAATCATATGGGCCAGGAGCTCAGAGCCACATGAAGAACAGAGGAGCATCAAGAAGGAGTAGGGGAAGGTAGAGCGAATACCTCTGTTTTTGTTCATCTTAACTATCTAATAAGTGAGTCCATTCAAAATATTAGTGGCAACAGAGTGTCTGTGTGCTCAGCACTCACTGTGTGCGTGTATGTGCGTGTATGCGCATGTGTGTGCATTCGTGTGCGTGTATGTGCGTGTGTGTGCATTCGTGTGCCTGTGTGTGCATTCGTGTGCGTGTATGTGCGTGTGTGTGCATTCGTGTGCGTGGACCGTGTGCTTCCATGTCAGCGACGAATGCCATGACGACGGGGAGGGGTCACTGGCATCGAGCCTCCGAACCCCACAGCCGCAGTGCTGCTGGGGGGACTGCGTGAGCACTGAGTGCACGCCGCCCCCCCACAGCAACCGCTAGAAGGAAAACAAGTGTAACACGTGCCAAGAAGGGCGAGCGTGGAACCAAATAAAATACTCAGTTCAAACCACAAAAGGCAGAAGAGTGAAGATAAAGACCGGGACAAAGAACAGAGCGCTGAGGGGGAAGCGGCAACAGATGGGGCAGATGCTGGCCCGCCACACCATCCATCTCAGAGCCAGCGGTCTCCACGCCCTGTGACAGGCAGAGACCCCGCACCACCCATCTCAGAGCCAGCGGTCTCCACGCCCTGTGACAGGCAGAGACCCCGCACCACCCATCTCAGAGCCAGCGGTCTCCACGCCCTGTGACAGGCAGAGACCCCGCACCACCCATCTCAGAGCCAGCGGTCTCCACGCCCTGTGACAGGCAGAGACCCCGCACCACCCATCTCAGAGCCAGCGGTCTCCACGCCCCCTGACAGGCAGAGACCCCGCACCACCCATCTCAGAGCCGGCGGTCTCCACGCCCCCTGACAGGCAGAGACCCCGCACCACCCATCTCCGAGCACCACGGTCTCCACACCTGGTGACAGGCAGAGACTCCGCACCACCCATCTCGGAGCCGGCGGTCTCCATGCCCCCTGACAGGCAGAGACCCCGCACCACCCATCTCCGAGCACCACAGTCCCCACACCTGGTGAAAGGCAGAGACCCCGCACCACCCATCTCAGAGCCGGCGGTCTCCACGCCCCCTGACAGGCAGAGACCCCGCACCACCCATCTCCGAGCACCAGCGGTCATCAGCACAGCACCAGCGCGGATGCCTTCTTGAGGTTACTCAGCATGCCTGGGTAACTCCTCTGTACGCTATATAGTTTGAACATATTATCTTTTTGTTATTTTAAGGAAATGTGGTAATTTGAGGAATAGAGAATTTTTAAGTTAGTGAAATTTATTAATCATTTCCTCCATCACTTGTGTATTTTTTTAAAAATATATTTTATTGATGTTTTTACAGAGAGGAAGGGAGAGGGATAGAGAGTTAGAAACATCGATGAGAGAGAAACATCCATCAGCTGCCTCCTGCACACCTCCTACTGGGGATGTGCCCGCAACCAAGGTACATGCCCTTGATCAGAATCGAACCTGAGACCCTTGAGTCCGCAGGCTGATGCTCTATCCACTGAGCCAAACCGGTTAGGGCGGCTTGTGTATTTTTTGTCTCATTTAGGAAACCTTCGAGTGTTATAAAAATAACCCTCTATAGTTTATTAATTTTTCCTTAAAAAACACATGCTTCTTAGAATTAATCGCTTAACTCGCCAGAATAATGGACAGGGATCCGACTTCCCCTCAGCAGGCGGGGGTGGCACCTGCACTGACGAGGCCGGGGCTTCCTGGCAGACGGGGTTTCGTGGGTTCCCAGGCCTCAGCGCGCCATCTGTCAGTCTCAGCACTCAACTCACCACACTGACGCCCAAGAAAGCTCACGTGTGTAATAGGGATCATCCTCTATTATTCTCATTTTTTAAAATACTCCTGGTAGTAATGGGTAACATGAATTTTAAGATCAAAATCTATGAAAACAGCCTGGCCAGTGTGGCTCAGAGGTTAAGTGTCAACCTATGATTCTCTCTCATCATTGATGTTTCTCTCTCTCCCTCTCTCTTCCTCTCTGAAATCAATAAAAATATATTCTTAAAAAATCTATGAAAACAATTTTTATGACAATGAATTTATAGCTTAATTGAAAAGTGATATCATCTTTAAAATTCTCCCAAATATAAGTTTCTCCACTTACTTAGGTATAATTTTATGTTCTCACTGGACTCAGCCAGGCAGGGCAGGCTGAGCAGGGAGGTGGTTCCCTGGCCTCAGGGGCACCTGGGAGGGAGGGAGGGCGCCCGCAGGCCTGGGGGGGCGTCCCTGCTGGAGCCCAGCGTCAGCACCACTGAGGCCATGTCACTAGTCTGATCGTCAAACGAGTAAAACACGGAGCTAGGGAGGCAGCAGGCAGCCTGACAAGTTTGCTCTAGAATTCCTCTGCGGACACAGCTGAGCAGGAACATGACTCTCCTGGGAAGGACGGACGGACGGAGAGGCACGCACCACACACAGCAGCAGCCGTGCCGAGGGCTGCGGGGACGTCAGGCGCAACGGGAGGGGGAAGCTCAGGGGCGGGGGGGGGGGGGGGGCGGGGCTGGGTCACGGACGGGGACAGTGCCCGCTTGCCATCAGCAGACAAGAACCAATGAAAAGTCCCCAATAAGGTCCCCGTAGATTAAAGACCTGAATGTGCAAGGAAACCATTAAAAATGCATTTAGTTTAAACAATCTGAAACATGTATTTCAAAACACACCTAACCTTCCTACTCAGGAAATCAAACAGAAGACATACAGGGAAGTATGGATAGATCTGTGCTTTACTTGAAACCAAAAAGAAAAACACAAGTAACTGACAAGGAAAAACTGCTGTTCTGTCTTCTCACAAAGTGAAATATAAAAATCTAAGCCCACGGCCGAGTCTGAGCGCTCTCACATCTACATTGGCAAGGCACCGTGCCCAGTGCACACACACTCCACAGCCCAGGCCGGAGGTGGTGCTCCTCAGCTCCAGGGCTCCTGTGTGGCCAGCGGCAGGCCAGCACTTCTCCGCTACTCCCAAGTCCCTCACGGCGGGACCCACCCGATGGCCACGAGTGCAGGTGCTGCCAGGCTGGGAGGCGGGCAGCACCAAAGGTCAGAAAACCCCCCCCGCTATGGAGAAGCCACGAGCCACGCCCGGCCCTGCACCCACGCACCCTCGACTCACTTGGCGACGGACTGGATGACCTTGGAGGAGGTGTCCTTGAGGTTGGTGAGCAGGCGCCCGGGGCCCCCCCGCAGGATGTCCAGGAGCCCGCCGTAGGACTGCTCGTACTCAGCCACCGCCAGGCCTGCAAGCAGAGACTAGCTCAGGCCGGGGGGATAGGGCCGGGAGCCCCAGCATCCCCAGAACCTGAGGGCCGCACTCCCTGTCACCCCACCGTCTGCACCCCACGTGGGCACAGGAACTAAACCAGCAGCTGGCATCTCAGCATGCCCTGCGCCCACAGCCCACCAGCTGCTCTCACAAGGGCAGAGCCTGAACCCGGCCGGCGAGAGTCAAGCCTCCGGGTGCCCAGGGCCTCCATCCCGTCTCTAGACTGTGACCCATTCACTCCTGCAACCTGGACCCCGGGCCCCCTGCACACACAGACGCTGAGGGCCCAGAAAAAGCGAGCCTCCACCCCTGGTGGGAGGACACAGTGGACACGGAGGACAAGGAGTGGGGTCATGTATGTGGCCCCGGCCGAGCACAGAGAGGCCGTGGGGCTGGACAGCAGGTGCTGCTATCTGCCTGCAGCGTAGGACCCGGGTGTGAACAGAGTGATGGCAAAGGGAGGCAGGTCCTGAAACCCTAGCACCCGGAGGATGTGGTCCCCAAAGGCGGCTTGGGGGTGGGGGGTAGGTCGGGGTAAAAAGAGGAAGTCATGCCCGCGCGCGCTGCATCTGTGCCCAAGGGTGTCTGTGGCCTCTGTGCCTCTTCGGAGACCAGCCAGCAGCGCTGGCACAGGTGGCTGGGGTGCAGCTGGGACCAGGCCCTGTGCTCCCGCTGTCAGGCAGCCACAGAACGCAGCCCACACGTCCTACGTGTAGAGCCTTCTTGCTGGCCATTCGCCAGGAAATGACCAGCACTCGTGTGTATGGAGCATGTGTGGGCATGAGCGTGGTGTAAGCATGTATGAGCACATGCGTGCACGTGTGCGGTGTGGTCCTGGAGAAGACCTAGGGCAGTCCGGGCGGCCCCACATGCTGGCCATCCAGAGAGGCGACCAGGACCCACACTGTGTGGACATGGAGCCCAGGACCCAGGGCCAGCCAGCTGCTGGGAGGCCCCTCCCCAGGAAACAAACCTGATTTCACCCCAAACAGCGAGAGTGGCCAAGGGGATGGGGCGTGGGGCAGAGCACAGCCTGGCAGGGCCTCCAGAGCCTTCCCGGTCCTGCTGCACCGAGCCCAGCTGCAGGCTCCCCGGGGACCAGCTCCGCGTGCCAGCAAGGGGCGCCCAGACCACCCACTACCACGAGATGAAGGTGCAACTCACTCACCAAATGCAACCGAGCCGGGAGAAAACCCACTGAGCCACCTTTGCCATGGCCACAACCCTCTCTCCTGCCCAAGGAGCCTGCCTCTCCCCAGGGGACTCGGACCTGCGCCCCGACCCCTGCGGGCCACCCCAAAGGGCCCGCACGCCAGGCACCAGGGTACTCAGAGCTCCTGCAGCACAGGCCAGGGCGCTAGCACGCACACCGCCCCCCAAATTCCATCCTAAACGTGGCCTAGAGTGTCGGCTCCGCCCGTCCTGGGAGCTCTAGGCAGTTACCTCTAGGCCCTGTTGCCGAGGGCCAGTCCTGGGAGCTCTAGGCAGTTAGGGGACCCGAACAAGCAGCCTCTCGCACGTGGCCAGGCCAACCGCCCGAGGCAGGGTGTGGGCCGGCGCTCCGCACGTGTGCACTCACCTCCACCTTGGCCGCTGCTCACAGGCCCCCCGGGAGGAGGTGGCCCTCGGGACGGGGCAGCATTCCCGTAGCCTCCATTCTGCTCCAGGAGCTGCAAGGGTTCGAACAGCAAGGCCTCAGCTTGTTCCGGGTCCAGAGCCACAGTCCCCCGGCTCTGGGAGAACCCTCCTTCCTGGCTGCAGCCCCTCTGCCTGGCCCTGGAGAACCCTACACCAAGGGCGGCTCACACAGCGCTGCGAGCAGATGCTCAGGTCACGGGCAGCCTGCCGCTCCCACACGCCCAGCGCGGCCAGTCTCTCGCCCAGTGGCTCGCAGCCTGCCTGCCAGAGGGGTGGCTGCACAGCAAGGGCCCTGCCTGCCACAAGTTGAGCCCACGGCCGGCGCTGGCAGAGTCACAACCCCCAACCTTCAGAGAGGTGCTGGGAGCCCGGCTGGGGAGGGCTGCAGCTTCCCGCCAGCCCACTCAGCGCTGGACGCGACCCTGCATGGTCGACGGCCGTGGTGCCTGCTCCTCTCGTGTGCATTCCTCAGCCGTGGGCCTCAGCCCTGGTGCAGCTCTTGTGAACGTCCTTGTTACGGAGCTCAGGTTTCTCGACATGAGGCTCACGAGGTAAAACGAAGGTGCCGTTGCCTTTCTCTGCCGAGCAGGTGGGGGGCATTCAGGACGCACTGTTTCCCAGGCGGCAGGGCAGTGGGACAGCCAGGCTTTCTCCCGCCCTGTCTCTCCGGCAGGTTTCGGGCTGCCAGGCAGGCACGCCTTCCGCTGGGACCGCACACGCCAGGCCCTTAGTCGGAGGCCCTGTTGCAGAGGGCACACAGACACCACTGCTCTTGCCTGCGTGAGGCCGGCCAGTCCTCCATCGGCTGCTCCTGGGCTCCAGGCCCAGCCCCCAGGCACGGTCCTCACTGCCTGGGCAGAAGCGCCCGCAGGGGGTAGTGTCTGCACCAGGGTCCCGAGTTCTGAAAGCGCCAATACCGAAAGGTGCTCTGGCACCACTGACTAGCGGCCTGTGTCTGTCCGTCGGCACCCCCACCGGGCCCCAGAGAACTCCTGGTGGCACACACATGGCAGCCCCAGAGCAGACGCCTCGAGCCTCGTCCACCCCCCACGCCCCCACTGCCCACCCTCCCCATGCTGGCCACTGTCTGACAGGGTCGTCTTCCTTCCAGCTCCTGCCCACATTCAGAGCCGTCTGCCTGTGCCGACTCCCTCCTGCCAGGTGACCCCGCCCTGGGATTGCCGGGGCATGGGGACTCGGCCTGCACAATGGTCACCCCTTTAACGCAGACGGGGCCTCTAAGACTCTGCTCCGAGCAGCACCTGGAAGGCCCTACCTCAGTGATGGGCGACTTGGGGTTCACACTGCGGGCAGCCGCGATCTCCTGCAGCTGGTTCACCAGCTCGGTGATGGACAGCCGCTCCTCCGGGTTGACCTTCAGTGTGGCGCCTGCAGCAGGAAGGGCGCGCTCAGGGCCCCACCCTGCCCTTGTGGAGGTGACGGACCCACGGAGGGCCTCGCTTACGGACTTTAAAGGCGAGGGCACAGCATGAAGAACAATAACAGAACGGAGCAAAATGATCAAAAGCCACCGTTTGGAGCATGTAACTCACACGGCTGACTGATGGAAAAGCCCACAGAGAGGCTGCCAAAGGGCCACGTGGGACGTTAAGGAGGCGTGTCCTCCGTGGTCCCTGCGCACGGCACTTACGGATGAGGCCGTGGAACACAGAGTACCGAGTGTCGTCAGCAGGGATGGAGTATTTCCCGTTCACGATGCGAAGCTTTGCTCCGTCTTCAAAAGGGTGCTGCCCGAAGCACAGCAGGTACAAGATGCAGCCCAGCGCCTGCGGGGGCGGGAGGGGTAGAGTGAGGGGGGCAGAGGGGGCGAGGCGGCCCGTCCTTGGGTCTACAGGGGAGTCAGGCTCAGGCTGGTCTGACTTATGCCAGTGAGCAGTGGGACAGCTCCCCTCCTCCCCACAGCTCCCCCCACGCACACAGCCCACAGGGGGCACAGAGCACACAGGGGGCACAGAGCACACAGGGGGCACACAGCCCACAGGGGGCACACAGCCCACAGGGGGCACAGAGCACACAGGGGGCACAGAGCCCACAGGGGGCACACAGCCCACAGGGGGCACACAGCCCACAGGGGACACACAGCCCACAGGGGGCACAGAGCACACAGGGGGCACAGAGCACACAGGGGACACACAGCCCACAGGGGGCACACAGCCCACAGGGGACACACAGCCCACAGGGGGCACAGAGCACACAGGGGGCACACAGCCCACAGGGGGCACACAGCCCACAGGGGGCACAGAGCACACAGGGGACACACAGCCCACAGGGGGCACAGAGCACACAGGGGGCACAGAGCACACAGGGGGCACACAGCCCACAGGGGGCGCAGAGCATACAGGGGGCGCAGAGCACACAGGGGGCGCAGAGCACAGGCGCTGCGGCCTCACCCAGATGTCCTGCTTCTCGCCGATGGGGAAGTTCGAGTACAGGTCCACGATCTCGGGCGTCCTGTACATGGGCGTTGTGTTCCTGGTGACCTGAAGAACAGATGCACTTTTCACAGGGAAGTTGTTTGGTGTCGGTGCCCACGGCCCCCAGCAGGAAGCGCACGTCCACCCCGGGGCCCAGAAAGCCTCGCCTGGCTGCTCGCCTCCCTTCCCGCCCCCGCCCCCGCCGGCCCTGCCTCGCAACCCAGCTCTCGCTGGAGTGGCCACACCAGGCACACCCGGTGGGATGTCAGCTGTGTGTCCAGGAGACACGTCTCAGTGGACAGGCACGCCCTTCCAGAGCGGATGGGCACACCCTTCCGGGTCCGGGAGGGGGGTCACCTGCGGCCCGAGGGGAAGGCTGTTCGCAAAGCCGCCTCCTACGCATCCTCGTGGACAGAGACCCTTTGTCCCCAGAGAGAGCTGAACTGAATTTACGGACGAGTCAGGCTTTTATGTGAGAAACCCGAGACCCAGGTAGACAGGGTGGGCCCTGTGGCAGAGACTGGAGACACTGCATGGGGGAGGCCAGCGAGCCCATGCACAGCAGACAAACACACACACACACCAACCCCGGCCAGAGACTGGGGAACATGGAGCATGCTGTGATCCCAGCGAGACAGGGAGGCCAACCCACGGTTCTCCTGGGACGGTCTGCTTCAGGAGGAGGCCTGGGCGGGACCCGCGCCCAGGAGACACCAGGGCCAACACAACGCCACGTCCAGGTGCATAAAGGGTGCTGAGCCGGGAGGGAGGCGGGCAGAGGGCACGGCGACCGCACGTGGCCGCGGAGCCTCCACACAGGAAGTCACCAAGCTGCAGGCCCGTGACCCACGTGTGTACACGTGTTCCCTGCACTAGACGGCGTGCTCTGCAGCCGTGTGAGGCACTGACCCCAACCCAATGTGACGCTCCTACAGCACGCGCGATGCTGAGCGCCCTCACCTCCTCCTCCACCAGGGCCCGCCGCTGGGCACTCCAGCTGTAGTCAGGGGCGTGCGAGACGGTCGTGGCGCTGCCAAAGTCGCACAGCTTAATGGTCCCCTGGTGACTCAGCAACAAGTTTTCAACCTGAAAAATTCCAGGAGACAGCCCTTATAGATCTGGGGTGCAGACAGCCAGCTGGCCCTGAGGGGAAAACGCAGCGTCCCCACTACTTTTTGGTCAAAATCAGTGTGTGTACCTTTAGAAGCAGGTAATTCGAATAAACTCAGCCATAAGTCAAAAGATAACTGACATTAATACCACGGAATTAACAATGAAAGCCTTTAGAAAAGACCGAATTAACACACTTTCTAAAAACCATCCTATATGATAAAAGCCCAGCGCCCGACCGGCAGAAGGACCAGGACGACCGGTCAACCAGCTGCTATAACACGCAATGACCACCAGGGGGCAGACGCTCAAGCAGGAGCTGCTCCCTGGTGGTCAGTGCGCTGCCACAGTGGGAGCGCCGCTCAGCTGACCAGGATGAGCGGCTGTTCCTGCTGCAAACCCTGAGCAGACGGGCAGGAACCCGGGCCCCGATCATCGCCTCCTCGCCCCAGGCTCCTCCTCTGAGTGCTCGCAGGCTGGGCTAAGCCACCCCGCCGCCGCCAGGCTCGCAGAACACTGGAGGCTGGGAGGGGGTGTGTGGCCGCCTTCAGTGCTTATTGTCCCTGGGCCTGGCCCCGACCGGGTCTCCTGGAAAGGGAGGTGCTCCAGCTCCACGGAAGATGCCAGACCAGGGAGCAGCCACTCAGAGGGCGGGTCCACAGCGGCTCGGCTAACCAGGATGAGTGGTGCTCCCACAGCGGGTTGATCCCTACAGGCCATGCCCCCATCAGTGCACGAATCCCATGCACCAGGCCTCTAGTCCTATGTGATATCCTATATAATAAAAGCCTAATATGCAAATTGTTGTTCCCTTGACTGGGAGTTTGACCGCTCGCTATGACATGCACTGACCACAAGGAGGAGGCGCAGAACATGGCGGGCGTCAGTGATGCAGCGCTGGCAGTGGGCGACAGTGGAGGCGCTGCTGGCCCCAATGAAAGCCGGACCACAGTGGGATGGTGGAGCAGATGAGCGGGCAGTGCCAGGCCAAGGTGGGTGCGAGCAGGGCCCAATGACTCAGTCAGAGGGGGGCGCATGGGGATCCAGGGGCCCAGGTGCTGCCCAGGGCCCAGAGGTCAGCTGGGACCTGCCCTTTCACGCCAGACGCTCATGCTTCGATCGCTGGCCAGGTGGAGGGACCGCACCCGTGCACGATTTCGTGCACCAGGCCACTAGGCAAATAGATCAAGAAGCTGTCAAGGAGTCCAGCCAGAAACTGTCACTGGAGATGCACTTTTAAAATCCAACACATGCTGAACAGGTGTGGCTCAGCGGATAGAGCGTCGGCCTGCAGACTCAAGGGTCCCAGGTTCGATTCCGGTCAAGGGCATGTACCTGGGTTGCGGGCACATCCCCACTGGAGGGCGTGCAGGAGGCAGCTGATCGATGTTTCTCTCTCATCAATGTTTCTCTCTATCCCTCTCCCTTCTTCTCTGTAAAAAATCAATAAAATATATCTTTTTAAAAATTAATCTAAAATTATATTTAAAAAAATAAAATAAAATCCAACATCAACAGGACTCACAGCAGAGACAGACCTGTCCCAGCCCCTCGAGGGCATGTCCTGGCCAAGGCCCACTGCTAAGGACGGCCTTTACAACCTGAGTGCTGGGAAAAGTAAACAATTCTTCACCACCCAGGGGCGCGGGGGCTGCGGGACCCGCAGAGCAGGCATGTTTACAGTCGGCCCTTCCCAGAGAAGCCTGTCGACCTGCTCGGCGACGGCCGAGGCAATCCATGGGTGGAACTGACAAACGGATTAAAACGTGTGTAAGGAGACACAGCCGAGAAGAGCCACGCGATCCCGAGGCAGAGGGGAGCCTGGCTGTAGCTCCGCGCGGAGGGTGCCGACCAGGGCGCCGACTGGGACCCGTCCCAGGACAGCGGGACAGGCAAGGGAAGAGAGGCCCTGCCTCTAAACGCAAGGGCAGCCACCGGCCTCAGGTCAACGCTCGGGAAGGAGCAGCACCTGAGCAGACAGCGCCCGCTGCGAACAAGCACACCAAACCCCACACGTCCCCACACACGGCTTCTGCGGATGAGACAGAAACACAGCTCAGCAAGAACACAGGCAAACACTGCCCCAGGGGCGTCCCCAGAGAGGGAACCAATGCCAATAAACCTAAAAACGGTCAACTCTGTCCACAGAAGGAAATGCCACGGGAGCCACACGGTCTGCTGCCAACACCAAGAGCCCCAAGCGCCAGGCTCAGAGGCCACACGCCCGGGAAGCCGCGACCCCACAGCACACACTCTGCCAACTGTGGGCCCGAGACAGACGAGCCCCAAAACCACAGCACTGAGCAAAACGCCACGTGGAGGATGCACTCTGGAGCCACACGCAGCAGACAGGGTCACCACACGGGGCTCGGACTCCGTGGACAGGCCACGGGGACCCCTGGCGCACACGGGACACTGGGGTGAGGGAGTAAACCAGGCATGCTGGCAGACACGGCTGATTTCATTCCTCCTTTTCACACACACGAGCACACAGCTAACGCATAAGCAGAACAGTCCCGAAGGCACGGAAACCCCGGCCGAGAAAGGCCTCCAACCCCTAGCACCACCACCGCCCGGCGTCCTCCCAACCCCACGGGTGGTGCCTGCCAACAGCTTAAAACGACCTCTCGGTTCGGGGGGAGAGAGAAGGCCAGGCTCCTCAGAGGTTCAAATCTAGACGAAGACAAA
This sequence comes from Myotis pilosus, assembly GCA_036010255.1. NCBI lineage: Eukaryota > Metazoa > Chordata > Mammalia > Chiroptera > Vespertilionidae > Myotis > Myotis pilosus. The sequence goes on from JASKON010000006.1 coordinate 371,091, forward strand.
GACCCCCAGATGGGGTGTCAGTGCCGACACCCAGGGGGGTTCAGAGAGCACATCGGGGGACCAGAGACCTGCGGACGGGGTGTGAAGGACATGAGCAGCGATTTCCCACCTTCCCACCTTGCGACACGTTAACCACTAAGATTCTGCAGCGCAACAACAGTGCATTCTGCTGACCTGACCAAACATGGGTCATTTTGATTCCTTCACACCGGACCTGCTGTGCTGCTGCCGCCGTTTTCCTACGTGGGAAGCTACGGGAACGCGGTCGGTGCCCCGACTGGACACCAATCCTCGCAGCACCGGGAGCACCTCTGCACTAGGGAGTGTCTGGGTGCCACGATGGCCGGGATGGGGCAGCTGCTAAGAAAACTCCCGTTCTCCCACAGTGCACAGTGTCCAGGCGTGGAGTGCAGTGGAGTGAGGTCTGGGTTCCGGCTATAAAATCCTTCAGGAAAACCCACCTTCACCAGGAAGCAGGATGAGGGGCAGCTGCCGCCCAAGATGTGGCCAGAGGCGGCACAGCGCTGGGTGCTGGACAATTTCCACCAAGTCTTGGGTTTTTCAAAGACACAAGAGGGGGACTAAAAACCAGGCCGGGCCAGCGTGGCTCAGTGGCTGAGCATCGCCCTAGGAACCAGGAGGCCATGGTTCGGTTCAATTCCCCGCCAGGGCACGTGTCCAGGTTGCAGGCTCCATCCCCAGTAGGGGCCCTGCAGGAGGCAGCCGATCCATGATTCTCTCTCATTGATGTTTCTCTCTCTCCTTCCCTCCCTTCCTGAAATCAATAAAAATATGTTTTTAAAAAACACACCAGATCATAAACCAGAAAATACCTGCAGCACATATAACTCAAAAAAAGACCGTTGTATGAACATACACGGAGCTCCAGTCAATCATCGTGACAGACCAAACGCAGGAAAGGGACAGAAAACAAAAGCTACTGAAGAGGAAGACACGAACGACCACGAGCAGCAAAAAGCACTTAACTTCATTAATAACCAGGAAAAGCAAAATCCCTACACTCACCCACCCACCCCCGTGGAATGCAGCCGGCAGCTCCGCACACCTCAGCCCGAGGCACAGCCGGCTGGAGCCCACACCTGCACGTGAAGATGCACTCAGCACCTCCGGCAGCTGTGGTCCCTGCATGAAAGGCAGGTGCTGACACCACCCAGGCCGCAGGCCACTCTGGACCCCGAGGGCACGTCCAGAGGAGGAGGCACGTCCAGAGGAGGAGGCACGCTCCTCGTCTTGCCAGGGGGAGGACAAGGGCCGCAGCCCAGAGCTGGGGGCCCAGGAGCCCAGGCCCCACCTGCAGCTGAGGGACACAGGGTCCTGCAGGAAGCCTGGCCGCGGGACCCTGGGCGTGAGGCTCTCCCTGCTTCACGGAGGGGCTTCGGGGAAACCCACTCGCTGTGAAGCGGCTCCTAGTGGCCTCTGCGACTCTTGGCAGAGCCTGGCCGGCCTTACTGGCGGAAACCGGACCTCCTAGCCGGGGCAGGGCGTGAGAGTGGGGGGCAGCACCTTGAGGTCCCGGTGGGTGATGGGCGGCTTCTGCCGGTGCATGTGCTGCACGGCCCTGCACGTCTGGTAGAAGATCTTCAGGACGGTGTCGCACGACAGCGGCCCTTTGGTCTCGCTTTTCTTCAGGAACTCCACCAGCTGCCCTGGAAGAGACAGGAAACACTCATCCCCACAAGCCGGGGGCGGGGCCGCAGGACAGGGCAGGGGGCGGCACCACCTGGCGCTGGCTTTACCAGCCAGCGTGGGACACCTGTGGCCATGGCGCAGGCAGCACAGAATCCCACACGGAGCCAGGGGGACGGCAGGGCCCAGAGAAGCCACAACATGCCATCTCCTCGTCTTGCTCCACTTCCCTAAATGACGGCCGTCTGCCCAGGGGCATGGCCTCTCCAACACACACTCCACACTAAGTGCAGCCTGCACATGGGACCAGGGGTGGTGACAGCACAGGGAGCCCCATCCTCCCGTCGCCAGGGACACGTGTTCACACCTCAGTGCCCATGCTGCCCTGGTCCCCAGCCCGTCCCTGATCCAGGCCCGAGGCCACCTCAGTGACGGAGGCACAGCCAGCATGGCTACCATGGCTCCAGATCCATGGTGGCCCTCAGCCATGCTGCCCTGCCTCCTGGGGTCAGACACTGTGTGTGTGTCCCCCGCCCCCTGCCCCTAGGAAGCCGGCTCTGCCAGCCTGCCACACGGGCACCCACTCCAGCTCGTTTCCCCCAACACCGGGCGAGTCGCGGAACCCGCGCCTGCACACAACGGTGCCCCAGACACCATGCTCACCTGGCGAGAGAACCACCTGCCGCGAGCGGCAAGGGCGTGAGGCCCCAGCCTGACAAGGCCCAGCGCAGAGCCATGCAGAAGCCACCTGAGCTCCCACACGAGGAGCAGGACAGACACCACGGCACTCACAGCCGGAGACAGGGGCCCCGACGGAGGCCAGCGTGGCCTCATCCATGCTGCCCAAGGTGTCAGAGCAGGCCACTGAATGGCACCCCCAACCCAACAAGCCCCCTGTGAATGCCAGCCACAGGGAGGCCAGGTCCCGGGAGAGACACGCAGACTCCGTGGACGAGGCAAGGAGCGCGTCTGCAGACACTGGCTACGGGCCTGAGTTCGGATCTGCTGACCCTGGGCCTCAGAGAGCAGGCGAGCCTGTGGGCACAACACGGCACCGAGCACAGCACACTTTTCAGAAGGAAGAGTGTGTCTACAGAGCCCCGCTTCGCAACACACCTCACGGCACTTCTCCCATGAGCACACGTCCTCGTCACTAAAACCAGCAGTGACCGTGAGCACCTGCCACTGGAAGACCTGAGTGTGGGCGGCACCTCCCAGCCGGCCCGGCGAGACAACGGGAAGCAGGGCCCAGACACGGAGAGCACAGCCCTCGCTCTCCCATCCGGCTCCCAACTCCACTCCCTGGGGTGGGTCCGGCTTCCCTGAGCCTATAAAGCCGTCTGCACCTGTGTCAGCCAGCTGCTCCCCTCCCCATCCCCTAACCCCACCACCACCCGCTCCAGGGCGGCGCTGGCTGCTAAGGGCTCAGCACCATCTCCTCCTCCTCCTGCAGGTGCCTGCGCCCACTGCCCCCTCTCCTCCGGAACAGCCCCGCTCGTGGTGGCTGGGGCCCCGGGGAGGACCATCTGTGGGCGCAGCATGTGTCCCCCCCAGGGAGACGCCTGCCTCAGTGTCCCCTGCTGCTGCTCCCTGGCCTTGTGGCGGCAGGGCCCTGGCATCCTCCCACACACGCTGCCCACAGACAATGAGGCAGCACCATGCCCCAGGACCGATGGCCCACCCGGCTGCCACCCTCTGGCCCATTGGGCCTCGCATGTCCTGTGCCCACTCCTTTCCCCCTAAGTTACACCAATACCAACTGAGCCCGTACGCTGCAGCAGGGCGGATCCCCGGCCCTCCATGGGCAGCGTGGGCAGACTGAGCCCTACTGCGTCCTCCTCGGTCATGTACATGACCCCCCCTGGAACTCTGCAGAAGGCACTGGGCCCCTCCCACTCCCGTCGGTGACTAAGAGCCTTCCCTGTCCTCCTGGGAAGGGCCTCCCTCCACCGGGACCTGCGCACGCCCGCCGGGAGCTCGTTACCTCTGCAGAGCTCCGTGAGCAGCAGGAACTCGGCCTGCCCCGTATCCGACTCCTCCTTCCCTATTGACGCTGCAGAGCAAAACTGGACAATGTTGGGGTGGCCAGAAAGCTTTTTCTGTGGGTGTCTTGTTAAAGGAGAACGCGTAAGTCTCACAGGGAAACGCACATGCGCAGTGGGCAGAAGTAGGCTTACGGCTGTGAGCACGAGGACGTATCGTGTTATCACTTACTGTGTGTTATTGCCCACACAACTGTGAATCTACTTTTGCCCTCCCCAGTATAAACCAGGACGCTGAACGACATGATCTTAGACCTCAGTGCATCAGAGCGGAGAGGTGAGGGCGAGCAGAGGGGCAGGGCGGGGGGAGGGGAGCGAAGTGTGAATGGAAGCACACACACCTGACCACAGCCAGGCAGGCCAGCGGGAGAGGGCGCGGCATGAGGCTGTCCACCCGACACTCAGGGAGGCGAGCACCCCGGGTTCGGCGGCTGGCGTGCTCCCACGGACAGGCTTCAGGAGAGAAAAGAATGGATTCTGGCAGCAAAGGGGCAGCGCCAGCGGGTGGAGGCCAAGAAGAAATGCCAGCGGTCAGCCATTTGTTGGTTGATGCTCTGCCCAGGGTGAAGGGATGGCCGGGTGCGATGGCCGCAGGTTGAAGGGCTGCCCACCCCAGGCACAGAGACCTCTGGGGCAGGACCCACATCTCCACGCCCAGGACCATGGAATCCCTTACAGCTGCCCTGGGAGTGAAGAACAAGGAAATAGCTCCTTTTTGCTAGAAACAGTCCACAGCTAAGCCAGGAAAAGCGAAGCCCACTGTGAGTGTGTCAACGCGAGCGCGGCCGCGGCGCCCAAGAAAGGATACCAAGAAGCACACCTCCTGGATGATGGCTCGGCTCCTCTCCTCCTCGTTGGACAGCAGCCTCTGCATCGGGAGGGAACGCAGACAAGGTCAGTCCGCGCAGCAGAACGGATCAATGCACCAACACCTGACTACGTAGAAACTGGCAGCCGTAAGGCCCCTGGAAATGGCCCCCCACAGCCCAAGGACACCAGAGAACTACACAGAGGAGCCTCTTCTGCAAACAGGCTGCAGTAAAATAGGATGAAAAAGGAGACGCGGCAGAAACGAGAGTCCTCACCCTCGTCTCCAAGTCACGTGGGCCCCTTACAGCTTAGCCGCACGCCCAGGACGGCCACGCCACTCCACTCCGCAGCCCAGGCTAGATACCAGCCACCGGATGAAACCAGACAGCCCTGCCCACAGTCCCACCGTGAGCCTGCTCCCGGACATGGGAGCGTGGCCTGCACGCGTGGTCCACCCAAGTGGCTGTGCCGCTCCCGCCCTCTGCGGAGTCTCACTGTGCGCTCTTGGCACTCGAGCTACTCTCGCCCCTGGGCCCCCAGCTGGACACCGCAGCCATAACATCCCCTGAAAGTGCTGATGGTTCCTCGCCATCAGAGGAAACTAATAGGAGAGAGAAAACGCACAAAGAAACACGCTAATCGGGAACCCCCCTCAACATGTCACTTTGAGATTTCCTTAAAAGTAACCGAAACCCACACAGAACCCGTCCACCTTACCTTCAGCGCATACTCTCTGCCACTTCCCAGATCCTGGGCCTCATATACGAATGCAAACCCTCCTGAAATCAGGAAAATGAACACATCAGTCCACGCTGGGATTTAGTCAACATTCAGATGTCTTGACTAAGTCAACACAAACCGCACTTGTGGACAGCAGTACGTTTCCTGCAAAAATAATGGCTCCAATTTACACGCAAAATTCAATAACAAACGTTTTAAAAAGATACTTCCTCAAATTCGAACAGGTGGTGTGAGCAAGCTCAGGAAAACAGGTCCAACATCCCTGCCCACGAGGGACCTCTCCCAGGACCCACCGGAGGCTCTCCCACACTGTGGGTTGGCCCAGCAGTGCCCTCCCCCACTTTTGCAATTTAAATGGAAACATAGTTCACATTTTGAAAAGACTAGAAAGCTATCTAGCTCCACGACTCTGCCTAAAACCCATTTCGTGCTACAGTTGCAAATTCCAAAAAGCAATGAAAACCCGTATTTTCTTCCTAGGTCATTTGGCAGCAGACTATGACCTACTGTAAATGTACCGGTACCTGGGGCAACCCCTGGCATGAACTGACATGGAGCCGTTTAAAGCTCATCCCACAGTGACGACGCCCCCCGGCCTAGTTACCGACATGTTGGTGCGCCTGATTACGGAGTGCTTCCAGGGCTGGGGGCACACGGGACGTGTCATTGTTCTAACACCCGAGGAGCTCGGACCTGCTCTCTGGCCCAGGGTTTGGGGCTTGGGGCCTTCCCCGTATTTATACAAATCAGTCTGAGTGCCCACAGCCCGGGTTCCGAGGGAGCCGTTCTACGTGGAAGACTTCACACTGATTTCACCCGGTTCATTTCCAAGAGGCTTCCCGACCTTTAGAGCTGTGAGCCGACAGCTCCTGGCCGCAGGGGTTACTTTTACCTCCTGGCTCGCCCACAAGGCACAGGGAAGGGGCTGGCGCATGGCCTCGTTCTTCCTGGGCGCTGAGCGGAGGCACAGCTGCCTCCTCTCCCTGACCCACTTCCCGCTGCGATCATCCTCCCGGCCCCTGGCCCTGGCCTGCTCCTGGCCGGACAGTCCCACTCCCGCCCTCTCCCCACGGCGCGCCCCGAGGCTCCCCCTGCTGTCCCCCCATCACTGGGGCACGTGTCTTATTTTAAGGCAGAGGCCGCCTCCTCTCCGCCAGGAGTTTCTTCAGGACACAAGGTAACTGCCTGGCATTTTCAGGAGGAATGAGGTGGCCTGGGGAGGCGTCCGCACAGGGCTGGCCCCAGCTCTCCAGCTCTGAGAGGGGCAGAGCCCGTGGCTTTCCCGATAAATCACACCCACACCTGTTTCCGAAACAAACTGGAGGAAAGTAGGTGCTGCTGCCTTAAGGACAAGGACATCGGACCCAGAGAGGCCGCGGGGTGCCCGTGGGGACGGCCCTCCTCCTCCTGCGAGTCCACGTGCAACGCGGGCGGTCAGCGGGGTTGCTGCCCGCCAGGCCCGGAGCGGAAACAGCAGGACCAGCAGGACGAGGAAGGCGGCCGCCCCGCGGGCACCCGGCAGAGGTGAGGGACCTCCCCGGCACCGGGGCGACTTCCGTGTGAGGAAGGGGGAGGCCATCGGGAGGCGAGGACCAGCTCGCAGGACCCGAGCCCACACGACAGGCCCCCGGACTGGGCCAGGGGCACGGACGGCCCGGCGGTCAGAGCAGGAAGCCGGCACAGGGTGCCCACGGCCCGGCCCAGCGCCCGGGGAGGACAGGGCGGCCCGCCCACCGCAGCCCCGACCTGAAGGGAAGGGTCTGCCTGGCGCCCGCCGCCGCGCCCTCTCCTCCAGCCTTCGGCCTCCGCGGACCCCGCGCTCAGCCCAACTCCCCGCCGGCCCGGCCTCCACCCCAGGCCACAGCCCCCCGCACCCCGCACCCCGCCTCCCGCAGGTCGGCCGCACCTGCTGCGGGGGCCGCCCGGCCCCAGCCCGGCCCCCCGCCCACCAGGAAGTGCCCGGGCCGAGACCGGCCTCCCCGCCGGAACAGGCCGGGACCCTCCCGCCCGCCACGCGCCGCCCGCCACGCGCTGACCCTCGGCGCCCGCCCGCCGGTCCGTCCGCCGGTCCGCGCCTCACCCTCGGCCAGGACCCGCCGCACCCGCAGCCGCAGCTCGCCCAGCTCCACCGTCTGCCCCACGAAATCGGTCTGGTCGCGGCCGGCAGCGCCGCCCAGGGCGCCGGGGCCCGCCAGGAAGTCGAGCGCGGACTGCAGCAGCGACATGGCGGCCCGCGGCGGGCGCGGGGGCTCGGGTCCAGGGCGTCCGGGCAGCTGAGCAACCGCCGGCCGGAGCCGCACCAGCTTCCGCCCCGACGCCGTGACGCAGGCCCGGAAGGACGCCGGCCTCTCACTTCCGCCCCCGCTGGGCGACGGCGCGTGCGCAGGGACCTGGGCGCGGGCTGCGCGTGCGCGGCGGCGCCGGCCTCGCGGAGAACTTCCGGCTGTCGAGTTCCTGGCTCCCCGCCACGGAGCGGGGCGCGGGCGCTCGGAGCAGTGGCCCGGGGCCTCCTGCCCCGGTAGTCCGACTGCCGGCCCAGCCCCGCCGGTTCGCTGGGGGTCTAGTCTGCGGAGGCCGGTGGTCAGGGGCCCCGCCAGGCCCGGGCGGAGCCGGCTGCGTGTGCGGCCGACGGCCCCTGCGGGCGGGGGCGAGCGGGGCCGCGACAGCTTTAGCCGCGCAGCGATCGGCGGCCCCTGCGACTGTTAGTGAGTAAGACTCGTTGCACCGTGGACGGCCCTGGCTTGTGGGGTTTGGCGGGGGGAGCACGTTAGTGGGTTTGTGTTTAAGAATTGGTTGTTATTAAAGGCTGAAAACTTAAAAACCCATGTTCCGTAGAAACGTCAGACCCAGAACCCCGAGTGTCACTAGTCACCTCGAGCCGCCCCCCATCCCTCGGGCAGACGGCCATTCGCCGACCTCGCGGCCGGTTTCTGTGCCTGGCGGGTGCAGCAGGCACCTGAGGCTGCGCCCCTTCCACGGGGTTTTCGGTCTCAAACCGATAGATGCACACGAAAGCCGGATCCCCCCGAAGGCTGAGCTACCCAAGCGCTTCCCGGATAGGCGGCTCTGTTTGCTGCCACCTTAACAGTGACAGGACCCGGCTGACCCAGCGCCCTGATGCTCGCACACCCTTCGCTGCCGTCCTGGGGTATCTGGGAGAAGGAGGCAAGTCGCCCCCTCCCTTTTGGGGGACGAGACGACATACCTGACAATGGCATAGCTTGTCCACGGTCAGCGAGCGAGGTGGCATGGCACACAGGTCCCACGGCCTCCCAGCCAGTGCGCTTGTCTGAACACGGGAGGCAGGGCTGGGGGGCCTGGCGCGCGCGCGCACACACACACACACACACACACACACCCGCTGCTCTGTCTCTGATTGTGACCCCTCTGGGGCCGCTCGGAAGTGAGATCGCAGCGCTTATCCTCTGTGGCCACTTACTTCGCTTACTGAGCCCCGTCCTCCAGGTCCATCCCCGTTGCGTCTGTCGGGATCTCCTTCCGCTCTAAGGCTGAGCAGCATCCTGCTCTGTGGACGGCGCGTTTGCTTACCGCTCACCTGCAGAGGGACGCTCGGGTTGCCTCCGCCCTGAGCTGCTGTGAGCAGGGGTGTGGCTTCATTCTTAACCACCCCAGGCTGAGAACAACCCACATTTCACAGCTGGTGAACGGGGAGCCTGTCGGTCCATCCACACCAGCAGGTGACTGCACAGAGAAAACACTGGTACTCACAAAACACTAGTGGGCCTCAGGTGCGTCCTGTGAGTGAAGCAAACCAGGCTTGGGGGGTGCCTTGGGGACAAGCCCACCCGTGGGACAAAATGGAAAAGGCAGAGGGACAGCAGCAACCTTAGTGAGCCTGCTGGTGTGGCCCAGTGGTTGAGCGTCGACCTATGAATCGGGTCACGGTTCAATTCCGGTCCAGGGCACATGCCCAGGTTGCGGGCTCAATCCCCAGTCGGGGACGTGCAGGAGGCAGCTGGTTAATGCTTCTCTCTCATCGTTGATGTTTCTATCTCGCTCCCTCTCCCTTCCTCTCTGGAGTCAATAACGATACTTTTTAACAAACATATGAAACTTAGTGGTGGCCGGGGTTTGCGGTGGAGGAGGTTGGCCACAGAGGGACTGTTCGGGGACAGGCTGGTGTGGTTGTGGTTGTGGTTGCCGAGAGACGTCTCCGGTTCCTTTTGTGTCTGGTGGATCCTGCACTTGTCAGGAACGCTCAGGACCTACAGCGGTGAGTAAATCGAGAAGGAGGGAGACAGCTACGGCCGCCCTGCAGGGGCCTGTTGCCGCCCTCATGTCTTGTGTTCTCGCTGTGTGAGTCGTGTGGGAGGTCGGTGGTGGTTTTGTGTGAACATTCACATCAGTGGCCCAACACTGTATTGTTGGGCAACTTGACGTGTTCCTCTTAGTCTTGTGTTTCTGATTTTATTCATGTGGCTCTGCTTCCTCCATTGTCCCTTCCTGTCTCCGCTCGGGCCACAGACAGGAACTTACCTGGGCGTCTGCGACCAGGTGGCGGTCAAGTGGTTTTTGGGGAGGGCCGCTCGCTGGCCGCAGCCTGTCACCGTCCTCACAGCAGAGAGCGGGCGCTGGGCTCTGCCCACCAGGGCCCGGAGCCCATCACGGCCCCATCATGGCCTCATCCAACCCAACCTCCTCCCCTCCCTGCCCGTTGGGCAGGGCTTCCTTCCACACGTGACTCTCCAGGGACACACACAGTCCATAGCACTTTCATTTTTTCTTTTTTAATCCTCACCCGAGCGTATTTTTCCTGTTGCTTTTTAGAGAGAGTGAGAGGAAAGGAAGTGAGGGGGAGAAAGAGAGAGAGAAACATTGATGTGAGAGAGACACATCATTGATTGGTTGCTGGGGATCAAACCTGCAACCCAGGAATGTGCCCTTGACCGGGAATCAAACCTGTGACCCTTTGCTGCGCAGGCCGCTGCACTAGCTGCTGCGCCACACCAGCCGGGCCGTCCACAGCCCTTTCTAAGTCCATTTGGGGTTCAATAATTTGCTCCCTTTAGAGGGTTTGGGGCGCTCACTGCTGAGCCAAGCGTGGGTGTGGATCCTGCAGGCTGCTTCCCTGGCACACCCGAGGGACCCTGCCGGGCCCCCTCAGCAGGCTCAGGCCTGTGCCTCTTCCCAGGCCCACCATGTCCGGGGCTCGGGCCCCAGAGCCGGCCCTCAGCGTGCAGGGAGACTCCACCACCAGCACAGGGGACGGGGACGAGGACGAGGACGCTGCCCACGGGACCCAGCACTCCCATCGCATGCTCAGCTTCAGCGACGCACTGCTGTCCATAATCGCCACCGTCATGGTCTGTGGGGGTCGCACCCAGCTCAGAGCCTGCCCCCACCCAGAGCCACTCCCACGGGACCCAGCCTCACCCTCCCGGGCAGCCTTTGGGTGGAGCCTGGCCCATCTCAGCAGCATCCTGGACTCCCAGCCCCTCAGACAGCTGCAGGGGGGCGGGGGGGGAGCCCAGCAGGGGCCCAAATCCCCAACACCAGCAGCGCCCGGCCAGAGAGACAGAGAGAGACAGCCCTCAGTTCCTCTTGTGTCTGTTGGTAGATCCTGCCTGTGACCCACACGGAGATCTCCCCTGAGCAGGTACTTGGGCACTGTCTGCAGCCTCTGGTGTGGGGGAGGGTCCACTCCAGTACCTGGCTGGGGAGGGACCCAGGGAGCCTGGGACAGGCTGGGGGGACGCGGGAGCCTGGGACAGGCTAGGAGGGAGGGCGTCGGGTCCCTGCAGTGGGTGCTTGGAGCGAGGGCCTGGTGGCTGATGGCCTGAGAGACAGGTTAACCTCACAGAGTGAGTGGAAAGGGTGTTCTTCCTAAGGCAGGTCCCCCTGAGCAGCCAGCAGAGGCCCCGTGAGCAGCCGGCAGGTCCCACTGAGCAGCCGGCAGAGGCCCCTGAGCAGCCGGCTGGGTCCCCTGAGCAGCCAGCAGGTCCCCCTGAGCAGCCGGTAGGTCCCCCTGAGCAGCCGGCAGAGGCCCCCTGAGCAGCCAGCGTGGAGCATGTCTGCCCTGTGGGGTGAACAGCACAGTTAGGAGCGGACCTGGCTTCAGAAGCCACTGGGAGGTCCTGGGATGCCACCTCCTGTGCAGTCGGTGGCACCCTCTCGGCCTGGGGGTGAGGACGCCCCACACAGCTGTGGTCTGGTCCCAGCAGTGCACGTGGCCTGGATGCCCCGGGGACGTGAGTGCTTGGTTTGGCTTTCTCCTCGGACAGGTGGTGACTGCCTCTCGCGGGGCTTGGGAGAGAGTTCACTAGGAAGGCGGTGGGTCTGCCCTGGGCGGCAGCAGCCACACCGACAGGACAGGCGGGCGCAGTGCCTGTTCCCCAGCCCCCAGGGGGCGCCCGCAATGCTCAGGGTAAGTGCAGCCGCCTGGCCCCTGACCGGACGTCCTCTGTCCCCACAGTTTGACAGAAGTATCCAGAAACTTCTAGCAACCAGGATTGCCGTCTACCTGATGACGTTCCTCATCGTGACCGTGGCCTGGGCAGCACACACGAGGTGCCAGCTGGGGCGGCTGCAGCTTTGCCACCTGGGTGGGGTCACTGGCAGCTACGTGCACTCAGCGCCCACTAGGTGCCGTTCCGGGGGTTGGCGAGCTGCCCCTCACTTGCTGGGCTAAGCCCCAAGGGCATCGGGCAGTGGGCTCCCCTTCGCCAGTTCTCATCCAGGCCTCTGCTCTGTCCCTGCACATGGCCGTGCCGGGCCTGGGGCAGTGAGGGGAGAGCTCCCAGGTCCGGGTGGGGCATCGCTGCCGCCTTCTAAAGCTGCCTGGGACGCACAGGGCAGGGCACAGAGGGATGGAGGGACGCCCTCGGCTGTGGCCAGCGCCCTGGGGCTGAGCTGCTCTCCAAGACAAGCTTCCTTAGGATCCGAGGGAAAAGGGCCTCAGCACTGCAGGGACCCAGAGCCCAGCGGGCGCCAGGGAGGGAGTTGGGGTGGGGCACCTGGGAGGCGAATGCTCCGGACGAGGGGTGCTGGGCGGTGCTTTAGGCTTGGCACTTGCACTAAGTGTCTCAGTGCTTTCAGCAAAGTGACAGCTTCCTCCAGCTCGCCCCCCCCCCCCCTTCACAGAGAGGAGGCGGGCTGGCCGCAGCCCCTCTGGCCGTCCTGCTGACGCTGGGCAGGCTGCGCTGGTTCACCCGAGGCCACACCCTGTGCCAGAGTCTGGCCTCAGGCCCCAGGAGCCTGCCCTCACCTGGGACCTGCCCTGAATGCCGGCCCTGGAGGCCACGCTTGGCCCCTGGTGGACACAGACCACCAGGTGGAGGACTCAGCCACTGAGCCAGGCCGGGGGCAGGCACATCCTGGGCCCGAGCCCTGAGGAGACCCAGGGGCGGGAAGGCGGGCGGCTCGGTGTGTCTCCAGCTGCTGGGCCGACTTGGGAGCTGCGTGCATGGCTTTGGCTTCCTCGCCTGCACGACGTGGAGCCTGGGAGCGGCTGTTCCACGGGTGCCGTGTGGGCCCTCCTGAGAGGGAGTCCTTGTCTGTTTTTCCTTTATCTGATTTTTTAAAGATTTTTTAAATTGATTTTGCGAGAGAGAGAAAGAGAAGCAGCTATGTGAGAGCAAAACACGGGCGGGCTGCCTCCTGCACAGCCCTGGGGGGAACAAGCCCGCATCTGGGAGGGGCTCTGACAGGCAACCCTTCAGTGTACAGGACGATGCCCACCCCTGAGCCGCACAGGCCCGGGCGGGCTTCCTTCCTTCAATGGCCTTTGGACCCGAGGCCTAAAGGGCAAGTCTGCTGTGGGCCTCATACACCGGGACAGGCCACCACGGCCTCCCTCGGGCCCCGTGGCCAGCCTGCCCCAGGCGTGAGGACAGGGACCCGGCGCTGCCAAGCGTGTCCGTTGGTTTCCACAAACTGCTTCTGCTCGAGCAGCCGCTGCGAGTGAGAAGGAACGGACACGCGTGGAGGCCGACGTGCTGGTCTCGGGGAACCTCCACTGCATGTTGTCCGTGTGTCCGACCTCCGCGCACGGCGGAGTTTTAAACGTGGTTAAAGCGGCGCGTGGTGACGGTGCTGCTGGGCTGTGGTGTTGATGGCGCGTCTCCGGCCTTTCTCACCGGCTCAGGTTGTTCCAGGTTGTGGGGAAGATAGACGACACCCTGGCCCTGCTCAACCTGGTGAGTTGCCTCCCCCTGAGGACTGCATGTGGCTCCGCCCTCCCAGGAGCGAGCGAGGCTCTCGGCTCCGCCCCGTCACAGCCAGTTCCTCCCGCTGAGAAGATAGGGGTGGGCAGCACGGGGCGGAGGGGGGGGCAGCCAGCCTGGGGTGCCCTGCCCACACCCTCCTCCCTCCTGACTCCCGCCCCTGCCCAGGCCTGCATGATGACCATCACCTTCCTGCCCTACACGGTGAGTACTGGCCGCTTCCAGGCCTCACTGAGCCCCCCCCTCGTGGTCCAGCCTGCCCTCCCTGGTGAGAGGACTCGGGACCAAGATGCTCCCTCCTCAGGACCTCAGCCCAGCGGGGGGTGCAGGCAAGGAGGAGAGGAGGCTGGGGGCCGGCAGGCGTGCTGCCTGGGAGGGGGTACCTGGGTGTGCAGGCGGGTGAAGGAGGGATGCCCCAGGGGCCCTAGCAGCCTGCAAGGCAGAGACGTGCCTGGGCCTCCGAGCCCAATGGGGGGCGCCCCCTCCCCGCTTACTGGTTCTCCCAGCCCACGCCCAGTATGTGGCTCCCCACCTGCCCACCTCTCCCTCTGCACCTGACAGAACAGTGCTGAGTGCAGGGCTGTGCATCAGGGAGGGGCCTGTCTCAGCTCTAAGGGCCAAGCCTCCGGTGGGCTTGCTGTCCTCCTGGGGACGCCCCGGGGTCCCGGCCACCCCGCCCAGACCAGGAGGCTCGTGGCCTGGACTCTGGACCTGCTTTGTGTTTGGCTGCAGTTTTCCTTGATGATGGCCTTCCCGGAGGTGCCACTGGGCATCTTCCTGTTCTGTGTGTGCGTCATCGCTATTGGGGCCGTGCAGGTAGGCCGCCCCTCCCCGCCTGGCCTCCCACCTGCAGCCTCTGGAGCAGGGTGCGGGTGGGTGGGCGCAGTGAGCGCCGTGGAGCGCCCGCCTGCCCGCCCTGGGCCGCCTGCCGTGGCCGGAGCCGAGTGTCCAGAGGCAGGCCTGGGCCCGTGCCGAGTGGGGAGAGTGAAGAGACCCACATGCAGAGCAGGGTGCCTGTCCCCTCTGCGACCCCAGGACGTCCACGGGGGACCGACGGCGGAGCCTGCCCTCCGAGGCCCGTCCTCTGCTGGTCCTGCAGCCCCGCCCTCCCGCAGGCGCTGATCGTGGTGTACGCCTTCCGCTTGCCCCACCTCCTGAACCCCCAGATCGGGCGCTCCGCCCACCGGGGCCTCTACCGGCGCCACATCCTGCACATCGTCCTCCGGGGCCCAGCGCTGTGCTTCCTGGCCGCAGGCTTCTCCCTGTTCTTCTACCGGGTGGTGAGGGGGGGAAGGGGGGAGGCGGCGGGGAGGGTAACACCTGGTGGGGAGGGGAGGGCCCAGCCCAGAAAGAGGGCATGTAAGTGGGCACAGCGGGAGGCTTGTCGGCTCATGTCCCCAGGGCCCACCTGTGCAGGTGTCAGGTCCCCCTGGCTTGTCCTCCCCGTGATGGTCCAGGGGCCAGGGGGCCGTGCGCTTAGCCGTCCCTCCCTCCATGGACACTGGGCCGCGGGGAGCAGGGTGCCTGGGCGAGTGCTCGGAGGTGGGGCTGCGGGTTGTGGGTGGGCTGTGTGATGTGGGGGAAGCTCCCCGTTCGCCACAGCGGCTGCACCTTCGTGTGTTCCTGCCTCAGTGCACCAGGCTCCCGCGCCCCCTCCTCGCCAGCACGGTGTCTGGTGGTGTGAGGGGAGCTGCCCTGTGGGTACGAGGGCGTGGGGGCTCGCTGTGGCCTCGGTCCTGTGGGGTGCTGAGGGCCCCGACTCCCCGTGGAGTGGAGCTGGGGTCCTGTATCGGACATGGTTGGGGGTATCTGCTCCCTCCCTGGAACGTCCTCTGAGGCACCCAGTCCACCTCGACGAGGTGGGAGTCACCTGTGCCCCGGGGTGCCCCGCCCTACAGAGCAGATCTGACGTGTCTGTGTCTTGCAGTCGTACCTGCTGATGGCGATGGTCATCTTCCTTCCCTACGCCAGCAAGGCGGCCAGCTGGTGCAGAGGCCGGCTCATAGGTGCGTCCGGGTGCTGCGCCAGGGCCCAGCCTGGTGCCCCTGGGGGTCCCCTCCTGCCCGCATGTCCCGGCCCCTCGGGGAAGAGGAAGGCCATGTCCTGCGGGTCCACAGCATGTGAGCTCCTCCTCCTGCCACACCCCAGGCCCCCGGGAGCCCCCAGCCCCCAGCGTGGAGTTCTTCACCTATGACCTGCAGGAGCCGCTCAGCAAAGAGCGGGTGGAGGCCTTCAGCGACGGGGTCTACGCCATCGTGGCCACGCTCCTCATCCTGGACATCTGGTAAGGGTCCTGCTCAGGCCGCCTGGGCGTACTGGGCGGGGCTCCCTGTCCCTCCTCAGCCCCCAGAAGGAACCCGCCCTGGGCAGGGATCCAGTGTTGGGTCTCCACCAGCAGCCCCACCTGCCCGCCTCGGGGTCCTGCTTTTACTTCCCAGGTTTACCTGCTGCCTGCCAGTCTCCTTCTGGTTTTTCTGTTAATCCTCACGCAAGGATGTGTTTTCCATTGGTGTTTAGAGAGTGGAAGGGAGGAAGGGGGAGAGACACATCAGATGGGTTGCCTTGTGCACACACCCGGGAGGGGCGGGGATTGAACCTGTAACCCTTTGGTGTCGGGGGCAACGCTCTGACCACTGAGCACACTGGCCAGGGCCTCCTCCGTTTTACAGCCTGTGTTCCTTGTTAAGTTTCAAAATTGACGTGCTAGGAACCCTGATTCCGTGTTCTGTGTCTGACAGTCTGAGGTCTAATTCTCTCTTGGTAACTCTTTTTACTGTCATTTGTAAGTTTTTAAAATTGGAAGTAAGTGTCCACTGGGACCAATCTCTGAGGCCTAGACCTGAGCTTCTGAAATGACCTGCGGCTAGCTCGGCCTCAGTGAGCGGTGTGTGGACTGGCTGGGGTTGGGGGAGGGAGGTTACTGCTTCCACTCTATCCTCCGGGCCACATGGGGTCCCCTGGGCTCTGTGTCCTGCTTCCTCCTTCAACCCTGGAGCCCAGCCCCCCTCCCGCTGACACATGCAGCACCCCTATGGGGTGCGTCTCAGGCGCCTCACACGGGGGACCCGAGAGCTGCCACAGGCAGCAGGGAGTTCGAGTTGCTCCCTACCATCCCGTCCGTGGTCTTTGCCCCCAGTGGACAGACCCCTGCAGGAGGATAGACAGACAGCCTCAGGCCTCGCCCCGGGGTCCAGGCAGGGCTGCCCGATAGCACAGGAGGCAGGCTGCACTCAGCTTGAACCCAGATGGAGGCTGCGTGGCCACTTGCTGTACGGAGCGTGTGTGTAAATAGGGGATAAGATGGACGGCGGCCTGGGGTGGGCGCTGACCCACACCCGCGCGAGGCTGCTCAGGCCCCGTCTGTTCCCCTCCCAGCGAGGACAACGTCCCGGACGCCAAGGTCGTGGAGGAGAGGTTCCAGGGCAGCCTGGTGGCCGCGCTGAGCGAGTACGGGCCACAGTTCCTGGCCTACTTTGGCTCCTTCGCCACCGTGGGCCTGCTCTGGTTCGCCCACCACTCCCTCTTCCTGCACGTGCGCAAGGCCACGCAGTCCATGGGGCTGCTCAACACGCTCTCGCTGGCCTTCGTGGGCGGCCTGCCCCTGGCCTACCAGCAGACCTCGGCCTTCGCCCGGCAGCCACGCGACGAGCTCGAGAGCGTGCGCGTGAGCTGCGCCATCATCTTCTTCGCCAGCATCTTCCAGCTCGCCATGTGGACCGCGGCCCTGCTGCGCCAGGCGGAGACGCTGCGGCCCTCGGCGTGGTTCGGGGGCCAGGAACACGCCTTCATGTGCGCCAAGCTGGCGCTCTACCCCGGCGCCAGCCTGCTGGCCTTCACCCTCACCTGCGTGCTGAGCAGGTTCAGCACGGCCATCTTCCACAGCATGCAGATCGCCGTGCCCTTCGCCTTCCTGCTGCTGCGGCTCCTCGTGCGCCTGGCGCTGGCCCTCCTGCGGGCCCTGCGGGGCCTGGCCGCGCCCGCCCGGGACACCGGGGACCCAAGGGCCCCCCTGCTCCCTGCTCCCTGCTAGCACCGCCCCTGCCAGGACTCGGCTTTGTGGGGACATGCACCCATCTGTGTCCTGGGCCCACCCAGGCTCGGGTGGCTGCGTGGGGCTGGCAGGTGGGTGTGCTGTGGCCCTGGGTCCTCAGTGCCAGGCAAGCCCTCCTGGGACCCCATGGCCCAGCCTGGCCCACCCTCCCAACGTGCAGACCACCCTCCCCACAGTGGTGCCGACGCAGAGAAAAGCGAGACGCAGCAGGCCGTGCCCACGCTGTATTGCCAACCTACGTCAGGGCTGCAGGTCACATGTGGCACAGGAGGCACTGGTGCAAAGCCACAGACACATCTGGGCACAGACGCACGTAGATAACAGGACAGCCACCACCCACGATTTAGAGTCACAGCGGAGCCGCGGGGAGAGACTGAGGCACAGGGCAGGGCAGGGGACGCGGCACACGGGACGAAGGCTGCTCAGTGCATGTCAGTGCAGCTTTGGCAGAAGCTGGGGGGGCGGGGCACACATCTGAGGTTGAGGCCAAACCTCGGCAAATAGCAGCAAAGGGACCGGCACAGGGCCGGACAGGGGGAAGGGCATGGTCTGCGGTCCCCCTGGGGCCTCGGGGCTTCCCGGGCAGGCTGTTTGGTCAGGTTCCTCCGGGTGACCCACGGCCCAGCAGCCACGCCCCCTGCTGGGCCTCCGCGTGAGGAGCAGGGGTTGCAGGGCCCGTCCGCGCTGGGAGGGCCACGTTCATTGTTGGCAAACAACACAAAGTGCGAGTGGTCCCTGGTGATTAAAGCTGCTTCCCCCACATGTCCGCGTCTCCACGTTCTCTGGGCCTGGGACACAGGTCTGCTCGGCTCTGGTCCCATCAGGCACTGCTGCCCACCTTCCCACGGTCTCCAGGCCCTGCACGCCATCCTCAGGAAGGTGGCCGAGCCCATCGCCTCCAGGCCTTCCTGTGCAGTCCCGTCGCCACTCCCGGCCACAGCCAGGCTCGGGTGACGAGGTCAGGCCTGGGGCTGGTGGCGGGCAGGTACCTCCATCTCTGCTGGGCACACTGGGACCCTCGGAGCCGGCGACTCCAGGAGCATCTGGGCCACCCAGGGGACAGAGGAGCCCCCGCCCACCCTTGGGAGGCAGGGGTGTGGGAGGAGCCCCGAGGTCAGGGCTGCAGACGTCCATCCACGGCCCGCCACTGAACAGGCTGCTCAGGGCCTCCTACTTGAGGCCCCCTCGGGGGTAGGCGCCTCGTCCGCTCGGGCATCCTTGGGGGTCCCGGCCTTCTTGGGCTTCTGCTTGGCCTTCCTGAGCATGTGGACCTGTCCCGGGGCAGGGGGGTCAGAGGGCAGGACACTGCAGGCCGCCAGAAGCCCTGGTGCCATCTCAGCCCGTGTCAAGAAGGGCAAGGAGTGGGGGCACGTGGCTGTGGCCTGTGGGGCAGGGGCTCCACCTCACCACGGCCCAGCGGACACGCCTCCTCCAGAGGCCTGGGGGCTCGTTTCCACAGAGGAGAGGCAGGTGCTCTCGAGGGCCCATCTCGCCGCGCCTGCCAGCCCACCGGGTGCACCCCACGACTCACCTTCGGGCCCACGGCTGAGATGATCATGTGGCCGGGAGCCTGGACCCAGGGCTCCCCGTCCACCTGCACGGGTGTGGCCTTGAGGAGGGTGACCCGGAAGTAGGCCCCTTGGGCGATGCGGATGCCAGAGCGCAGCCCGCCTTGGACCTGGCCCTGGGGGGACCGGCAGCGGCTCAGCACTCGGCCGTGGCAGCACCCGGGCCCGCCCCCGGCCCCCACACTCACCATGTGCATGACGCCGGTCACCCCCACCACCTCCAACAGCCCGTCATCCATCCGAGGCTTCTCAAACCTCGAGTCGCTGTCAGAACCCCACAGGTCAGCCCCTGAGCCCCAGCTGTGCAGAGAGGGAGGGGTGCACGGGTGAGGGTGCAGGCTGCACGGGCCGCGCCCTCCCAACCGAGCTAGAACCACAGGAGCCGAGGCCACTGGGCAGAGCGCCCTCCCCGCCCCCCCAGGACCCCCGCCCCGGGCACCTGGGGATGTTGATGAAGATGAGGCCCTCGATGCTGGGCAGCTCCACCTCCTGCTGCTCCACCTGCAGCCGGATCTCCTTGTGCAGGCTGCGCGCCTGGCTCATCTTCTGCAGCCCCACGCGCACGTACACGCCTTTGTTGTGGAACCTGCGGAGGACACACCTGCTGTTGTGGTGCCCTTGGCCACCTCACTCAGCCCCGGTGCCAGCACCTCTCCAATTCCTGCCGGAGACCCGGGAAGTGCGGTCACCACACGCCCTGCTCTGCCCAGAGCCACCCCAACCCCTCACCCCCGCACCTGCTGGTGAACTTGCCGGGCTCCTCCTCCCGCGCCTGGTGAAAGTCCAGGCTGAGCTCGGCGTCGATGCCGATCCCGCAGTAGTTGCTCATCTGCACGATCTGCGGGCAGACAACTCTCCGTGGCCTGGGCAGCCCTCCTGGGCTGGCTCCAGCCCGACTGCACCGCGGCGTGTGGAGGCTGCCCCTCCGTGACGGCCCTGCTTGGTAGCCGCCAGCAACGTGAGAGGCTACACGGCACGTGGTGCTGGTGCGAGGGAGCGGGCTCACAGCCAGCAACCACTGCTCCGAGCCTCAACGCCCCTTCCCTAAAGGGGCCGGTCTGGCACCTGCGCCAGGGAGGGTCCCCCGTGGGGCCCACGGCCACCACTCCCCCCCCCCCGCATGCCGCACCTTGGGGGGCTCCAGGTCGGCCACACCATTCTCGGCACCGCCGGCCTCGTGTGCGTCCAGGAGGATGGTCCAACGGTCCACCAGCACGGCGTCGGCCTCGTCCACTGACACCAGCACCGAGAGCGGGTCCTCCCCGCTGTAGCCCGGCCCCCAGCGGAGGACCCGGCCCAGGTCATTCCCTGGGACAGGGCGAGAGGCAGCCTGACTCTCCAAAGGCCCCTCCTCCCCCTAGGGCCTCCAGGAAGGGATCCCCAGGCCCCGCCCCCGCACCGGGGCGGACCCACCTGTGCCCAGGGGCAGGATGGCCACAGCAGGCTCTGGGCAGGCCAGCTGCTGCCGCATCTCCTCCAGGGCCGCCAGCACCCAGCCCACAGTGCCATCCCCTCCACACACCAGCACCCGGAAGCGGGGCATCTGGGCGAACACGTGGAGCCTGGAGGGAGGGAGGCGGGGACCGTGTGCCACAGGCGGAGGAGGGGCCCAGCGGCCGATGGGGCTGCAGTTCACCCCCACCCGCGACACCGAACCCCAACTGTCCCACCGGCCCGTCGACAGGTGTGAGAGCCCCCACCAGACTCACGCAGGTAGAGGCCCCCCGTTGGTCAGCTCGAAGACCTGGTGAGGGTTCAGCAGCTTCCGGAAACTGCAGAGCAGGTCCCGGCCCTTGAGGCCTCCGCTCTTGGGGTTCACAAACACGAGGAGGGGGCAGCAGTCTGGGGGCAGCTTCGTGTGCTGAGAGACGGGGGCCGAGTTACAGCAGGTGTCTCCGCACCTCACTGCCTGGGCAGTGGCTGCCCCCACCCCTCAGCCCACCTGGCCTGAGCCCACCTGGAGCAGCCCCCTCCCCAGGAAAGAGCCCAGGGAGCCACACAGCATCCCCGCTCGCCACTGACCTCTGGGCCACCGGAGGCAGAGGGGGCAGCGCAGCGGCCGCCTGGAGCGCTAGCTCTCAGGCCGAGGCCCAGCCGCCGACTCGACCCGAGACCTCGCCCACCACCTCGTCCAGGCAGCACAGCTCGGCGGCACCTGCCCCTCTAGAGCCTCCTGGTGCAGCCTGGGAGGCCACAGCTCCCAGGACCCCGCCCACCACACAGCAGCCAGGAGCCCAGTTCCCGGGGAGACCACACACCGCCCTCCCCGCAAGGTCAGGACGAAGCTCTCCTCCTCAATCTCCACAATACAGTGTCCAGGAGACAGCGGGCAGGAGGCCGGGTCCCTGGGCGAGGCGAGTTGGGGGGCTGGGGTCCCCACAGAGAGGTGGCTGTTGCCTGAGACATACAGGTTGGGCGCTAACTCCGTAACCAAGAACACACTTGGGGTGACGTGTGACCCACGGCAGAGCTGCCTGCAGCACCATTCTCCGCTCACTGGGCAGGAGGCTCCCGGGAGGGCAGTGCAAGTCGGCCAGCTCGGCTCAGGGCTGGTGGGCATCCTGCCCGGAGCCAGCTCAGGGGGGTGGGCAGTGGGCACCTGCAGGCATCGCCCACTCGGTCATGCTCAGGTCACAGCTGTCACTCTGCTGCCCCTGAGCCCTCAGGGCAGGGCAGCTGCAGACACCTGGGGACACCTCACCCTGCCCTGGCCCATGCTGTGCCCATGGTGGAGCCCACCCTCGTCCCGGGCTGGCTGCCAGGCACCCTCCTCCAGGCACCCCTCCTCCACCACCCTCCTCCAGCCACTCCCCTCCAGGCATCCCTCCTCCAGGCACCCCTCCTCCAGGCACCCCTCCTCCACCACCCTCCTCCAGGCACCCCTCCTCCACCACCCTCCTCCACCTCCCTCCTCCAGGCACCCTCCTCCACCACCCTCCTCCACCTCCCTCCTCCAGGCACCCCTCCTTCACCACCCTCCTCCACTTCCCTCCTCCACCACCCTCCTCCACCTCCCTCCTCCACCACCCTCCTCCAGGCACCCCTCCTCCACCACCCTCCTCCACTTCCCTCCTCCAGGCACCCCTCCTCCACCACCCTCCTCCAGGCACCCTCCTCCACCTCCCTCCTCCAGGGACCCCTCCTCCACCACCCTCCTCCACCTCCCTCCTCCAGGCACCCCTCCTCCACCACCCTCCTCCACCACCCTCCCACCTCCCTCCTCCAGGCACCCCTCCTCCACCACCCTCCTCCAGGCACCCCTCCTCCACCACCCTCCTCCACCACCCTCCTCCACCTCCCTCCTCCAGGCACCCCTCCTCCACCACCCTCCTCCAGGCACCCCTCCTCCACCACCCTCCTCCACCTCCCTCCTCCAGGCACCCCTCCTCCACCACCCTCCTCCAGGCACCCCTCCTCCACCACCCTCCTCCACCTCCCTCCTCCAGGCACCCCTCCTCCACCACCCTCCTCCACCACCCTCCTCCAGCCACTCCCCTCCAGGCACCCTCCTCTGGCAGTGCTAGGTCTGCAGGTCAGTGTTTGGTTAGAGAGTGCCACCTGCTGGCTGAGGTGGCCAAAGGCACGGGCAAGGGGGCCAGGCCCAGGGACCCCAGGGAGGGCAAGGGCCTGTGGGAAGTCCTCTTGATCCATGGAGGCCCCTCACATGTGTGAATCAGGCGTATGTGGCAGACGCCCAAGCACTGGATAAAACCAGCAGTGGAAGCCACATACATCCCCCAGGCCCAGCTCCACTCACCAGCACGTCGGGGAGCACCAGGGCGGTCAGCAGCCGGCCATGCACGGCTGTGTCCCTGACCAGCATGTACAGCCGCTCGGCCTCTGCGAAGCAGGCCACGTCCAGCACCACGGCACCTGGGGCAGGTGGGCTGTGAGCTCAGGCCACGCCAGGTTCAGGTCAGCCCACTCAAGGGCGTCCAGAGGGTGCAGGCCCACCCCCTTCCCGGGGAGCCTCACGGAGGGCCAGGATGTTGTGGGTGGAGGTGAGGGAGGCCCTTGGGACGCAGGACCGAACACCCCCCCACCCCGGCCCCCCAAGCCCCAGGGACCCTCGGGGGACAAGCCCACTTCGTTTCTGGGAGATGTGAAGTTTTCCGTGACCAGGATGTGAATCCAGGGCAGGATGGTAGCGTTCTGGCCTCGGTCATGGTTTAGCAAAGCATGACCCCGGAGGGCCAGGGAGCAAAACACATGCCCCTCCCCCGCGGCTCACACGGCCAAGGGCGGTTCTTCCCTTTACCGCAGGGAGCGACCTCCGGCCTCACGACCAGGGTGGGGCACTCACCTTGGGCGGAGTACACGTGGCTCAGGGTCACCAGCCCAGCTGCAAAGACAGGCGGGTCAGGGAGGCGGAGGCCACGCAGAGCAGGGCCCAGGCTGTCCACGCAGCCCAGCCACTGTGTTCAGGGAAACTTCACACCACATGGCATGGCCTGCCACCCCAGGAAGGGCCACCCCCAACTCCAGGCACAGCCCCTCCCCACCCCACTCAACTCCCAGAGCCTAGGGCAGAGACTGGGCCTCAGGAGGCTCAGAGCCCCTCAAAGGGGTGTCATAGTCAGAGCCCCAGTGAGGATACCACGGGGTGGGGAACCAGCTGGGTAAAGCTGTGGCAGCGACAGGGGGGGCTGAGGGGGTGAGAGGGGCCTGGCTCCCATAGTCTGTCTCAGGGCCCCCCTGCGGTCCCCAGTGGCTGCAGCCCCAGGCCAGCCCAGGTGGTCACACCTTTGGTGGCCACAGCCTCGTCCAGCAGGCTTCCGTACTCCTGGGGGGACAGGCCGGGAGGCAGGCCACCGACGAACAGGGAGACTCGGGGAGCCACCGCCTTGCTCTCCGCCACGTAGAAGCGGGTTTGACTCATTTGCCGCAGGGACGTCTGGGGGGGGCGGGGAGTAGGGCAGCGTTGAGCACAGCGCAGGGCAGCACCCCACTCCAGGCCCTGCCACCTCCACCCAGAAAGGGGGCCTGGGAAGAGAGGAGAGGAGAGGACGGAAGACACAGGCCTCCTCCCTGCAGGCCTCTCGGGGAGCTGTTAGGTAGCAGATGGACATGCCAGGCCTGGGAGGGAGGCTGGGATGGTCAGCTGCCCCCCTGGGCAGCCCTGGGCTCCCTCTATGAGGTAGCGACCATGGCCAAAGGCCAGTGGCTCCCAGGGGCCAGCGTTCACACCACTGACCTGCCGGATGTCTCCAAGTCGGTTGAGCAAAGACTCTTCATCCGCCAGCACCGTCCGCTGCACTGCAGGGGGAGCACCGCGGTCAGCGTGGGCACCGTGCACGCGGGCAGACAGCTGCCCGACCCCCGGGGCCCAGGGCCCACCCCTCACCTTGCCTACTGCCCATGAACACCTCCTCCAGCTGGAAGCTCTCAGGACCCTCAGCCTGTGGGGCAGAGTCGGGGTGTCAAGCCTGGACCAGCCCCCACCTCCCAGGACACCCAGGTGGGGCACCCACACGGGGCGGGGCCAGGGCAGCCCAGTGCACATACCTGGCGCCCCAGCAGAGGGAGGACCTCCAGCACCACGGTCCGCGCAGTGCTCTCTGGGGTCACGCGAATGGACACGTAGGCCACGCCCACCCTGCAGGGGACACGCTCAGGAGCTGAGGCCACACAGCCCAGCCCCCCAACCCCTCCCGACCCCCACCACCTCCCGACTCCTGCAAGACGCTATGCGTGGAGCCTGGGCCTCACTTGAGCCAAGCAGGGTAGATCTTCAGGACATCCTGGGTTCGAGGGAGGGTGCGGATGATCCAGGCCTCAGGGCTGCCCTCGCGGGACCTGGGGCCCCTGCCGCCCTCCTCCTCCTCCGAAGTCCTGCCACCCCCGGCCTTCCCTCCGGCCCTGGGGTCGCCGGCCTGCAGCGGCCAGGGGAGCGCCTGCAGCTCGAAGCCCCGAGGGTCCTCTGTGATGTAGTAGGCCCGCAGGGCAGCCTCCTGTGGGGGTAGACCAAGGGGCTGGATGGCCCTGCCACCCCGAGGCGCCCCCTTTTTTGTTGTTGCTAATGCTCCCCCAAGGGTATTTCCCCATTGATTTTTAGAGAGAGTGGAAGGGAGAGGGAGAGACAGAGAGAAACGTGGATGTGAAAGAGACACGTGGATTGGCGGCCTCCCGCAAACACCCCGAGGGGGGCTGGGGATCGGGCCTGCAACCCAGGTACATGCCCTTGACGGAAATCGAACCCGGGACCCTGCCATCCAAGGGCTGACACCCCAACCACTGAGACCCACCGGCCAGGGCAGGGCCCTCCTTACCAGCACCTCCTCGCTCCTGGCCAGGCGGGGCACGCTGACCACTCGGAAGCGATTCCGATGCACCGCATCGCTGCCGTCGAAGATCTTCAGGTTCTGCTTGTCTGGGCCAGAGCGAAGCAGGTGTGAACCCGGACAGGGCTGGGTCGGGGGCAGGGGCGGGGCGGGGCGCGGGGCGGCAGCCAAGGGCACGTACTGGACTCTGGCGTCGGCACCTCCCTGCCCGCGCCCACGGGGCCGCCTCCATCCTCGCCGTCGTCGCCCTCGTCTGCGGAAGCACACACGGGCCTCACTCGGGGTCCAGCCCTCGGGCGCCCCGCCGCCCGCACCCGGCTCACCTGGCTCGGGGCAGGCGCGCTCGGAGATGCGGAAGCAGTGCGTCTTGCTGAAGTTGCGGGACAGCAGGCGCACGCACGCGGGCGGCAGCATCAGGGTCCGCAGGCGCCCGAACGTGCACTCGGGGGCGAGCGCCAGGGAGCAGACCGTGTGCGCCTGTGGGGGCACGGCCTTGAGCCAGGGGCCTCCGCCTGGGGGGCCAGGGCCAGGCGGCCCTCAGCGACCCACAGGGCCCACCCTAGGAAGCCCGCCCCCACACGGAGCCCCGCCCCCACACGGAGCCCCGCCCCCACACGGAGCCCCGCCCCCATCGAGGGAGCCCCGCCCCCACACGGAGCCCCGCCCCCACACGGAGCCCCGCCTCCATCGAGGGAGCCCCGCCCCCACACGGAGCCCCGCCTCCATCAAGGGAGCCCCGCCCCCACCACACGGAGCTCCGCTCCCACCGCAGGGAACCCTCCTCTATGTACAACGGGGACCCCCACCCCAGAAGAGCAGGCTCTCCAATTGAAAGAAGGGACCCGGCCCCGCCCACCTGGACGCCGCACCACTCGCAGCGCAGGCCGGCCAGCACCTCGGAGGAGCCGCACGCCTTCCGACACACCTCGCAGCGCGCACCCGAGGGCAGGTTCCCCTCCCGCCAGTGGTGGTGATGCGTGTCCTGCGGGGGCGGGGGGATCAGCAGGCTCCTGCGGCCCCGCCGCCACCCCCCCACCCCACCCCACCCCCGGCCCCGGCCCCGCCCGGGCACTCACGTGGTCCCGGTGCCCGTCCTGGTGGCACTGGCGGCAGTCGCTGCAGGCGAAGGGCACACAGTCGGGGTGAACGTGCAGCTCACACACTGAGGGGCGGGCAGGGTTAGGGGCCTCTCGCCGGCCTCTCCACGGGGCCTGGGTGCCGCCCTCGCCCCGCTACGGTCAAGCTTCCTGGGCTCGAGGGGCGGGGCGGGGACACCCCCACCTCTCCCAGCCGGGCCCCCCTCAACCTGCAGCCTCAGCGCTGAGCCTGCCGCCTGCCTGGGCAGCTCCAGAATCCAGAACATTCCACCAGGTCCCTCGAGCCACTCCTCTCCCCTCCACCCGCCGCCAGGCCGTGCTGGGCCGTCCCGGGCAGCAGGGACCAGGACCCGGGGCCAGCGGTACCTTCGCAGCGGAGCGCGGGCGCCTCCAGGCTCCGGCGGCACACGGCGCAGAACTTGCGCTTGTAGAGCCCGCGGGGTCCAAAGCAGTGGGCCACGGGGACCTGGGGGGCGCACAGCGTCACCCCCTCAGCTGGGGGCCCACTGGCCACCGCGGCCCCCCCCCAGCCCTCTACCCCCCCAGAGAGCCCCGCACCACCCACCCACGGCCTGGCCCCTGCACACCATTCCCAAGGTGCTGTGAGGGGTTCTGCGGGGCTGCCTGGCAGGGCCCCCCCACTCTCTGTGCAGGGCCCCCCACTGCGACCTCAGGAAGCCCTTCTGCCCGGACACCCCGCTGGTCCCTCCCTGCCCAGCCGCTGCCAGGAAGCCCTGGCACTGACCCCTTCCCTAGGTCTGTTCCCTTGCCCGGCTGGGGCGCGGAGGACACAGGTGAGCACAGTGGGCAGTGAGGCCTGGCTGCTGCTGGGAGGGGCCCCACCCCAGCCCCTAGGCTATTCCCCGCTATCCCACCCAGCCTGAGGCCCAGCACCACCCAGGCCTGTCCCACCCCTCTGCCCTGCCGGCCTGATGGCAGCCTGAATCCATACGCACTCGGACCAGGCTGGGCGCCAGGCTGGTGCACGGGGTCTTCACCTGCCTCAGGCACTTCTCATGGGACATGAAGTTGCAGACTGTGGGAACAAAGTCGGGAGTCAGACCCTGTGCTGCCCAGGAGTCCAGAGACCCCGGCTGGGCATGCAGACGGGGAGCCTCGGCCAGAGGCACCCCAAGGGCCATGACGGACTGGACCAGTGCTCTGCCAGGGCAGAGTACCCGTCACAGTGGGTGCACTCAGCCCTGGCAGATGGGCCAATTCCTGCCTGGGTGAGTCAGTGCAGTCCCTGCCCCATCCCCTTGTGGGGGTGTGGTTCCCGCCACCTCCCCGCCCCCATACCCTCCCACTCCGACCATCATGGGGGGAGAGGAAAGCCGTAGCAACAGTACCCCCTCCAGAAGCACAGAGGGACACCTTGATCCTCTCCCCCCCGCCCCGTCCGGAGAGCCCAGATTGGGGGACAGGGGCCTGGTGACCCTGACCATCCTGGATGACATTTCTGGTACCCCAAGACTGGGCCTACTCCCACAGGCAGGCTCAGCTCTTCTCCAGCCTCTGCAAGGGCAGGCAGGCCGATGGGACCCCCACAGGCAGGACCCGCCAGGCCAGCTCCCAAAGGGACACGCTTCCCTCACTCACGCAGTGGCATACACCCAGCTACCCCTCCCACACCCGTGTGCCGGCCGAGACCCGTAGCCAGTCTGAGACCAGAACCCCACTGAGGCCAGTTGGACAGCTGGCCTGGTGAGGGCTGCCTGTGCCTGTCCAGAGGGGTGGACGGCCCGGAGGCCCTAAAAGCAGTGAGCTCTCAGACTGTGCTGTGCTCCCAAGGCCCACCCATCCTGGAGGCCCAGTGAGACCTCGATTCAACTGTGGGATGGACCCCAAGATGAATAGGAGCGGGGACCTCAAGAAGAGTGGCTGCAGCGGCTGCTGGTGGCACACACAGCGGGCAGGGCCTGTGAGGATGGGGACCCGGGGAGGGGGCACTGGGGTGGGATGGGATGGACAAGGCTGCAGGGCCTGGGAAGGGGCAGGTGGCAGAGGGACAACTGTCCAACACAGCCTTGAGGAAAACTGCCCACAGGGCCATGGGGCAGCCCCATCCCACCCATTCCCTGGAGGGAGGCAGACAAGCTCCTGACAGGAGCAGTCCCGAGGCCTTGCTTCACAGAAAATTCCAGAAGCAGCCTGGGCTCAGGTGGGAGACGTGGAGAGGCACAGGGCTGAGCAGTGGGCTCCCCACCAGCTTCCCCTCCCGGCACTCGGACCAGCTGCCACCGACAGTGCTGTGGGCAGGCGGTGCCCACTTCCTCCTCTGGCCCCCGAAGATAGCGCCCATCACCCCACCCACAAGTCCCTGTGCTCCTGGCGGGGGGCGGGGGGCTTCCTCCTGCATCCATGTCAGGCCTCTACTTGCCAGATCACCAGCCCCTTCTCCACTCAGCTGCCCAGTGGGAGCCTCACATCACTGCCCCCCTCCTCTCGCCACTGCCCCGCCCAGCCTCTCCCAATGAGCTGCTGTGCCCTCAGTCCTGGAGCCCTGCTTTCAGCTCTCACTTTTGGGGGGGCCCTACCTTCACCTCTCACCTATTGGAGGCCCTGAGTCTAGCCTCAGGCTGGAGCTGAGGGGCCTGCACAAACACAGCTCACCTTAGGAGGGCCTCCTGGAGCGCTCAGAAGGGAGGCAGGACAGTGCAATGTTTCTGATATGACAGAGAAGCCAGGGGTAACCACCCCCCTGCCAGCTTGCCAGGCCACGGGGGCAGCCCCCGGGGAGGGGGGGTCAGGACAACCATGCCCGTCCCTGGCAGAAGGCATCCTGTGCGAGGGGCCAAGGCTCTACAGACCCCTGCCTAGTGCCCTCTGTCCCCGTCACCCCGCCACCTGCCCCGTGGCCTGAGGAAGGGGGCAGGCCCTGGAAGCACACCCCCCTGCTGCCCAGGAGCCAGAGGAGGGAGGGCCCTTTCGCCCAGACGCTTGGCAGCCGGATGGGGCCCGTCGGGACATGCCGCAGGTGGGACAGCAGCCTGGGAGGGCTGTCCTGGAGCCAAACCTGAGCAGCAGACAGGCAGCGCCTGGGGCGGAGGGACCAACACAGAGCCCAGGAGCCAGAGCCCCGGTGGCCCCGCGGGAGGAGTGGGCTGCGCAGGGTGCGCTGGCCTCCCCCGCATCACTGCACCGGCCCTCGCTCACCCTACCCAGGCGGGGCCCCCACTCTCTTCCCCCACCGGATCCTGACCCGGGTGAGGACGTCAGGGAGTCCTGTCGGAGGGGCGCAGGCACGGGCGCCCCCAAACCCCAGCAGAGCCCGTCTTCACCACCTCCGTGGGGAGGTTCTGGCCCGCACATTCCTGCCCCGCGGAAGCCACCGCTGGGCGAGCCGAGGCCAGAGGTGCGGCGCCGGCCGCCCGGGGCTGCGGGTGCGGGTGCGGATGCGGCGGCGGCGGCTGGGTCGGGGCGCTCACCGTCGCACAGGAAGCCGGCCAGCCCCCAGATGAAGTCGGAGCAGAGGTGGCAGAAGGTGGGCTTGGTGAGCATCACCTTCCGGAAAGTGTGGCCCAGCGCCGCGGGGCCCGGGGACCTAGCGCTCGCCCGCTCGGGCCCCGACCCCGGCCCGGCCCCCGGCTCCGGCTCCGGCCGCGCGCGGCCTCCCCTGCCCAGATCGGGGCTGGAGGCCGGGCTGTCCGGGCGCGGCGAGCCGCCGCCAAGCCAGGCGCGGGCCCCGGACTCGGCCGCCGCCGCCATCCCCGACCCGGGCGGCCCAGGCCCCGGCGGCGGGCGAGCGCCAGAGCCGCGCTTCGAGCCGGATAGGCCGTGGTCCCAGCGGTGCCCCCGCGGTCTGGTCCGCCGGGCTTCCGACTGCGCCCGCCGCCACTGCGCAGGCGCGCACTCTCAGGCCAGAGCCAGCCCGGCGGCTGGGCGGGGCAGGATGCGAGGCCGAGAGGGGTGCGGCTGGGGGCGGGGCCGGGATACGGGGCGGGGCCCGCGAGAACTTAGCTGGGGGCGGGGCTGACGCGGAAGTGAGGCTGTAAGGGCGGGGCCGAGGGGCCTGGGGCGGGGCCTAGGGGAGCAGGGCCTACCGGGGCGGGTCTGAGGGGAGGGGCCTGGGGCGGGGCCTAGGGGAGCAGGGCCTACCGGGGCGGGCCTGAGGGGAGGGGCCTGGTAAGGGGCGTGGCCCCTGCGGGAGGCGGGTCTGAGGGGAGGGTTCTGGGGCGGGGCCTAGGGGAGCAGGGCCTACCGGGGCGGGTCTGAGGGGAGGGGCCTGGTAAGGGGCGTGGTCCCTGCGGGAGGCGGGTCTGAGGGGAGGGTTCTGGGGCGGGGCCTAGGGGAGCAGGGCCTACCGGGGCGGGCCTGAGGGGAGGGGCCTGGGGAAGGGCGTGGCCCCTGGCGGGAGGTGGGGCCCGGGCGGGGCCTGCAGAGCTGGGGTCCCAGTCAGGGTCCCAACAGCGCCGCGTGGGGCTGCCTGGTGACTGGACGGAGCCTGCCTCGCACGCGGCTCCCGACATCGTCCGCACCTGCGGTCCAGGAGCTCGTCTGCGCAGAGCGACTCCTCCCACGAGGTCCCCGGGTCCCGCCTGTGACTCCCGGTTGCGCAGGGCGACCTCAGCGAGCTTGAGGCCTCCACGATGGGCTGGACCCGGGGCCAGGCCGGCGTCCACGGTGGAGGAAGAGGGCGATGGAAGCTGCCCTGGGCTGGGCGGGCCTGGGGGTCTTCGGACGCATGGACCTGCAGCCCTGCCTGTTTGCGGATGGCCTGACAGGGGCCCTCCCATCGGTTCTCCCGTGGGCAGGCCGAGCGGCCGGCCTCCCTCCTCCCCTCCCGGCAGTGAGTCCCACCCCCAGCCCTGCCGCGGGCACCCGGCTCTGCGGAGGGGTGGCCCACCGAGCCCGCAGCCTGGGCTTGTGTCCTGACCCCCGGCATGGAGCTGTGACCTCCTGGCTCGTAGGCGACGCTCAACCACGGAGACACACTATTGGGGCAAGGATACCTTTTAAATCTACATTTTGTCTTGTCTCTTTTTGCAATGATTTTGCAATGTCATTTTCCAGGGAGCAAAGAGAAAGCTCATCGAGTCCCTCCAGCACAGGTGGCCGGGAGGCCAATGGAGGCGGCAGTTTTACAGATGCTCCGGCTGGACTGCCCGGCACCCGTCGCACCACCTCCGCTGTCAAGACCGCTGTCGGATTTGGGGAGAACTTGGTCGAACTTCTTCCATCTGCCAGCTGGAGTTTCAGGGCACGTCGGGTGCGGTGACCTCTAAGATGCCCCCTCTGATCCGTGGCCTGGCCACACCTCTGGCGGTTGCAGTTTATCTGGCCAACTCAGCCTTCCCTGTTGAGTTGGCAGCCTGTTTACCCTCTTCCCTCAGCCTGTGTGATTCGCCCTCTCCGTGAGTGACCTGGGTGCTCCTGGCGTTGTTTGTGTGCCGGATGTCTGGCATTAACCTCACTACTCGGAGAAGGGACTGCAAGTGACATCGAGGGCACGCTCAGCTCACCCCGGCCCCACAACTCAACTTCCCCTCAGTCAGGTCCTGAAGGCACCCCGCCTCTCCAGTGCCACCCCAACAAGGGCGGAAGCGTGACAGAGGGAACATGAGAGAGTGTGGGGACCTCCGGGGTCACAGTGTCTTAGGTTAGCAATTTTTACAAAACGATGTGGCCCTGGGAGTCCACGCCACTGTGTACACCCACTCTGTCCCTGAGGGGCCCAGGGCCACGCCGTCTCACGGCCCTGACTCGGGGGCTGGGTCTAGGACAGCACATGCCTCTGTGTGTGTCAGGTGTGGGTAGGCCCAAGTCCCCCAGAGGCCCACTGCCCGCCTCGTCCAGCTTCTGTGTGCCCACACCGGTGGCCCCTCCTCCACCACCCGAGCAGCAGCACAGCATCTGTGTTCCAAAACGTCCCTAAGCCCGGGCTGCTGGTGTGACTCAGGGGTGGAGTGTCGACCTATGAACCAGGAGGTCATGGTTCGATTCCCGGTCAGGGCACAGGCCCAGATTGCATGCGCGCTCGATCCCCAGTGTGGGGCATGCAGGAGGCAGGAGATCCATGATTCTCTCTCATCCTTGATGTTTCTTGCACTCTCTCTCTCTCCATTCCTCTCTGCTCTCTGAAGTCTATATACTAGAAGCCTGTTTCAGGAAGAGATTCATGCAATAGCCCTTCCCTTCCCTTGGCTCTGGCACCAGTTTTCCTCCGGCCCCTGGGACCCAGGCCTTTGCTCTGGCCCCCTCCCCCCAGCTGTCAGGCTTCACTGCTTCGCCGATCCCGGGGCCATGATGCCTTGTGGCTCCGCCGATGGATCCCAGGGCGGTGAGGCCTCCCGGCTCCGCTGATCCCAGGGGTGCGAGGCCTCGCTGCTTGGCAGGCTTGGGGTACGTTTGGCTTCGCTCCACCACTGGGAGCCTAGTATGCAAATTAACCACCATCTTTGTTGGTGGTTAATTTGCATATCGCCCTGATTAGCCGATGGGAAGCATAGCAAAGGTACGGTCAATTACCCTTTTTGTCTTTTATTAGGTAGGATACACACACACACACACACACACACACACACACACACAGAATAAAATTTGTCCCCAGGCCTGTGCCCGTCGGATGGTACAGTGACAGAGAGAGGCAGCTGTCTTCGAAGGAGAAGAGGGTGACTGCGTGCAGGGCCTCACGGGAAGCACAGTGTGCGCCCACAGGCGGACTCAGGAGCCCAGAGAGCATGGCCCAGAGTCCCGGTGGGGCTTTCACAGGAGGGGGAGGGGGAGTTTTGTGTGGCATCGTGGGGAGGGAAGGCAGGCCCTCGCTGTCCAGGACCTGGCTTGGTGTCTGAGGTGCGATGATGAACTGGTGGGCGTGGGCTCTGCATGGATTGATTTGCAATTAAAGGTGTTCACGGTGGGGGGTCTTAGCCGGCCCCAAGGACTGGTGGGCCATGGGCGTGGGGCAGTCTCTCCAGCACCAAGGCCCCAAGAGTCAAGGATACAGAAGACAAGCAGATACAGCAGAGCCGGGCGGACAGACGGTGCGGGGAGGAGGGAACGTTTCTGCCTGTCTGGAGACGCAAGCCAGACTGTGTTTAAGAGAAAGACAATATGTGTTTTGTTGAAGAGAAGAAAGAAGGGGAAAACCTGATGCTACTGTGGACGGGGCCATCCCCGGAGACGGCTGCCCAGACCTCGGGCCCTGCCTGGCTCCCTTCTCTCCTTTCAGCCGGAGAGAGAAATGACCTTCATTTCCCAGGAGAAGGGGGAATCACACACCCCCCCCGCCCTCCCTCCGCCCGTGGCCCTGCCTCCTGTTTCCAGGGCCTGTGAGCACGAGCGTCTCCCTTTATGACAATCATTTCCGTGCAGCTGCCTCGCTTAATTGATGAAGACAAACCCTAGGTACACATTTCAGAACCATCTGCAAATCTCTGTTTAAAAATTTTAAAAAATATGTCTTTATTGATTTCAGAGAGAAGGAGAGAGAGGGAGAGAGAGAGAGAGAGAGAGAGAGAGAGAGAGAGAGAGAGAAACATCCATGATGAGAGAGAATCATCGATGGGATGCCTCCTGCACCCCCCACACTGGGGGTCCAGCCCACAACCCAGGCATGTGCCCTGACCGGGAATTGAACCGTGACCTCCTGGTTCAGAGGTCGATGCTCAACCACTGAGCCACGCGGCCGGGCCAAACCTCTTCTCTGAGGTCTGCCCCCCCCCCCAAGGATGACATTTAGAGCCACTCGGATAATCTGAGATCATCCCCCGTGCGAGAGCCTTAACTTAATCACAGCCGCACAGTCCTTTCACCGGTCACACTCAGGCCGGGTGGGCCGCGCTCCGGTCACTCCCCTCACAGCCTCCAGTCGCTGTCGCTGTCACACGTTTTAATTCCCTGGGTATGTCGCAAGCCCACCCACACATTGTCCAGGCCACTCCTCGCGAGGCTTCCTCTTGCGCCCTCCCTCCTGCCCCCGCCTGGTAGCCGTCTCTTCCCGAAGGGCACGTCTCCTCATGGCAGATGTTCTCAGCGTTTGTTTCTCTGAAATGTCTATTGGACCTTCTCCTTTTTTTTTTTTACAGAATTTCTGTGAGTTTATTTGATCCATAGACCTTCACTTTTTTTTTTTTTTTTAATCTTCACCCCAGGAAATTTTTCCATTGATTTTTAGAGAGAATGGAAGAGCGTGGGAGAGACAGACAGAAACACCAGGGCCTGGGCCGGGGAGGAGCCTGCAACCGAGGTACCTGCCCTTGACCGGAATCGAACCCAGGACCCTTCAGTCCGCAGGCTGACACTCTGTCCACTGAGCCACACTGGCCAAGGCAAGCTTCATTTTTTAAGCACATTTATTTCTGCTGGATTTCGAATTCCAGGTTTGCAGTCACTTACTCTCAGGATGTGGAGGTTCTCCCTTCGAGGCCGGAGGTGTCAGCACCCAGGGCTCTGCCTGATGCAGGTGGCAGGCCTTCCGTCCACCGGGCGGGCCTCCTGTCCACCGGGAGGGCCTTCCGTCCACCGGGCGGGCCTCCTGTCCACCGGGAGGCCTCCTGTCCACTGGGCGGGCCTCCTGTCCACCGGGCGGGCCTCTTGTCCATTGGGCGGGCCTCCTGTCCACTGGGCGGGCCTCCTGTCCACCGGGCGGGCCTCTTGTCCATTGGGCGGGCCTCTTGTCCATTGGGCGGGCCTCCTGTCCACCGGGCGGGCCTCCTGTCCATTGGGCGGCCCTCCTGTCCGGCTGCACCAGCAGCCCTGTCTGTGTGTCCGTCTCCTGCTTTATCACCACGACCGCACAGCACTTCTAGGTTCTACAGTTGACGTATCCATCGCTTTTAGGAAATCACCAGCTCCTATCTCTTAAAATGCGGTCGTCTCCAGCCGGCGGGACTGTGGGCGGGGCCACGCTGCCTGGAAGGGGCCGGCTGGCTGCGGGGTGGTGTGAGGCTGTATGACCCCCCCAGGAATGTGCAGTGTAAAGTGCGAACATCCCATGGGACTCCCCCCCTCACCCGCAGGTCGGGTCATCCCACTGCTCCTGGAAATGCCACTTGAGCCCGGCCGGCACGGCTCAGCGGTTGAGCGTCCACCTAGGAACCAGGAGTTCACAGTGCCATTCCCGGTTGGGGCACAGGCCCGGATTGCGGGCTCGGTCCCCAGTGTGGGGCGGGCAGGAGGCAGCCGATCAGTGATTCCTTCTCAACATGGATGTTTCTCTCTCCCCCTCTCCCTTCCTCTCTGAGATCAATAAAAATATATATTTTAAAAATTAAAAAAAGAGAAAGAAACGTCACTTGGCTTCTTAGAGGCAGTTTGTCCGGGAGGGTGCCCGTGCCTTTACAACAGCCCCGCTTTCAGAAAATGCCCCCAAACCCGTGTCCGCTGGTCCTAGACGCCCACGGTGCCCCCTCTCCCTCCGCCCCCCAGCAGGCCGCCCGCGCCCCATCCGCCCCTCCCGGCCCCCGGGGCTGCTTCCGACGCAGCCACAGAGCTGGGCTCGCCCTCGTGCTGCTGACCAGAGGCCCGGCTGCCCAGGGTCCCGCGCGGCGGGGACTGGGCTGTCATCCCGGGGGGCGGGGCAGAGGGTGCGGGGAGGAACCTTCAGGGGAACAGCCATCCAACCTCGGGGCGCTGGAGCCCAGAGAGACCCCGCCCGGGGTGCCCGGCCCCGCCCCGCCCCGCCCACCGCTCGCACCCCGCCCCGAAGCCCCGCCCGAGCCCCGACGGCCGGGCGCGAGGGTCCGCCCCTCGATGGCGTCAGGAGGCGCGCGACCCGGAGGCGGAACCGCCGGGCATGGCGCAGATCTCGGCTCCGGGAGCGCAGAGGACCCCGCGGGCTTGCAGGGGCCGGGGTGTCCCCGCGCCGCGCCCGGCCATGCGCGCCCTCGCCCCCGCCCCCGCCGTGCGCCCCCCGAAGCCCGGGGCGCTGCTGCTCGCGCTCCTGGTCGCGCTCCCGGCGGCTCTGGCCGAGGCCCCGCACCTGGTGCGCGTGGACGCGGCTCGCGCGCTGCGGCCCCTTCGGCCCTTCTGGAGGAGCACCGGCTTCTGGTGAGCGCCGCGGGGCCACGGACGCGGGGCTGGGCGGCCCCTGCGCCCCTCCCGCCGAGCGCTCCTCTATCCTGAGCACGCGCCCCGCTCCCGGCTCTCCGGGACCCCCGTGTCGCGCGTGGAGAGACACAGGCTCCTGCGCCATAGCGCACAGTAGGCGCTGCCAAGTGAGGAAGGCGGCCCACTCCTTCCTCTGAGGCCCACCCTCACTCAGTGGGGGTCTCCTCTGTCCCCGCTCCGTGGGGCTTGGGGTGCCTCAGGGGTTTTCTAGCTGAGGGAGGACCCGGGTGGTGGAGGCCTGGGCCGGGCTCTGAGTTTGCCGGATGGCAGAGTCCGTGATGGGAGGCAGCCAGGCCTGGGAGGGCCTTGTCTCAGGACACTGTTCTGCCACCCAGAGCCTGCCAGGGGCAGCCCTAGGGATGTAGGACACCCCTGCCCCGGGGCCTGTCCCCATCCCTGTGGGTCCCCAGCCCTCTTTGTGTCCGGCTTCGAGCTCAGCTCCGCAGCGGCTGCAGCAAGGAGCAGGGTGGGGATGTAGCCCTCTCTCCTCGGGAGCCCCGGACCCCCAAACCTGAGACTGCGTACCGTTTCTGGCCTTGGGGGTCGTTGTGTCACACCAAAGAGAGTGTCATTCACTTGCGGACACTTCCCCGTCTGTCTGCCGGAGCCGCATCCGGGCAAGCCTGGCCGTGGCTCTGTCTGTTCCGATGTTCGGTCTGGCTGGTCTGTGGGCCTCCCTCGTGGAGACTAATGCTCCCACGCCCTTGTTCTGTCCCCAGCCCCCCACTGCCACACAGCCGGGCTGACCAGTTCGACCTCAGCTGGGACCAGCAGCTCAACCTGGCCTACGTGGGCGCAGTCCCTCATGGCGGCATCGAGCAGGTCCGGACCCACTGGCTGCTGGAGCTCGTCACGGCCAGGTGGGTGGTGGAAAGGTGGGCAGTCCGGAGCGGCTGGGCAGAGCCCCCTGAATGGAGACAGGACCGAGGCTGTGTCCATGGAGGACAGTGCTGTGCGGCTGTTGGGGGGCACAGGGGGCGGGGAATCTGGCTCCCAGGAGCCCTCGCCCCCACACTTCCTAGCAAAGTGTCCTGTGGGGATGGGCAGAGGGAGGACGTCCTCCCTGGCTCACGGGGCCCTGGGTGCTAGGCCGTCCGGGACGGGCACTGCTGGCTTCCTGCTGGTCACCTGGAGCTCAGGGTGCGGCGGGGTCCTGCCGCCCTGGCTCTGTGGCTGGACTGCTGCAGCGAGTATTCACACTTGGACCCGGTGCCGGGTTTTTAATTTTTATTATTTTTATTTTTATTGATTTCAGAGAGGAAGGGAGAGGGAGAGAGAGATAGAAACATCAGTGATGAGCGAGAACTGTTGACTGGCTGCCTCTTGCACGCCCCCTAATGGGGATCGAGCCTGCAGCCCGGGCATGTGCCCTTGACCAGGAATCAAACCCGGGACCTTTCAGTCCACAGGCCGACGCTCTATCCACTAAGCCACACCAGCTAGACATGTGCTGGGTGTTGGTGAGTTGGACTGTGCAGGGATGTGGTGCCTGCGGGCCGACTGAGGTTGTGCTGGTCACACCAGGGCCTTGGGCCCTGCAGGCCTCGCCAGGGCTGGGCCCAGGTGTCAGGGACACTTGGGTGTGTGTGTTGGGGGAGCTGCCAGAGACACAGACGCTCAGGCCCTGGCCAGAGCTGCCCGCTCTCACTGGTGGGAGGGGCTGCGGGGGCCCAGGGCTCCGTGTCCTTCTGCCATCTTGCAGGCCACAGGGTTGTCTCGGGTCCTCGTCCAAATAAGACAGTAACACCGGGTGTCAGCCTGGCCCCGGCGACGCACAGCACCAGGATCCAGCTTCACACAGAGGTGGCGTCTGTTTTAAAGGCTCCCTCGTCCCTCCCGGGAGGACATGGCACCGTGCCCGGGAGGAGTCGGTCCGGGTGATTGGTGGTGAGGGTGGTGCTGTGAGGGCTTCGGCGTGGGCACCGCTGGGATTGGGTCTGGGCGGGGCCGCCTCCGCTACAGAGAGGAGTTGGCGGGCGCTGGCTCCCTGTGCCGGGCTCGGGCCGCCTGCACGGCGTCGTGCACGCTGTGGAGCAGCTGCGCCTCCTCCCCCGCGCCCTCCTGGCCATGCCCCAGGAAGCCCCCTCTGCGCAGGGCGTCCCTCACCGGGGGGCTGCAGCAGGCCAGCAGCAGGGCAATGCCCAGCGCCCCGTAGTCTCTTCGCAAGTCCCGCAGAGTGGCCAGGCCGGCCGCGTCCAGGAACAGCAGTGGGGCACAGTCGATGACCACCGTGTGGAAGCCTGCCGCCGGCGCGGGCACCAGCGCGGCCGTGCTGCTCTCCGGGCCCCGGTCCTTGTCCCGGACGGGGCCGCCATCGCTGACCATGGGCCCCGGGCCCCGCCCCGCCCTCCCGGCCGCCGCGCGTCCCGCGTCCAGCCCCGTGAGGCTGTAGAGGGAGCTCAGAAAGAAGTCCTTGTTGGCGTAGCAGAGTGGCCCTGCGAAGCGGAACACCTGCACCCCCGGCTCGGGGACCAGGCCTTCGAACTCCGCCGTGTCCTCGTAGGAGCAGGAGCCCCCGATGCGGGCGAGCAGGGCGGCGCGGGGGCGCTGGGTGCGGCCGGCCAGGCTGAGCAGCGAGAGGAGCAGGCCCGCCAGCAGCCCGCCCTCGGTGCTGACTAGCACGCAGGTGGCCGCCGTGGCCACCCAGACCAGCGCGTCGGCCCGGCTGAGCCGCCACAGCTGCGGGACGTCCCGGGCCTTGCGCAGGGCCCCCCGCAGGCTGACGACGATGACGCAGGCCAGGACGCAGCGCTGCAGGTCCCGGAACAGCGGTGCCAGCCACAGCAGCACCAGCAGCACCACGGCGGCGCTGACCACGCTGGACAGCTGCGTGCGGCAGCCGGTGGCCGTCTTCACCAGGCTCTTGGCCAGGGCGGCGCTGGTGGCGAAGCAGTGGAAGAAGGCGGGCAGCACGTTGCAGCAGCCCACGGCCAGCAGCTCCTGGTCAGCGCGCACGGAGTAGCCGTGCTGGCGGGCAAACATCTCCGCCAGCGAGACGGAGAAGGCGGAGCCCACGAGGGCCAGGGGCACAGCGTCCAGTGCCACGCGCCACATCAGCTCCGGGTCCGGCACCCGTGGGGGCACGAAGCCAGTGGGGATGTCGCCGGCTACGCTGGAGCCGAAGCGGGCGTGGAGCTGCCCGAAGTGGGACACAAGCGTGGCTGCCACAATGACCAGCAGCTCCGTGGGCAGCGGCAC
Organism: Myotis pilosus; assembly: GCA_036010255.1. Taxonomy (NCBI): domain Eukaryota; kingdom Metazoa; phylum Chordata; class Mammalia; order Chiroptera; family Vespertilionidae; genus Myotis; species Myotis pilosus. Next base: position 410,759 of record JASKON010000006.1, read on the forward strand.
CCTCAGGCGGTGCCGGCAGCGGTCCGAGAGCTCCTTGGCGGCCAGCAGCACGGCCAGGCACACGACGCTGGTCAGCACGTCACACAGGTTGGCCTGCCCGGCGCTCTGCAGCAGGCTCAGCCACGTGCGGACCACCAGGCCCAGCCCCTGGTGCCGGGGCACCCGCACCCCCAGCAGGTGCCTCAGTTGGGACGTCAGGATGGTCACCGAGGCCCCCACGGCGAAGCCGTCAAGCAGTGGCTGCGAGAGGTAGGCGGACACGAAGCCCAGGCGCAGGATGCCCAGGAGGACCTGTGGGCAGAGGGTCGCCAGGGCAGTGGCTGTCCGTGGCGGCCAAAGGGGTGGCCGTGCAGAGCTCCCGGCCGGCCACGGGAAGGCACCTCCGGCCCCACAGTGGCACTGCCCCCTCCCAAGACCCAGAGCCAATGGAGGGAGCCTTGGGGCTGCGGTGGACAGGTCGGTACCTGAGAGGGCGGTATTGGGGGGGCCCCAGGAAGGCAGGCAGCTCCCAGGGTCCCACCGGGGGCAGGAAGCCTGAGGAGGCCATGTGGGTTAGTCACACTCGGGCCACCTGTCCCGGCTCCGGCCGCCGCTGGCCACCAGGCTCCATGGGCCCTGGGCACCCTCAGCCCGGGCCCTCTGCCCCGGGCGCCATCTCAGGCCTACCTCTGCCCGTCCTGTTCCTTCGAGGCTCCAGCCCTGTGCTTCCCCGGGCTTGGCCCTTCCGGGGCACAGCGAGCACCCAAAGGGGCTCCCCCAGCAGCTCGGCAGGACCCCTGCGGCCGGCTCCTCACCTGGTAAATCCCAGCCATCAGCGTGAGGGCAGTGGCCACGCGGATGGCGTAGCAGTCGCGCCCGCAGTCCCGCAGCCCGGGTGCCAGGCTGGCTGCTGAGGCGTTGTGGGCGCTGCCGTTGTCCCCGGGCCCGGCGCCGTCCTGGGCGGGGTCGAAACCAGTCAGCAGGAGCTCCCGGTCCACCACCTGCCCCACCATGAGGCAGAGCAGGCTGAAGATGCCCACGGAGACGTGGCGGGAGGTGCCCATGAGGAAGTAGATGAGGTTGGCGAAGAAGGACGTGTAGAGGCTGTAGATGGGCTGCAGCCCGGCCAGCAGCGAGTAGGCGATGGCCTGGGGCACCAGGATGATGCCGATGACCAGCCCGGACATGACGTCGCCCGCCAGGTCCTCCCGCAGGCGGTACCGGCGCAGCCAGCGGGCGGCGGGAAACAGGTCCTGCACCAGCGCCCGCGCCCCCCGCGCACTGCACATGCAGCTTCGCCTCAGCCTGGCCTTCAGCGTCCGGCGCAGGCCCAGGGGCGGCGGGGGCCGCCGGCGGACCAGCACCGGGGCTCCGCCCTGCTGCTCGGGGGACACGTCCATTGTGGGGAGCGAGGCCCTCGGAAACCTGCCGTGGAGACGTGGGTGTCAACCCTGGGGCTGTAGGAGGTTCGTCACAGACCCAGGCTCCGCCGCGCCCCATCCAGGCCCAGGCCCTGCCCTCACCCCTCACCCTACGCCCCCTTCGGACCACCGAGCCCCTCTGCCCTGTGGCCCTGGGGTGACGGAGGCCGGGGAGGGGGCGGCAGCCCTCGCCTCCTGCCAGGCCCCCTGGCACCTGCTTTGCTGTCCGTTCCGACTGCAGGGCCCCCTTTCCACGTGTGAGGCAGCGCTCCTGGTTTTGCCTCAAAATACACGGGTGCACCGTGCAACACGCGAGCTGGGCCGTGCCTGCCGTCTGGCCCAACCCTGTCCCTGCACTCGGCACAGCGAGCGTGCCAGCCCGGCTGCTCAGCTCAGCCTTGGGCCCCTGACGCTGCGCTCACGGTGACCTCACGCCGGGTCACTCCCTGTGCTGAGAGCACTGAGAGCTGGGCCAGGACACGGGGCCTGGACTGCCCAGGGCGTGGAGGGCGCGAGGTGTGGGCACAGCCCCTGTGGACTCCGTGGTTCTCCCCTTTAGGGGACGGAGGAAAGCTGTTTCAGAGACCTCACCACAGGGCCTGGGACTGGTTAGTGCCACCGGCCTTGTGCCTGAGGGTCCCCCACAGAAGCCCGGCCTTTCCCCTCCCCAGGGAGCCTCAGGTCCACACAGGCCCCGCAGGGCTTTTACCTGAGGGAACCCTCACGGGTCGGGCTCAGTGGGTAGTGAGGGCCGGCGGCTGTCTGTCCTCCCGGGCCGGCCGGGTCTGCTGGCCGGCTGGACCCGGAGCCCAACTGCAGGCAGTGCTTGGTGGTTGGCTGGGCTGGCCATTAACTTATTTACCCCAGAGACTGCTGAGTCATGGGTTCCCCCCGACTTACCCCAGATGCGTGTGACCAGAGCGGCCAACCTGGGAGGTTGTGCTGTAATCAGAGGCCCCAAATAATTACATGTGTGGCTTCCAATAGACTCCAGCCTCCCGGAGGGGGCTGCAGGTGGGGGACGGGCTGCAGGTTGGTGACCCACCGCCCGGGGCAGCGCGTGGCTGGGCAGGATGCTTGGGAGGAGGCCCTGGCACCCGGGACCCTAAAGAATGGGTGTGGGCCAGCGGGGACCAGGGAAGGGGTCCCCGACATCCTCCCTGTTCTGATGGGAGACAGGCTTGGTCCACCCTGGGACATATGCAAGGGCGTCCTGGCCTCTCTGTTCTGTGTTTTTTTTAAATATATTTTTATTGATTTCAGAGAGGAAGGGAGAGAGAGAAACATCAATGATAAGAGAAAATCATCGACTGGCTGCCTCCTGCACACCCCCTACTGGGGATCGAGCCTGCAACCCAGGCATGTGCCCTTTTCCGGAATCGAACCCGGGACCCTTCAGTCCGCAGGCCGAGCAAAACCAGCCGGGGCTATTCTGTGTCTTTGTTTGAAAGGCTGCTGTGTGTGTGTGTGTGCTGCCAAGGGCAGGGGGTTGCCAGGTGCTGACAGATTCTGGGACCAGCCAGGTGTGGGTCCGGAGTCTGTCCCCCGAGCCCGACCACGCTTTGTGAGTGGCAGCGCCTGGCTTCCCGCGTGTGCGCTCTCCTCTTGAGGAAGGGCCCGCCTGGCAGGGCTGGCACGAGGCCTGTGCCCCACACCGCACACCGAGGGCAGGCTGCCGTGTCTACGGTGGTCACCCAGAACGTCAGCCCCCCGCTTTTTAAATAAAGGAGTGGGTGAGAAGGGGACGATCCCGCGCGGTGCTGAAGCCTCAAGGGCTCTGCCCTCCTGGAGGGGGTGGTCCCTTTGGTGCTGGAGGCCTGAGCGGGCCTGGGCTGCTGTCCGGAGGCCCTGGCCCTGGCCAGCTGATCCTCCCATCCCCACGGGAGCTGCCAGAGTCAGCAGCCAACCAACCTGCAGGACTCTGTCCCGCCAGATGGGACGGTGAGAGGTTGAGGGGCTCCCTCCGGACCCCATCACACTCAGCCCATTTGGGGGCCTCAGCAAGCCTGCCTACAGGTCCAGTCCTGGCCCCGAAGCCCTGGGCCTGGCTGGGGAGACCAGAGCCCCATTGGGGGGCAAAGATGGGAATAGTGCCCAGGGTGGCTGGCCAGGGACCCACTCACCCTGGGGAGCTGTGTGCCAGGATGAGGAGCCTAGTTCACGGGCCCAAAGTCTGGTGGGGAGAGTCAGATAAGGTGTACTTCTGAGGGTGGGGTAAGCCCAGCTACTGAGGGTCATAAAACAATTATCCCCTGAACCAGCTACCTGACAAGGGCAGTGAGGGCACTCCCAGGTGCCCTGAGCCCATGCTGCCCCTGGGGGCTGGGCTCCCTGCCTGGGGTGGTGAACACCAGAGCCGAAAGGCATGGGGGTGGCTGAGTGTGGACCTATGAACCAGGAGGTCACGGTTCAATTCCAGGTCGGGGCACATGCCGGGTTGGGAGGCAGCGGATCCATGATTCTCATCATTGATGTTTCCATCTCTCTCCCTTCTGCTCTGAAATCAATACTGTCAATAATTATATATATATATATATATATATATATATATATATATATATATATATATATATATATATATATGGCATGGAGGGTTGCGGGGTGCAGACATGTGCATGGGGCTGGGAGTGATGAGCATCGGTGCTGGGACAGGATGTGGGGGGCTTAGGAAAGGGGTTATTTGGGGGGAAACCTAATGTAGGAGGGGCCCCTCCTCCCTTGCAGGAGGGGGCAGGGCCTGGGAGGCTGTCTGGGTTGTAGCACCTGTGGCGGAGTCTGGGCAGGGGGGTACTGCAGGGGGGCTGTTTTCCGTGCACCCACACCAGCGCCCCATCCTGTCCGCTGGGGTGTGGCCGGGCCTGACACCCCCACACCTCCCACCTGGCTGAGCAGGTGAAGAAACTCCCTGAGGTCGCAGCTGCCCTTGGAGAGATGGCAGGGCCCCTGGGTGGCACACCCTCACCCACAGCTCCGCCTGCCCTTCTGCCTGGTGTCCCCTTCGTGCTGTGGTCTGGCCAGGCATGTGGGCAGGTGTCTGGGCCCCCTCTGCCCCCCGCCCCCCGTGCCGCTCCCCCCAGCTGCAGGCTTCTGGCTCAGGGCGGGGGCTGGGGTCTCCAGGGCCTTCCCCCTCCGCCTGCCCGTTCCCTGCCACACCCACGCGGCTATTTCCTTAATATTTGTCTTCAAGCCGAGGTTTTTATGGTTAAGGACAGTTATCTGAGAAGGAAACACTATTCGTACAAGTAAAGAGAAGCCTCCCGACCCGGTTCAGTCTCCAGGGCCCAGAGGACAGACCCGAGTTTCAGCGCTCAGCTCGGAAGGCCCAGGCCAAGCAGACCCGCCTCCCGCTGCCCGGTGGCCGGACACCCTCCCACCCCCTCCCGGCGGGCGGACCGCGGCCCCGCACGCCACCCCCCCCGCCGCCGGCCCCCCGCCCCCGCCATGCCCGGCTCTGGGAGCCCACGGCCTGGGTCTCCATCCGCACATCCCCCCGCGGGCGCGCGCGCCGCACTCCGCGTCCCCCGCGTCCCCCCTGCCAAGCACGGGCGACTGGCTGGCTCCCGCCGGCACCGAGCACTCACCCGGCGGCGCAGCTCCGTCCTCCGCCGCGTGCTCAGGCCTGGGGTGGGGGTTCCCGTGCCGCGCGCTGTGAATGAGGCCCTTGTACCGCAGCCGCCGCCCGAGCCACGTGCGGGAGGCGACTCCACTGCTCAACCCAGGTGCTGCCCGGCCCAGGCCATCGGGATGGAGGGGCCTGGGGGTCGGTGGGTGGCCGAGTTCGTGGCGGGTGAGCCAGGCCTCTGCAGGGGGAGTGCTGGGAGGGGCAGCGCGCTCACCTCACCGCTCAGCCCCCGGCTACCACCGCGCACACCGCTTCCCTCCCAAAGGGCGGAGGCACCAAGGACGCTCCAGGGTTCCTAGCCCCCGCCTTCGGGTGTCCTGGCCCCGGGGCAGGTGCACAGGCTGCCCTGGCTGGCCGGGCCAGCAGACATTCAAGTTCACCAGGTGACAGGCCAGGCACACCTCTGCCCCTCGGGCTCCCCGGGGGCACCCCACTGGCCAGGGCAGAGCAGGGACCACATTTAGAAGGGCTTGCTGGGCCCAGCGCTGTGTGGGCGGGTGTGCAGGGACCTGTCTTCACGTTGCACTTGGTCACCATTGTTTGCCCCTGCCTCTCCGCCCCGCCCCCACCACACATCTGTGGGACTTTGGCACCCCCCTGCTGCGTGCATTTAATTTTTACCCAAGTGCTTGTTAAGTTTTCTCTTTTGGTACCAGTTGTGACCTTTGGATGGGAAGGAGGTGGGTGGAGCTGTGTATCCTCGCTGTGCACACGCCTGTCTGTGCACAGGCCTGTGTGTGCACACGCCTGTCCTGCTGGGCACACGCCTGTCCTGCTGGACTCACACCTGTCCTGCTGGGCGCACGCCTGTCCTGTGCACACACCTGTCCTGCTGGGCTCACGCCTGTCCTGCTGGGCACATGCCTGTCCTGTGCACACGCCTGTCCTGCTGGGTGCACGCCTGTCCTGCTGGGCACATGCCTGTCCTGTGCACACGCCTGTCCTGCTGGGTGCACGCCTGTCCTGCTGGGCTCACGCCTGTCCTGCTGGGTGCACGCCTGTCCTGTGCACACACCTGTCCTGCTGGGCTCACGCCTGTCCTGCTGGGCTCACGCCTGTCCTGCTGGGCACATGCCTGTCCTGCTGGGCTCACGCCTGTCCTGCTGGGTGCACGCCTGTCCTGTGCACACACCTGTCCTGCTGGGCTCATGCCTGTCCTGCTGGGCACATGCCTGTCCTGTGCACACACCTGTCCTGCTGGGTGCACGCCTGTCCTGCTGGGCTCACGCCTGTCCTGCTGGGTGCACGCCTGTCCTGTGCACACACCTGTCCTGCTGGGCTCACGCCTGTCCTGCTGGGTGCACGCCTGTCCTGTGCACACACCTGTCCTGCTGGGCTCACACCTGTCCTGCTGGGTGCACGCCTGTCCTGTGCACACACCTGTCCTGCTGGGCTCACGCCTGTCCTGCTGGGCACACGCCTGTCCTGCTGGGTGCACGCCTGTCCTGCGGGGCTCACGCCTGTCCTGCTGGGTGCACGCCTGTCCTGCTGGGCTCACGCCTGTCCTGCTGGGTGCACGCCTGTCCTGTGCACACGCCTGTCCTGCTGGGCTCACACCTGTCCTGCTGGGCACATGCCTGTCCTGTGCACACGCCTGTCCTGTGCACATGCCTGTCCTGCTGGGCTCACGCCTGTTCTGCTGGGCACATGCCTGTCCTGTGCACACACCCGTCCTGCTGGGCTCACGCCTGTCCCTCTGGGTGCACGCCTGTCCTGTGCACACGCCTATCCTGCTGGGCACACGCCTGTCCTGCAGGGCTCACACCTGTCCTGTGTACATGCCTGTCCTGCTGGGCTCATGCCTGTCCTGCTGGGCACACGCCTGTCATGCTGGGCACACTGAGGACCGGGCGATGCCGTGCCCACGTCGTCTCGTCGGTCGTCACCGGTGTCCGCTCTGGGGGAGGCTGGTAACAGGAGGCTGCGGGGCAAGGCGGGAGATTCCTGTACCTCCCCCAATTGTGCTGTAAACCCTGAACTGCTGTAAAAAAAGAGTCTTAAAAACAAGCAAACCCCGCCCTGGCCGGCTTGGCTCCGTGGCAAGAGCACCCGCCCACAGACTGAAGGGTCCTGGGTTCGATTCCGGTCCAAGGCATGCACCTGGGCTGCAGGCTCGATCCCGGCCCTGGTCGATCATGCGGGAGGCAACCCATCGGTGTGTCTCGCTCATATTGGTGTTTCTGTCTTTCCCTCACCCTCCCACTCTCTCTAAAAATCAGTGGGGAAATGTCCTCAGGTGAGGATGAACAACAATAAAGACAAGCAAACACAAGAAGTCCTGGCACTGCTCTGCCCGGGTCTCCGATAGGCCCCCCACTTCCTCCCGAGTCGGGGTCCCTCCTCACTGTGGCCGCCAGGCCCCGTGTGACCTCATCTCTCACACCCACACCCCGGTGCTGCCCCAGGTCCGCTAGACGCCCTTCTGCCACTCTGTCACCACGCGTGCGTGTCCGCCCCCGGACTCTGCACACACGGTCCCAGCTGGCCCTGCACACTCATGGCTGGTGTGTCCCATCACGTGGGGTCCTGGATGCTGCCTGGAAGGCCCCCCTGCCTGACCCTGGCTCCCTGGCACATCCCCCTCCCCGCACGTCTCATTTGTTTCATTGCCCGGCGAGGCCCATGTCCTCTCCAAACGGGAGCCCCGAGGGAAGTGGGCCTCCGTCTGGGATACGTGCAGGGAGGGGAGGCTGCCTTCCCCCACTCCTGCCTGCCCAGGTTGCCCCTTGGAGCATGGGAGAGGGGGTGGGCACTGGCCTCCAGGGGGGCAGAGGAGAGTAGGTCCTGTGGACCGTTGTCCCCCAGCCCCTGGTCCCGGCCAGCCGTCTGCAGGATGCCGGTTCTGCATCTTTCTCAGACTTGTCTGCCTGCCCCACCCCTGACCCTGGCTGTTCAGAGCCTGGATGGCTTGGGGTGGGGATTCCAGGACAGGCCCTAGTTCGCACTAGGCTGTGAGGGAGAGGCTTCCACAGCTGGGGAGGGGCCCGTGCGTCTGGAGCTGAGTCCTGCGTGCACCTGTGGACTCTCCACCCGCGTGAACGTGGCCTCGGTTCCGGCCCCGGCTGCCTGCTCCTGCCCTGACATTCCGTGTCCCTTTTACAGCAGGTCGGCTGGGCAGGGCCTGAGCTACAACTTCACTCACCTGGACGGGTACCTGGACCTTCTCAGGGAGAACCAGCTCCTCCCGGGTGAGTGTGGCCGGCCCCTGCCCACACGGCGCTCTCCCGCCACCTGGCCCCTCTGGGTCCTGGCTGGCTGCTCCCCGGGGCTGGCCTTGGTGGGGACATGGTGGGGCCGGGCCGGGCGGCATGGGGCTGCATGGGAGGTGGGCAGCAGGACAGAGGGCCTCCCGTGTCGCAGGCTTCGAGCTGATGGGCAGCCCCTCTGGACACTTCACCGACTTTGAAGACAAAGGGCAGGTGTTTGCGTGGAAGGAACTGGTCTCCCTCCTGGCCAGGAGGTACATCGGTGGGTGAGGAAGCGGGGCCTGGAGGACGCGGGGGCTCCGGGGCTGGCTGTCCTCACGCACCTCTGCAGCCTTCTCACCAATCTCTGTCGTGAACTTTTAAAAACGCTACATTTTTTTTTTTATTGACTTCAGAGAGGAAAGGAGAGAAGGAAAGAGAGAGAAATATCAGTGATGAGAGAGAACCATGGGTCAGCTGCCTCCTGCACGCCCCACACTGGGGATGGAGCCTGTAATCGGGGCACGTGCCCTGACAAGGAATTGAACTGTGACCTCCTGGTTGATAGGCTGACGCTCAACCACTGAGCCATACTGGCCGGGCATCTATCATGAACTTGATGGGGAGGGAGGTCAGGGCGGTGGGCGGGGGCAGACTCGCAGGAGTCTGACAGCCCTACACCCACACCCCAACCCTGGGCAGCCCTGCCCCAGGGGAGGGGCCCACGCGCCACCGCATGGACACTCTGCAGGGAGGTACGGACTGGAGCAGGTTTCCAAGTGGAACTTCGAGACGTGGAATGAGCCGGACCACAAGGACTTCGACAACGTGTCCATGACTTTGCAAGGTGGGCGGGGCCCCGGGACCTAGGCGTGGAGGGGGCGGGGCCCCGGGACCTGCGGGGTGAGGGGCGGGGCCTCCGGTGCGAGGATGCCCCTCCTGACCCCCGCGCCCCCACCCGCCCCCCACAGGCTTCTTCAACTACTACGACGCCTGCTCCGAGGGGCTGCGCGCGGCCAGCCCGGCTCTGCGCCTGGGCGGCCCCGGGGACGCCTTCCACCCGCCGCCGCGCTCCCCGCTGAGCTGGGGCCTCCTGGCGCACTGCCACCACGGCGCCAACTTCTTCACCGGGGAGCTGGGCGTGCGGCTGGACTACATCGCCCTGCACAGGAAGGTGCGCACGGGCCTGCGCGCCTGGGGCGGGGCGGGCGGCCTCCGGGACGCCGGCCGTGCTGAGGCCGGGCTGTGACCGCAGGGTGCGGGCAGCTCCATCGCCATCCTGGAGCAGGAGAAGGAGGTCGTGCAGCAGATACAGCAGCGGTTCCCCAAGTTCGCCGACACCCCCGTTTACAACGACGAGGCTGACCCGCTGGTGGGCTGGGCCCTGCCGCAGCCGTGGCGGGCGGACGTGACCTACGCGGCCCTGGTGGTGAAGGTGGGCCCCGCCCCGGGCGGGCGCGGTTCCGGGGGGGGGGGGGCGGCGGCCCGGGTCCCAGCCGCCTGGTGCCCACAGGTCATCGCGCAGCACCAGGACCTGCTGGTGGCTAACGGCAGCGCCTCCGTCCGCTACGCGCTGCTGAGCAACGACAACGCCTTCCTGAGCTACCACCCGCACCCCTTCTCCCAGCGCACGCTCACCGCGCGCTTCCAGGTCAACAACACGCGCCCGCCCCACGTGCAGCTGCTGCGCAAGCCGGTGCTCACGGCCATGGGGCTGCTGGCCCTGCTGGGTGAGCCCCCGCCCGGCCCGGGTCGCCTCGCCGCGGGGCTGGGCGCGCGCCCCGGGCTGGGCGGGACGGTCATGCAGGCCCTGAGGAGGCAGGGGAGCCGGCGGACGTGCCCTGCTGGGTGGGCCGCAGAGGAGGCGGTGGGTGTGTCCGGGACCTGCTGGCGGGGGACCCCGGGGCAGGGGAGCAAATGGAGGGAAGCCAGGCCCGCGCGGGGTGAGGGACGGCAACGCCCGTGTGGTGACTGCCGCCCGCGCCCCGCAGACGGCGAGCAGCTCTGGGCCGAAGTGTCGCAAGCCGGGGCGGTTTTGGACGCCAACCACACGGTGGGCGTCCTGGCCAGCGCCCACCGCCCCGCCGGCCCCGCCGACGCCTGGCGCGCCACGGTCCTGGTCTACGCGAGCGAGGACACCCGCGCCCACGCCAACCGCAGCGCCGCGGTGACCCTGCGGCTGCACGGGGTGCCCGCGGGCCCGGGTGAGCGAGGGGCCCCGGAGCGGGGTGCGGCCCCGCTGGACGGGCCTGGGACGGGGCCTGGAGGGGCGGGCCCGGGAGGCGGGGCCCCATTGTCCGGCTCCGCAGGGCTCGTGTACGTCACTCTCTACCTGGACAACCGGCGCTGCAGCCCCCACGGCGAGTGGCAGCGCCTCGGGCAGCCGGTCTTCCCGTCGCCGGAGCAGTTCCGGCGCCTGCGCGCGGCCGAGGTCCGCGGGAGGGGTGCGGGGTGGGAGGTGGGGGCGGGGGGCGGGGCTGCCCTCGGGGCCGGGGCCTGAGCACCCGGCTCGGTCCCCAGGACCCTGTGGCCACCGCGCCGCGCCCTTTCCCCGCCGACGGCCGCCTGACGCTGCACCGCGAGCTCCCGCTGCCGTCGCTGCTGCTGGTGCACGTGTGCGCGCGCCCCGCGGAGCCGCCGGGCCAGGCGAGTGGCGGCCCGGCCCCGCCCCGCGCCCCGCGCCCCGCGCCCGCCTCCCCGCGCCCCGCGCCCCGCGCCCGCCTCCCCCCGCCCCGCGCCCCGCGCCCGCCTCCCCCCGCCCCGCGCCCCGCGCCCGCCTCCCCGCGCCCCGCGCCCCGCGCCCGCCTCCCCGCGCCCCGCGCCCCGCGCCCGCCTCCCCGCGCCCGCCTCCCCGCGCCCCGCGCCCCGCGCCCGCCTCCCCGCGCCCCGCGCCCCGCGCCCGCCTCCCCGCGCCCCGCGCCCCGCGCCCGCCTCCCCGCGCCCCGCGCCCCGCGCCCGCCTCCCCGCGCCCCGCGCCCCGCGCCCGCCTCCCCGCGCCCCGCGCCCCGCGCCCGCCTCCCCGCCCCGCGCCCCCCCTCCCCGCGCCCCGCCCACCTTCCCGTCACACCGCCTCCCTCCTCCCAGGTGACGCGGCTCCGCGCGCTGCCCCTGACCCGGGGACAGCTGCTGTTGGTCTGGTCGGATGAGCGCATGGGCTCGAAGTACGTGAGTGTGGGCGCTCGGTGCCCCAGCCCTGCCCGGCGCCCCCCATCCTTCCCCACCACATGCGCCCCCAGCGCCTGCCGCCTGCACTGCCCGCGCCTCACCCGCTGTAGCCGGCACCGCCCGGAAGGCCACGCCCTCCCCTCGCACACCTGCCTCCGCTGTCTTCATGACGTCACCCCTGCCTGATGGGGGAGGGCGCCAGCCCCTCCCCCGGCCGGTGTGGCCTGTCCTCACAGCTGGCAGAGAGCCCGGGCCCGGGGGAGCCAGGAAGGAGGCTGGAGGGACTCGGCTGTGGGGGGCCTGCACCCCAACCACCTGGACCCCAGCCCTGGTCCCGGCTGACCTCCCAGGTGCCTGTGGACGTACGAGGTCCAGTTCTCCCCGGATGGCCAGGTGTTCGCGCCCGTCAGCCGGAAGCCGTCCACTTTTAACCTCTTCGTGTTCAGCCCGGGTGCGTCCACCACAGCTCCTGGGGCTCCGCACGGTGCCCGTGGGGTGGGGCCTCGCGAAGCCTGCGGTCGGGGGCGCCTGGAATTTGATGTGGGTTCAGGCGGTCACGTGCTCCAGAACACGCATGTACCTTTGTGTCCCCAGACACGGCCGTCGTCTCTGGCTCCTACCGGGTTCGAGCGGTGGACTACTGGGCCCGGCCAGGCCCCTTCTCGAACCCAGTGCAGTACCTGGAGGCCTCTGCCCCGTGAGGGCCCTGCCGTCCAGGGCCTTTGCGCCTGTGCTGACCGGGGGGCTGGACCGGCACCAGCTGTCCGCCGGTTGTCAGATCTGCTCCCTCCTCCGGCCCGGTCACTCACCCCCTTAAAGTGCCTTTCCACACCTGAGCCTTGGAGTTGACCTTCGTGGACAGACACTGGCTGGAGCAAGTCTCTCTTGCTTCCCTCCCACTCAGACCATCCCCAGTCGCCTCCCCACTCCCCGCGGGTGCCAGGGTGGGAAGCAGGCAGAGGGGCCGAGGCACAGCTGCCATTAGGTGGTCCCCTGCCCAGCTGGGGTCTCTGGTGGCACCCCATCCCACCTTCTGCCCAAAGGGGGGACCCACTTCCTGAGGCCCAGCTGGGCTCTCCCTGCACCTGCCAGGTGGGGGCAGGCTGGGCTCCAGGCTGCCTGGCACAGACTGTGGCCAGCAGCAGAAAAGGCCGCCAGTGGGCTGTGCCCGCTCCCACCGACATCCTGGCTCTTTATCTGGGCCTGGAGGGAGACGGATGGTGAGCTCAGTTGAAGACAGTTTGGGGACATCTATAGAGCTGTGGGCAGGGGCAGGGCTGCCACAGGGGCAGTACAGTACCCAGCCCCCAGCCCACCGCTCCCGGCAGACAGAGCAGGTGAGGGACCACTGACTGCAGACCAGAGGTGTGGAGAGCTCACCCGGGCAGGAGCAGAGACCTTGGGCCTGGGGTCCCTGTGGGTGGCGGGGGGGGGGGGGTGGTGTGTGGAGGCCTGATCCCACTCCTACCCACCACCCTCTGGGCTGCCCTGCGCTTAGATTGGGAGGGGATGGGTCTGGAAGGGCAGACGGAAGACAAGGCTCCGTCCACCCCCAGGCTGCCCATCCAGTGTCCATATGAAGAGGTCAGCAAGGCCTGCGTGGCTCGGTGGTTGAGCATCGACCTATGGACCAGGAGGTCACAGTTCGATTCCCGGTGAGGGCACAGGCCTGGGTTGCAGGCTCCATCCCCAGTGTGGGACGTGCAGGAGGCAGCCAATCAATGATACTCTATCATTGGTGTTTCTATCTCCCTCTCCCATCCTCTCTGATAGCAATAAAAATATATTTTTAAAAAAGAAACGTTCATGGGCCACCAACTCCTTGTCATGGGGGGGAGATACCAGCTTGGTCGTATGTCCATCTGAACCCCAGAGCCAGCACCTGTCCCCATGTCCCTTTCCCCGAGTGGACGCCTGAGCCCTGGGTCCTGGGGGCCTTGTGTCTTTGTGGGACACCACTGCCCACTGACCACTGTGACCGCACAGGGTTCCTACCCCATAACAAAGCCCTGTCTGAGTCAGCTCGGGCGGCCATAATAAAACACTACCGTCCGGGCGGCTCAGACAGTAGAAATGGATCTTCTCACAGTCCCGGAGGCAGAAAGCCTGAGCCCCCGGGTGAGCAGACAGGCTCCTCCTCCGCTCACAGACGGTGCCATCTCCATGGCTATCTGTGTGCGGCTGATCTCCGCGTACAGGACCCGTCGCCTGGAGTAGGGATCTCCGCGTACAGGACCCGTCGCCTGGAGTAGGGCCTACTCATGACACTATTGTCACCTCTTCCAAGGCCCCATCTCTGAATAGGACCACTTCTGGGGTGCTGGGGGCTAGGCCTTCAACATATGAACTGTGAACTGTGGGGGACACGATGCAGCTTACTGGCCCTGACCTGTGTCCCTTGGTGTCCGGACCCATCACCCCAACGGCAGAGCTGAGCCTCTCCGCCTGCTGGGTCAGCGGCCTGAGGACCCCGCGGTCAGGGACCACCTCAGCTTCCTGCTCACAGAGGGGGCTGGGTTCCCTGGTGACCACGTCCTTCCTTGGACAGCAGGGCCTGCAAACGCTGAGCGGAGATCCCGCGGGGCAGAGGGGTGGTGGGTGGCCCTCCCCCTTCCCTCCTCCCCAGCCCTGAGCGCTCTGGCTCCCAGCAAAACAGCAGCACACGTTCAAGGCTGCACCTCAGCTGTGGGTTCCAGGCCCAGCAGCTGCCACTTGTCCCGGTCCGATGGCCCCTCCTTGGGAGGTGGCCGTGGCTTGAGGGCAGTCATCTGCTCCGTCCCTCTGTCCCCAGGGGTAAAGCTACCGTCTCCGCCGTGACTGGTTTCCCTGTAGCCAGGTGGCCATCAGGTTGCTGTGTTCCCTTTGGTCTG